>JADBJO010001078.1:219092-226592 GCA_016801955.1 Conus betulinus
CCACACACAGTTTTCAAGTTCTTTTTCTGTTAGGTTCGGTGTTCCTCTTTCTGCAAGTGTTGATGCCCCTCTCCCCACCTCCCCTCCCCCCACGCCTCCCCCTCTTAGCTCTCCACACACAGGTTTCATGTTCTTTTTCTGTTAGATTTGTGTTTCTTCTGTCTCCGAGTGTTGATCCCACCACCACCAACCACCCCCCTTCCCCCCCCTCACGCTCCGCCCCTTACCTCTCCACACACAGGTTTAATGTACTTTTTTCTGTTAGTTCAGTGTTCCTCTTTCTGGAAGTGCCGGTGACCCCCGCCCCAGCCTCCCCCCTCCCCCTTCTTCTTTCCCCTTACCTCTCCACAGATAGGTTTTCATACTCTTTTTCTGTTTAGGTTTTAGTGGTCGTCTTTCTCTGCTTCTGTTGATGCCCCCCCCCCCCCCCCCCCACACACACACACACACACACACACTCTCTGCCTCTTACCTCTCCAACACAGTTTCATGTTCTTTTTCTGTTAGAGTTCGGTGTTCTTCTGTCTGCAAGTGTTGATCCCCTCCACCAACCCCCCCCCCCCCTGCGCCCCCCACCCCACCCCCCACCCCCCCCCCCCACGCTCCGCCCCTTACCTCTCCATACACAGGTTTCACGTACTTGTTCTGTTTAGGTTCAGTGTTCCTCTTTCTGCAAGTGACGGTGCCCCCCCCCCAGCACCCCCCCCCCTCCCCCTCCTTCCTTCCCCTTACCTCTCCACGGACAGGTTTCATGTTCTTTTTTTCTGCTAGGTTCGGTGTTCCTCTTTCTTCAAGTGTCTGTGTCCCCCCCACTCCCTTCCCCCCCCCCACCCCTTTACCCCCTCCCCCTACAGATTTCATATTCTTTTTCTGTTTGGTCCAGTGCTCCTCTTTCTACAAGTTTGGTGCCCCCCCCTCCCCCCTCCGCTCCCCGCCCCTCACCTCTCCTCAGACGAGTTTCATGTTCTTTTACTGTTAGGTTTGGTGTTCCTCTTTCTGCTTCTCTGTTGATGCCCCCTTCCCCCCCCCCCCCCTCCCACCCACACTCCACCTCTTACCCTCTCTACACACAGGTTTCATTTTCTTTTTCTGTTAGATTTCGTGTTCTTTCTGTATCCAAGTGTTGATCCCCACCACCAATCCCCCCCCTCCCCCCCGCTCCGCTCCGCCCCTTACCTCTCCACACACAGGTTTCATGTACTTTTTCTGTTAGGTTCAGTGTTCCTCTTTCTGCAAGTGACGGTGCCCCCACCCCAGCCTCCCCCCTCCCCTCTCCTTCCTTCCCCTTACCTCTCCACAGACAAGTTTCATGTTCTTTTTTCTGTTAGGTTTCTCAGTGTTCTCTTTCTGCAAGTCGTCAGTGTCCCCGCCACACCCCCTCCCCCCTCGCACCCCTTTACCTCTCCCCCTACAGATTTCATATTCTTTTTCTGTTAGGTCCAGTGTTCCTCTTTCTATAAGTTTGGTGCCCCCCCATCACCCCTCCCCTCCCCGCACCTGACCTCTCCTCAGATGGGTTTCATGTTCTTTTTTCTGTTAGGTTTAGTGTTTCCTCTTTCTGCTAGTGTTGATGCCCCCGCCCCCCCCCCCCCCCCCCCCCCGCTCCCCCATACCTCTCCATACACAGTTTTCATGTTCTTTTTTCTGTTAGGTTCGGTGTTCCTCTTTCTGCAAGTGTTGATGTCCCTCCCCCTCCCATCCCCCCCCCCATCCCCCCCCCCCCCCCCCCCCCGCCCCCCACGCTGTGCCTCTTACTCTCCACACACAGTTTTCATGTTCTTTTTTTTCTGTTAGGTTCGGTGTTCCTCTTTCTGCAAGTGTTGATGTCCCCCCCCCTCCCCCCTTCCCCCCTTCTCCCCACGCTCCGCCTTTTACCTCTCCACACACAGTTTTCATGTTCTTTTTCTGTTAGGTTCGGTGTTCCTCTTTCTGCAGGTGTTGATGCCCCGCCCTCAACCCCCTCCCCTCCCCACACGCTCCACCTCTTACCTCTCCCACACACAGGTTTCATGTTCTTTTTTTCTGTTAGATTTGGTGTTCTTCTCTGTCTCCGAGTGTTGATCCCCACCACCAACCACCCCCCCCCCCCCCCCCCCCCCCCCCCCCCCCCCTTGCCGCGGCCCCCCCCCCCCCCTCACTCCCCCCTTACCTCTCCACACACAGGTTTAATGTACTTTTTCTGTTAGGTTCAGTGTTCCTCTTTCTGGAAGTGCCGGTGACCCCGCCCCAGCCTCCCCCCTCCCCCTCCTTCCTTCCCCTTACCTCTCCACAGATAGGTTTCATGTTCTTTTTTCTGTTAGGATTAGTGGTCCTCTTTCTGCTTCTGTTGATGCCCTCCCCCCCCCCCCCCCCCACGTTCCGCCCCATACCTCTCCACACACAGTTTTTCATGTTTTTTTTTCTGTTAGGTTCAGTGTTCCTCTTTCTGCAAGTGTTGATACCCCCCCCCCCCCCCCCCCCCCCCCCCCCCCGACCCTCTACCTCTTACCTCTCCAAAAACAGGTTTCATGTTCTTTTTCTGTTAGATTCGGTGTTCAGTTCTTTTCCGTCTGCAAGTGTTGATCCCCTCCACCACCCCCCCCTCCCCCTGCGCCCCCCACCCCCACCCCCCACCCCCACCCCCCACTCTCCGCCCCCTTACCTCTCCATACACAGGTTTCACGTACTTGTTCTGTTAGGTTCAGTGTTCCTCTTTCTGCAAGTGTTGATGCCCCCCCCCCCCCCCCCCCCCCCCCCCCCCCCCGTTCTTCCCTCTTACCTCTCCAAACACAGGTTTCATGTTCTTTTTCTGTTAGATTCGGTGTTTCTTCTGTCTGCAAGTGTTGATCCCCTCCACCAACCCCCCTCCCCCTGCGTCCCCCCACCCCACCCCCACGCTCCGCCCCTTACCTCTCCATACACAGGTTTCACGTACTTGTTTCTGTTAGGTTCAGTGTTCCTCTTTCTGCAAGTGACAGTGCCCCCGCCCCAGCCTCCCCCCTCCCCCTCCTTCCCTCCCCCTTACCTCTCCACGGACAGGTTTCATGTTCTTTTTCTGTTAGGTTCAGTGTTCCTCTTTCTTCAAGTGTCGGTGTCCCCCGCCACTCCCTCCCCCCTCCCACCCCTTTACCTCTCCCCCTACAGATTTCATATTCTTTGTCTGTTTGGTCCAGTGCTCCTCTTTCTACAAGTTTGGTGCCCCCCCCCCATCCCCCTCCGCTCCCCGCCCCTCACCTCTCCTCAGACGAGTTTCATGCTCTTTTACTGTTAGGTTTTGGTGTTCCTCTTTCTGCTTCTGTTGATGCCCCCTTCCCCCCCCCCCCCCACCCACGCTCTACCTCTAACCTCTTACCTCTCTACACACAGGTTTCATTTTCTTTTTCTGTTAGATTTCGTGTTTCTTCTGTCTCCAAGTGTTGATCCCCACCACCAAACCCCCCCCCCCCCCCCCCACCCGCCGCGCACCCCCCCCCCCACCCCCCCGCTCCGCCCCTTACCTCTCCACACACAGGTTTCATGTACTTTTTCTGTTAGGTTCAGTGTTCCTCTTTCTGCAAGTGACGGTGCCCCCCGCCCCAGCCTCCCCCCCCCCCCTCTTCTTTCCTTCCCCTTACCTCTCCACGGACAGGTTTCATGTTCTTTTTTCTGTTAGGTTCAGTGTTTCCTCTTTCTTCAAGTGTCGGTGTCCCCGCCACTCCCTCCCCCCTCCCTCCCCCCTTTACCTCTCCCCCTACAGATTTCATATTCTTTTGTCTGTTTGGTCCAGTGCTCCTCTTTCTACAAGTTTGGTGCCCCCATCCCCCCCCTCCGCTCCCCCCCCCCCTCACCTCTCCTCGACGAGTTTCATGCTCTTTTTACTGTTAGGTTTGGTGTTCCTCTTTCTGCTTCTGTTGATGCCCTTTCCCCCCCCCCCCCCCCCCCCCCCCTCCCCCCCCACGCTCTACCTCTTACCTCTCTACACACAGGTTTCATTTTCTTTTTCTGTTAGATTTCGTGTTCTTCTGTATCCAAGTGTTTGATCCCCCCACCACCAACCCCCCCCCCCCTCCCCACCCACCGCGCACCCCCCCCCCCCCCCCTGCTCCGCCCCTTACCTCTCCACACACAGGTTTCATGTACTTTTTCTGTTAGGTTCAGTGTTTCCTCTTTCTGCAAGTGACGGTGCCCCCACCCCAGCCTCCCCCCCCTCCCCCCTCCTTCCTTCCCCTTACCTCTCCACAGACAAGTTTCATGTTCTTTTTCTGTTAGGTCCAGTGTTTCCTCTTTCTACAAGTTTGGTGCCCTCATCCCCCCTCTCCTCCCTGCCCCTCACACCTCTCCTCAGACGAGTTTCATGTTCTTTTACTGTTAGGTTTAGTGTTCCACTTTCTGCTTCTGTTGATGCCCCCCCACACACACACACTCCCGCCCCATACCTCTCCACACACAGTTTTCAAGTTCTTTTTCTGTTAGGTTCGGTGTTCCTCTTTTCTGCAAGTGTTGATGCCCCTCTCTCCCCCCCCCTCCCCTCCCCCCACGCTCCACCTCTTTACCTCTCCACACACAGGTTTCATGTTCTTTTTCTGTTAGATTTGGTGTTCTTTCTGTCTCCGAGTGTTGATCCCCACCACCAACCACCCCCCCCCCCCCCCCCCCCCCCCTCACTCCGCCCCTTACCTCTCCCACACACAGGTTTTAATGTACTTTTTTCTGTTAGGTTCAGTGTTCCTCTTTCTGGAAGTGCCGGTGACCCCGCCCCAGCCTCCCCCCCTCCCCCTTCTTCCTTCCCCTTACCTCTCCACAGATAGGTTTCATATTCTTTTTCTGTTAGGTTTAGTGGTCGTCTTTCTGCTTCTGTTGGTGCCCCCCCCCCCCCCCCCCCCCCCCCCCCCCCCCCCCCCACGTTCCGCCCCATACCTCTCCACACACAGTTTTCATGTTTTTTTTTTCTGTTAGTTTCAGTGTTCCTCTTTCTGCAAGTGTTGATGCCCCTCCCCCTCCCCCCCCCCCCCCCCCCCCCCCCCCCCCACACACACTCTGCCTCTTACCTCTCCAAACACAGGTTTCATGTACTTTTTCTGTTAGATTCGGTGTTCTTCTGTCTGCAAGTGTTGATCCCCTCCACCAACCCCCCTCCCCCTGCTCCCCCCCCCCCCCCACCCACCACCACCACCCCCACGCTCCGCCCCTTACCTCTCCATACACAGGTTTCACGTACTTGTTCTGTTAGGTTCAGTGTTCCTCTTTCTGCAAGTGACGGTGCCCCCGCCCCAGCCTCCCCCCCTCCCCCTCCTTCCTTCACCTTACCTCTCCACGGACAGGTTTCATGTTCTTTTTCTGCTAGGTTCGGTGTTCCTCTTTCTTCAAGTGTCTGTGTCCCCGCCCACTCCCTTCCCCCCCTCCCACCCCTTTACCTCTCCCCCTACAGATTTCATATTCTTTTTCTGTTTGGTCCAGTGCTCCTCTTTCTACAAGTTTGGTGCCCCCATCCCCCCTCCGCTCCCCGCCCCTCACCTCTCCTCAGACGAGTTTCATGTTCTTTTACTGTTAGGTTTGGTGTTCCTCTTTCTTTCTGCTTCTGTTGATGCCCCCTTCCCCCCCCCCCCCCCCCCCCCCCCCACGCTCCACCTCTTACCTCTCTACACACAGGTTTCATTTTCTTTTTCTGTTTTAGATTTCGTGTTCTTCTGTATCCAAGTGTTGATCCCCCCCACCAATCCCCCCCCCCCCCCCCCCCCCCCCCCGCTCCGCCCCTTACCTCTCCACACACAGGTTTCATGTACTTTTTTTTTCTGTTAGGTTCAGTGTTTCCTCTTTCTGCAAGTGACGGTGCCCCCCACCCCAGCCTCCCCCCCTCCCCCCTCCTTCCTTCCCTTACCTCTCCACAGACAGTTTCATGTTCTTTTTCTGTTAGGTTCTCAGTGTTTCTCTTTCTGCAAGTCTCGGTGTCCCCGCCACTCCCTCCCCCCTCGCCCCCCTTTACCTCTCCCCCGACAGATTTCATATTCTTTTTTCTGTTAGGTCCAGTGTTCCTCTTTCTATAAGTTTGGTGCCCCCCCCATCACCCCTCCCCTCCCCGCACCTGACCTCTCCTCAGATGGGTTTCATGTTCTTTTTCAGTTAGGTTTAGTGTTCCTCTTTCTGCTACTGTTGATGCCCCCCCTCCCCCCCCCCCCCGCTCCGCCCCATACCTCTCCCATACACAGTTTTCATGTTTTTTTTTCTGTTAGGTTCAGTGTTCCTCTTTCCTCTTTCTGCAAGTGTTTGATGCCCCCCCCCCCCCCCCCCCCCCCCCCCCCCCCCCCCCCCCCCCCCCCCCCCCCCCCCCCCCCCCCACGCCCGCCCTGCCTCTTACCCTCTCCAAACACAGGTTTCATGTTCTTTTTTCTGTTAGATTCGGTGTTCTTCTGTCTGCAAGTGTTGATCCCCTCCACCAACCCCCCTCCCCCTCCGCCCCCCCCCCCCCCCCCCCCCCCCACCCCCACCCCCACGCTACGCCCCTTACCTCTCCATACACAGGTTTCACGTACTTTTTTTCTGTTAGGTTCAGTGTTCCTCTTTCTGCAAGTGACGGTGCCCCCCGCCCCAGCCTCCCCCCTCCCCCCCTCCTTCCTTCCCCTTACCTCTCCACGGACAGGTTTCATGTTCTTTTTTCTGTTAGGTTCGATGTTCCTCTTTCTTCAAGTGTCCGGTGTCCCCCCGCCACTCCCTCCCCCCTCCCACCCCTTTACCTCTCCCCCTACAGATTTCATATTCTTTTTCTGTTTGGTCCAGTGCTCCTCTTTCTACAAGTTTGGTGCCCCCATCCCCCCTCCGCTCCCCGCCCCTCACCTCTCCTCTGACGAGTTTCATGCTCTTTTTTTTTCTGTTAGGGTTAGTGTCCTCTTTCTGCTACTGTTGATGCCCCCTCCCCCCACCCCCCCCCCCCCTCCCCAGCTCCGCCCCATACCTCTCCACACACAGTTTTCATGTTCTTTTTCTGTTAGGTTCGGTGTTCCTCTTTCTGCAAGTGTTGATGCCCCCCCCCCCTCCCCCCCCACACTCCGCCTCTTACCTCTCCACATACAGTTTTCATGTTTCTTTTTCTGTTAGATTTGGTGTTCTTCTGTCTGCAAGTATTGATACCCTCCACCAACCCCCCCCTTCCCCCCCCCGCCCCCCCCCCCCCCCCCCCCCCCTCCTCCACGCTCCGCCCCTTACCTCTCCACACACAGGTTTCATGTACTTTTTCTGTTAGGTTCAGTGTTTCCTCCTTCTTTCTGCAAGTGTTGATGCCCCCCCCTCCCCCCATTCCACCACCCCCCCCCCCCCCCCCCCCCCGCTCTGGCCCCTTACCTCTCCCACACACAGGTTTCATGTACTTTTTCTGTTAGGTTCAGTGTTCCTCTTTCTGCAAGTGCTTCGGCCCCCCCGCCCCTGCCTCCCCCCTCCCCCCCCCCCCCTTCCCCTTACCTCTCCATAGACAGGTTTCATGTTCTTTTTCTGTTAGGTTCAGTCTTTCTCTTTCTGCAAGTGTCGGTGTCCCCACCATTCCCTCCCCCC
>JADBJO010001078.1:229092-234693 GCA_016801955.1 Conus betulinus
CGCCCCTGACCTCTCTCCACACACGGGTTTTCATGTTCTTTTTCTGTTAGGTTTCGGTGTTCCTCTTTCTGCAGGTGTTGTCGGAACCCCCCCCCCCCCCCCCCCCCCCCCCCCCCCCCCTCCGCTCCGCCCTTACCTCTCCACACACAGGTTTCATGTTCTTTTTCTGTTAGGTTCAGTGTTCCTCTTTCTGCAAGTGTTGATGCCCCCCCCCCCCCCCCCCCCCCCCCCCCCCCCCCCCCCCCCCCCACGCTCTGCCTCTTACCTCTCCACACACAGGTTTCATGTTCTTTTTCTGTTAGATTTTGGTTTTTCTTCTTTCTGCAAGTGTTTGACCCCCCCTCCCCTTTCTGCCCCCCCCCCCCCCCCCCTCCACCCCCCCCCCCCCCCCCCCCCCCCCCACCACGCTCCCCCCCCTCCCCCCTACCTCTCCCACACACAGGTTTTTCTGTTTTTTCTGTTAGGTTAGTGTTCCTCTTTCTGCAAGCTGCGGTGCCTCTTGCCGGTGCCCCTCCCCCCCCCCCCCCCCCCCCCTCCTTCCTCTCCCCTTACCTCTCCACACACAGTTTTCATGTTCTTTTTTGTTAGGTTCAGTGTTCCTCTTTCTGCAAGGTGTTGATCGGTGTCCCCCCCCCCCCCCCCCTCCCCCTCCCTCCCCCTTTTTTACCTCGGTGTTCCCCCAACAGATTTCATATTCTTTTTCTGTTTGGTCCAGTGTTCCTCTTTCTACAAGTTTGATGCCCCCAGCCCTCCCCCCTCCTCCCCCCTTCCCCTCCCTCTCCACCCCTCTGTTAGGTTCACCTCTCCCTCAGAGTAGTTTCATGTTCTTTTTCTGGTAGTTCAGTGTTTCCTCTTTCTACTGTTAGGTTTAGTGGCTGCTGCTGTTGATGCCCCCCCCCCCCCCCCCCCCCCCACGCCCCGCCGCTCCGCCCCATACCTCTCCACACACAGTTTTTTCATGTTCTTTTTCTGTTAGGTTCGGTGTTCCTCTTTCTGCAGGTGTTGATGCCCCCCCCCCCCCCCCCCCCCCCCCCCCCCCCCCGCCTCTTGCCCTCTCCACACACAGTTTTCATGTTCTTTTTCTGTTAGGTTCGGTGTTCCTCTTTCTGCAAGTGTTTGATGCCCCCCCCCCGGCCCCCCCCCCCCCCCCCCCCCACTGCTGCCTCTTACCTCTCCAAACACAGGTTTCATGTTCTTTTTTCTGTTAGATTTGGGTGTTCTTCTGTCTGCAAGTGTTGATCCCCTCCCCACCCCCCTCCCCCTGCCCCCCCCCCCCCACCCCCCACCCCCACCACCACCCACCACTCCGCCCCTTACCTCTCCATACACAGGTTTTGTGTACTTTTTTCTGTTAGGTTCAGTGTTCCTCTTTCTGCTTCTGTTGATGCCCCGTCCACCCCCCTCCCCCCCACTCTCCACCTCTTACCTCTCCACACACTGTTTTTTCATGTTCTTTTCTGTTAGATTTCGTGTTCTTCTGTCTCCAAGTGTTGATCCCCCACCACACACCCCCCCCCCCCCCCCCCCCCCCCCCCCCGCCCGCCCCCCCCTACCTCTCCACACACGTTTCATGTACTTTTTCTGTTAGGTTCAGTGTTCCTCTTTCTGCAAGTGTCGGTGCCCCCCACCCCCCCCCCCCCCCCCCCCCCCTCCTTCCTTCCCCTTACCTCTCCACAGACGGGTTTCACGTTCTTTTTCTGTTAGGTTCAGTGTTCCTCTTTCTGCAAGTGTCGGTGTCCCCGCCCCCCCCCCCCCCCTCCCACCCCCACCCCTTTACCTCTCCCCCTACAGATTTTATATTCCTTTTCTGTTAGGTCCAGTGTTCCTCTTTCTATAAGTTTGGTGCCCCCCCCCCCCCCCCCCCCCTCCCCCACCGCCTCCGCCCCCTACCTCTCCACCACAGTTTTCATGTCCTTTTTCTGTTGGGTTCTGTGTTCCTCTTTCTGCAAGTTGTTGATGCCCTCTCCCCCCCCCCCCCCACGCTACACCTCTTACCTCTTACCTCTCACACACAGTTTTCATGTTCTTTTTCTGTTAGATTTGGTTTGGTGTTCTTCTGTCTCAAAGCGTTTGTCCCCCACCACCACCACCACCCCCCCCCCCCCCCCCCCCCCCCCCCCCCCCCCGCTCCGCCCCTTACCTCTCCCACACACAGGTTTCATGTACTTTTTCTCTGTTAGGTTCAGTGTTCCTCTTTCTGCAAGTGACGGTGCCCCCCGCCCCAGCCTCCCCCCTCCCCTCTCCTTCCCTTCCCCTTACCTCTCCACAGACAAGTTTCATGTTCTTTTTCTGTTAGGTTTCAGTGTTCTCTTTCTGCAAGTGTCGGTGTCCCCCGCCACTCCCTCCCCCCTCCCACCCCTTTTACCTCTCCCCCCACAGATTTCATATTCTTTTTCTGTTTGGTCCAGTGCTCCTCTTTCTAAAAGTTTGGTGCCCCCCATCCCCCCTCCCCCCCCGCCCCTGAGCTGTCCTCAGACGAGTTTCATGTTCTTTTTCTGTTAGGTTTAGTGTCCTCTTTCTGCTACTGTTGATGGCCCCCCCCCCCCCCCCCCCCCCCCCCTCACACACCCGTCCCCCACGGTCCCGCCTCGTACCTCTCCACACACAGTTTTCATGTTCCTTTTCCTATAGGTTCAGTGTTCCTCTTTCTGCAAGTGTTGATGTCCCCCCCCCCCCACCACCCCCACGCTCCGCCCCATACCTCTCCACACAGTTTTCATGTTCCTTTTCCTATAGGTTCAGTGTTCCTCTTTCTGCAAGTGTTGATGCCCCCCCCCCCCCCTCCCTCCCCCGCCCCCTACGCTCCATCTCTTACCTCTCCACACACAGGTTTCATGTTCTCTTTCTGTTGTATTCGGTGTTCCTCTTTCTGCACGTGTTGATCTCCTCTACTAACCCTGCCCCCCCCCCCCCCCCCCCCCCGCCCCCCCGCACGCTCCGCCCCTTACCTCTCCACCCACAGGTTTCATGTACTTTCTCTGTTAGGTTCAGTGTTCCTCCTTCTGCAAGTGTCGGTGCCTCCGCCCCAACCTCCCCCCTCCCCCCCTCCTTCCTTCCCCTTACCTCTCCACAGACAGGTTTCATGTTCTTTTTGTGTTAGGTTCTCAGTGTTCTCTTTTTGCAAGTGTCGGTGTCCCCGCCACTCCCCCCCTCCCACCCCTTTACCTCTCCCCCCTAGAGATTTCATGTTCCTTTTTCTGTTAGGTCCAGTGTTCCTCTTTCTACAAGTTTGGTGCCCCCATCTCCCCTCCCCTCCCCCGCCCCTGAGCTCTCCTCAGACGAGTTTCATGTTCTTTTACTGTTAGGTTTAGTGTAAACTCTTTCTGCTTCTGCTGATGCCCCCCTCCCCAACGCCCCCGACGCTCCGCCCCATACCTCTCCACACACAGTTTTCATGTTCCTTTTTCTATAGGTTCTGTGATCCTCTTTCTGCAAGTGTTGATCCCCCCCCCCCACCCCACACCCCCCCCCACACCCCCCCCCCCCCCCCCCCCCCACGCTCCACCTCCTACCTCTCCACACACAGGTTTGTGTTCTCTTCTTTCTGCTGCAAGTGTCGGTGTCCCCGCCAATCCCCCCCCCCCTCCCACCCCTTTACCTCTCCCCCACACAGATTTCATATTCTTTTTTCTGTTTGGTCCAGTGTTCCTCTTTCTACAAGTTTGGTGCCCCCCCCATCCCCCCTCCCCTCCCCGACACTGAGCTCTCCTCAGACGAGTTTCATGTTCTTTTACTGTTAGGTTTACTGTTCCTCTTTCTGCTACTGTTTGATGCCCCCCCCCCCCCCCCCCACCCCCCTCCCCAGCTCCGCCCCATACTTTCCCACACACAGTTTTTATGTTCTTTTTTCTGTTAGGTTCGGTGTTCCTCTTTCTGCAAGTGTTGATGCCCCTCCCCCCCCCCCCCCCCCCCCCCCCCCCACACACACACACACACGCTGTGCCTCTTACCTCTCCACACACAGGTTTCATGTTCTTTTTCTGTTAGATTTGTTGTTCTTCTGTCTCCAAGTGTTGATCCCCTCCACCAACACCCCCCCCCCCTCCCCCGCTGCGCCCCCCCTCCCCACCCCCCTCCCCACGCTCCGCCCCTTACCTCTCCACACACAGGTTTCATGTACTTTTTCTGTGAGGTTCAGTATTACTCTTTCTGCAAGTGACTGTGCCCCCCACCCCAGCCTCCCCCCTCCCCTCCTTCCTTCCCCTTACCTCTCCACACACCGGTTTTTCCCCCTCCCCTCCCCGCCCCTGAGCTCTCCTCAGACGAGTTTTCATGTTCTTTATCTGTTAGTTTTAGTGTAACTCTTTCTGCTTCTGTTGATGCCCCCTCCCCCCCCCCCCCCCCCCCCCCCTCCCCAGCTCCGCCCCATATACCTCTCCACACACACAGTTTCTATGTTTCTTTTCTGTTAGGTTCGGTGTTCGTCTTTCTGCAAGTGTTGATGCCCCTACCCCCCCCCCCCCCCCCCCCCCCCCCCCCCCCACGCTGTGCCTCTTACCTCTCCACACACAGGTTTCATGTTCTTTTTCTGTTAGATTTGTTGTTCTTCTTCTGTCTCCAAGTGTTGATCCCCTCCACCAACACCCCCCCCCCCCTCCCCCGCTGCGCCCCCCCCCCCCCCCCCCCCCCCCCCCCCCTCCACGCTCTGCCCCTTACCTCTCCACACACCGGTTTCATGTACTTTTTTCTGTTAGGTTCAGTGTTACTCTTTCTGCAAGTGACTGTGCCCCCCCCCCAGCCTCCCCCCTCCCCTCCTTCCTTCCCCTTACCTCTCCACACACCGGTTTCATGTACTTTTTCTGTTAGGTTCAGTGTTACTTCTTTCTGCAAGTGCCGGTGCCCCAGCCCCAACCTCCCCCCTCCCCATCCTTTCCTTTCCCGTAACTCTCCACAGACGGGTTTTCATGTTCTTTTTGTGTTAGGTTCAGTGTTCTCTTTCTGCAAGTGTCGGTGGTGTCCCCGCCACTCCCTCCCCCCTCCCACCCCTTTACCTCTCTCTCTCCCCCACAGATTTCATATTCTGTTTTCTGTTAGGTCCAGTGTTCCTCTTTCTACAAGTTTGGTGCCCCCATCCCCCTCCCCCCTCCCCGACCCTGACCTCTCCTCAGACGAGTTTCATGTTCTTTTCCTGTTAGGTTTAGTGTTCCTCTTTCTGCTTCTGTTCATGCCCCCCCCCCCCCCCCCCCCCCCCCCCCCACGCTCCGCCCCATACCTCTCCACACTCAGTTTTCATGTTCTTTTTCTGTTAGGTTCGGTGTTTCCTCTTTCTCTGCAAGTGTTGATGCCTCTCCCCCCCCCCCTCCCCACCCACGCACCGCCTCTTACCTCTCCACACACAGTTTTCATGTTCTTTTTCTGTTAGATTTTTGGTGTTCTTCTGTCTCCAAGTGTTGATCCCCTCCACCACACCCCCACCACCACCACCACCACGCTCCGCCCCTTACCTCTCCACACACAGTTTCATGTTCTTTTTTCTGTTAGATTTGGTGTTTCTTCTGTCTCCAAGTGTTGATCCCCCCCCCACCACCACACCCCCCCCCCCCCTTGCGCCCCCCTCTCCCCCCTCCCCACG
The DNA here is from genome assembly GCA_016801955.1 of Conus betulinus. Classification (NCBI taxonomy): domain Eukaryota; kingdom Metazoa; phylum Mollusca; class Gastropoda; order Neogastropoda; family Conidae; genus Conus; species Conus betulinus. Next base: position 234,665 of record JADBJO010001078.1, read on the forward strand.
CTCCGCCCTTTACCTCTCCACACACAGTT
>JADBJO010001078.1:251449-268949 GCA_016801955.1 Conus betulinus
TCTTGTCACATTCGTGTTTCCGTAAGAATGGTGTGTCCTCCACACCTGTCCATCCGAATCCCCTACAGGGTTCCGTGACTTGTCTCCATAAAGTTTGCTGTCTCACGCACTCACTCGCTCCACCCCAGGTTTCTTGTCTCATTTCTATAAGTTTCGGTGTCTTTTTTAGCCCACCAGAATTGCATGTCCTCTCTATAAATTTCGTGTCTGTACTCCCCTCTCCTCGCCTCCAAGAGTTTGTCATTTTTCTGTAAGGTTCGTTGTTTCTGTCCCACTCTTCTCCACAGGGGTTTATTGTCCTCCTTCCATCAACTTCGGTGTTTCTTTTCGCCCCCAAGAGGGTTTCGTGTCCACTTTCGACATGGTTAGGGGTTTCTTTCTCTCCTCCACAGGCTCTTGTGTTCCCTTCTAAGTTAAGGTTCTCTTTTTCTCTCGTAAAGGTTTAGAATTCTATTCCTATGAGGGTCTGTGCTGCTGCACCCCACCCCCACCCCCGGCTTCCCAGCCACACCCTCCGGGGCTTTGTACTCTGTTGTTATGACGTTCGATATCTCTTTTCCTTCCACCAGGCTTCGTGTTCTCTTCTTTCAGGTTTGTGCTACCACCCCCACCCCCCTATCGCCCGACTTCGTTAATTTTCTAGAAGAATTGGCGCCCTCTCCCCTCACGGTTTCTTGTCATCTTTCCATAAAATTCAGTGTTTCTTTTCCTCGCCACAGGATTTTGTGTCATCGTGCAAGCTTTGGCATCAACCTCCACCCACCCCCTCCCCTTCGGGGTTTAGCGTCTTTTTCTGTAAGGTTTGTTTTGTCTTTCCCTATCTCAACGGTTCGGTGTTTGTTTCACTTCTATCATTGGGGTTTTGTATCGTCTTCGGATATGTTCGGTGTGTCTTTCCCTGCACCACAACTACCACCACCACCACCACCCCTCAGAGTATTGTCTTCCCGTAAGGGGGTCTGCGTCCCCCCCCCCCCCCCCCCCCACACCTTCAACAGAACTTTTTGTCCCTTCTGTAAGATTTAGGCATCTGTCCCCCCCCCCCCCCCCCCCCCCCCGACAGTGTTTCGTGCCTTTTTTTCTACCAAGGCTGTCTCCCCACTCGCCCCTCAGGTTTCAAGACCTCGTTCCACAAAGTGTCGGTATTTCTTCACTCCAGAATGTCGTGTCCTACGATGTTCGGTATCAGTTTCGCCACTATCAGTTTCGTTTTTATTCCTTTTGGTTCGGTGTCTTTCTTCCGCTCGCCCCCCCCCCACCTGCCCCCCCCTCCGGGGGTTTCGTGTGTCTCTATAATGGTTTGGTGTCACTCTTCCATCCACCAGGTTTTGTATCATCTTTAAGGTTCGGTGTAAACGCCCATTCTTTCTCCCGCCTGGGTTTTTGTGACTTTCTGGTTTGGTGTTTCTCTTCCCCCCCCCCCCCCCCCCCCCCCTTCAAGGCTTTCGGTCCTCTTTCTATAGGGGGTTTTGTTTATCTTTCTGTAAGTTCATGTGTGCCTCCACACTGTCCCCCTCCTCCCCTGGAGGTTTTGTGTCTTCTATCGAAAAGATTTTGAGTCCTTCTACCCCACCCTGTAGGGTTTCATATTCTCTTTCTGTTTGGTTCAGGTTTTGATTTCGTTTTCCTGGAAGGTTCGGTGCCCCCCCCCCCCCCCCCCCCCCCCCCGTCAATCCAAGGTTTTGAATCCTCTTTCTGCAATGATTCGATGTCTGCCCCCAGCCCCGCCCCCTCCGCCGTCCAGAGTTACCTTTTCTTTTTCTACGAGGTTCCTTGTGTATTGTTCCGCCCCCTTCCCCCTCAGTTTTCTTATCTGCTTTTAATAGGTTCAGTTATACCCGTCGCCTCCCCCTCCAGGGTTTTGTGTCTTTGTGCGTCACTGTACCTCGTCCTCCACCCACCTTTTGCTTTGTAGATCTTGTTTGTACAAAGGTGTATTTCGGTTCCTTTCTTTCACAAGGTTAGCTTTATCCCCCCCCCCCCCCCCCCCCCCCCCCCCCCCCTCGCCCGCGGTTTTTGACTCCTCTTTCTTTAACGTTCGTTGTCTTTCCCCCGGCTTCCAGATCTCCCGATTTCGAATTCTTTCTACAAGTTTCGAGTCCCAGTCCCCATTTACCTCCTCCCTTCTGGGTTTCGTTGTCATCATTGTAGGAGGTTCGCTGTCTTCTCCACCCCTATCCCAGTCCAGAGTTTTGGCCGTCTTTCTTAGAGGTTCGCTCTCTCTTCCTGCCAGAGGGTTTTGTGTCCTGTTCATATAAGGTTCGATGTCTGAACCACTGTCACCCTCCTCCACAGAGTTTGGTCTTACGTGCCCACACACCCTCGTCCACACAGCTTCGTGTTCTTTTGAAGTGGTTAGTTTTTCTGTTTTTCTTCATGGTTCGTTGTCTGTCCTTTCACGCAGTGTTGGTGTTTTCCTTTCAGCGTGTGTGTGTCTTCTCTCCTTTAGAGTTTTCTCATAGGATTTGCTGCCTTTTTAAGGTTTAGTGCCGCCCTTTCAGGTTTACTTCTCTCTTTTTCACTGACTTTAGTGTTGTCTTTCCATAATGTTTAGCATGTCCTTTCAGAGGGTTTTGTGTTCTTTCAAACAGCTCAGTGTCTTTTCATAGTACTTATCTTTTACCATCTGTATGGATTGGTTTGGTCTTTGTATGGGGTTTTTGTCTTCTCTGCAATTTATCGTCCTACGTTCGTAACGGTTTGGTGTTTTCTTTTTTTTTGAATCCAAGTGTCTTGCTGTCATACAGTTTAGGGTTCTTTTTCTAAGGCTATAGTATCGTCCCTGCACAGAGTTTAGTGTCTTCTGTTGGCAGTGTTTAGTGTCCTTTTTATCGTTTGGTGTCCTTTTTATCGTTTAGTGTGGTTTAGTGTCCTTTTTTACGTTTAGTGTATTCTTTTCATAGAGTTCTGGATCCTCATGTTGTGTGTGGTTTAATGTTGTATTTTTGTAAGACTTCCTAGTCTCCGTCGTTACAGTTTATTGTCCTTTCTTAAAACGATATAGCGTTGTTTTCTCACAGGGCGCACTGTCCTCTGTCATCACATCTGGTGTCTTTTTGGTAGGGCTGGTGTCGTATTTGAGTAGGGTCTAAAGCAATTTTCTTGCATATATTTTCGTTCTCTTTTTCAAACGGCTGCTCTCTGTGTAGTAATAGATTCAGTTCATGAGATTTAAGAATGCCATCCTTTCTTTCTGTTAGTGCCTTATTTTCGTAGGTTTTTCAGTGTTAGGGATATGCGTGTGCGTGCGTGCGTGCGCGCATGTGTGTGTGTGTGTGTGTGTGTGTGTGTGTGTGTGTGTGCTTCCCATCTGCTGCAGAGAGAGAGAACCAGACAGCTGTGCGAAGACAGTGCTGCCGCTGGCTGTACCATGCAGAGTTGAGGTATAGAACTTGCGCCAGATGGGTCAGTGGTGCTCCAGGTGCCTTGTGGATCTTCAGAGGACACCCCATTCCTCCATGAGAGTGCAGGTGTGACGGCAGACCAGAAGACGGCTAGTCCAGGGCTGCACAACAGAAATGACAAGGTAATACACCTCTTCAAGTGATGAAGACAATCAGCTAATTATAGAACAGTTACATCTTCGTTAGGATGAAATGAAAAGAAGAGGAATAGTTTTCATCGTCGAAATTACATCGGCAGAAAATGCTGTACAGAAACGCATGGAATAGATGGGAATGTTGTTCGACCGTCGACATTTGCTTTCCTCTTTTTTTCTATACAGGCTATTGCCAATCTGTTTTTCACGAAGTGAACCTTTTATTTTGGTGAAGAGGATGACAGAAGTTGTAATGGACAGTGATGCTATGCTTTCCTCGCCACCACCTTCCCATTGCTGCTCCCTCCTCCAGTAAACAAACGAACGCGCGCACACACATGCATGCGCAACATACGCACACATACGCACACACTCTCTCCCCCCTCTCTCTCTCTCTCTCTCTCTCTCTCTCTCTCTCTCTCTCTCTCTCTCTCACACACACACACACACACACACACACACACACACACACACACACGCGCGCGCGCGCGCGCAACCACGCACGCACACACTCTACGCGCCCGCATGCGCGCGCGCACACATTCTCTCTCTGTCTGTCTGTCTCTCTCCTTTCCTCTCTGTCTCTCTCTCTCTCTCTCTCTCTCTCTCTCTCTCTCTCTCTCTCTCTCTCTCTCTCTCTCACTCACACGCGCACATTCTCTCATACACACTCGCACGCGTACACTCTCCGGCTTTCTCGCACATACGCGAGCGCGCGCGCATGCGCGCGCGCACACACACACACACACACACACACACTCACACAACACACACACTCTCTCTCTCTCTCTCTCTCTTTTGTAATGGAGCAAATCTGCATGAGCATTCTCCCCTGGCGGGTGTCATGGCAGTCATAGTGCTACAGTTGCCATGCTCTTGCCGACACTGACATCTCCCCCGTCATGGCAGTTCTCATGCTCTTGCCGACACTGACATGTTCATGTCAAACTCTGCACATGGACAGAGAACTAAAAATTCGGGCGGGACACAAAAGGTCTGATAACTTTACGCTGTTTGTTTGTGATAATACAGATGATATGCAGCTCCGTTCTGATTCATTTTAACGACCCTTTTTCTTAAGGTGTTTTTTAAAATGGAAAAACGTGTGTTTGAATACGGAAGTTGGAGTACTTTAAACGTTGTTTACATGATATATCTTGTTAACCAAAGTATTGTGTTGTGGCCACAAAACAAGAAAGAAAATTACTAAACCCGGAACAGTTTTGCTTGATTACGTACATCAAATTTATCTACACAGAAAGTCAAGAGTTAAAAAGAAATACCAACGTATCTGTCAACAGGAGCAAGAACTCCTGCTTCATTGGCTGCGGAGAGGGCGACCAGGACACGGGAATTCAGCGGGTCACAAGCTTCACCAGCGTATTATCCAAAGCGGTGTTCATATAGCACCTGCTCTTTTGGAGGGGTTGACGTCTTCTATTATGGTTTAATCGCCCCCCCACCCCCACCCCAAGGAGTCAGTGTCTTATTCACTCACAGGATTCAGTCACTTAGTTTACATAATCAGTGTCCCCTTTTTTTCGAAGTGTTCAGTATTTTCTTCATTTGATACGTTTTTGTTTGTGCTTTCCCAGGTTGGTGTATCCTTCGTTCACAAGTGTGTTGGTCTTATTTCTCGAGGTTTAGAATTGTCCTTTCTACAGTCTTTCTTTCATTTGACCGCCATGTGTGCTCTGGGTGGTTTTGTCGGCTTTCTGTGGAACAAGGATACATTACGCAGGGTACCAGAGGGAGTGTTTTTTCTGGAAGGGCGTGAAAGATGGACTCAAAGCTTTGCAGCATGTTACATGATTCAGTGATCTGAAACATGGACGCGTGTTTTCAGATAAACTGGGTCTGGCTGCAGGGCTGTTGAGGAATTTTTTTAGTCCTCCCGAAATGTTTCCTAGTGCGCACCTGGTACCTCCTCGTCTGAGTATCCATAAATCCACAGATAGTCCGACATGATAATCACGAGTCGACACATGGTTCCTTTCTGAGGTATCTATGTCTTTCTTTCATGGGGTGTCATCCATCAATAGTAGGCAGTGTTCTCTGTTCATAGGATTCAGCATCATCTAGTTCAACGTTCTTTCATGGTTGTTTTGAAGGATTAGTGTCTTTTTTCCTTATGATTTTGTGTCAATTCACAGGCGTTAGCATTCTCTTTTCGTTCGATGTGCTATCCTGTTTTCATAGGATTTAGTGTCCTTTCATAGAGGTTGACGTCCTGTTTTTCTAAGAATTAGTGAAAGCTTCTGATGAATCTAGTGTCGTCTTTCCCTCGGATTTAGTACCCATTCAAATGGTTTGGTGTCAACTTTTTTGCAGGACTTGGTGTGATAAGCTGCAGGTGGAAGGGACGTCTTAGAATCAACACGGCTATGACGTCGGAACCCGAACTGATAAGGCCCAAGAGGACTGCCCGACAGACAAGTGTTTCATCACGATGGAACCACATCCGCGATGCCACCACCAATCCGCCTTGGACACCTATGGGAAGAGAGTGAGAAAGAAAGAACACTTGTTCGAATCAGGAATCGTGGAAATGGAGCCTGCCATTGCTGCTAAACGAGCCGCAATCCTCGATCATAAGAGAGATCCCCCAATGAAGACGCAGGTCGCACTCCGGAAAGCTCGCAACAACGCCTAGCGGATCACCTATAAATGTGCTAGTGAGTACTGGCTGAACCTGTGCCAGGGCATCCAGATCAACGCCAACTGCGGCAACATCCGCGCCATGTGCGAAGGCATGAAGAAACCGTAAGGCCCTAGAGCCATCAAGATCACCCTCCTCCTAAAATCTACGTCGGGGGATGTCATCATTGACGGCAGCAAACAGATATGGGTCGAGCGCTACGTGGAGCTCTATTCCAGAGAGATCTGTCATCCACACAGCCATCGAGAACGCCACCCCCTGCCTGCCATGGAGGAGCTCGACGCCCCCACCCACCATTGAGGAACTCGGCAAAGCCATTGACTCGATAGCCTGTGGTAAAGCTCTGGGTAGCGACGGCATTCCGTCAGAAGTCATCAAAGCGGGAAAGAGAGGTCTGTCCTCGAGTCGCCTCCATGAACTTCTCCAGCAGTGCTGGGAGGAAGCGACAGTGCCCCGGGACATGCGCAATGCAAAAATCATCACGCTGTACATGAACAAAGGGAACTGCAGCGTCTGCACTATCGCAGAATATCCATCCTCAGCATTGTTGGTAAAGTCTTCGCCCGCGTCGTCTTCAACAGGCCGCAGCTACTCGCCGAACGAGTGTACGCAAAAGCACAGGGCTGCGAGGTCGACGATCGACATGATATTCTCCCAGAGGCAGCTGCAAGAGATGTGCCATGAACAGAGACGACCCTTGTTCCTCACCTTTATCGGTCTGACCAGGCGTTCGACTTGGTTAGTAGGTCAAGCGTCTTCACCCAACTACGTCGGATTGGGATACCCCCCCCCCCCCCCCCCCCAAGCTCCCGAAGATGGTCACGTCCTTCCATGACAACATGAATGGCACGGTTCAGTATGATGGTTCATCTTCGAACCGCTTCCCTATCAGAAGCGGTGATAAACCAGGTTGCGTGCTCGCTCTGACACTCGTCGGCGTCGTCTTGTCCCTGCTGCTGCTGCGCTACGCCTTCTGACAGTCTGACGACGGCATCTTCCTCCACACTGGGAGTGACGGAAGATTCTTCAACCTGGCACGCCTCCGATTTAAGACGAAGTGCGGAAAGTCCTCATCAGGGAGATGCGTTTCACAGATGACACGCCCTCACTCCGAGGAAGCACTACAACTGGCTCTGTCACCGGCTTTGCTGATACCTGCACCGAGTTTTTAGCCTCTCTGTCAGCTTGAAGAAAACATGGGCCAAGACGTCAGCAGCACTTCCGGCATCTCAATCGGCAATCGCACCCTCGAAGGGGTCGACGAATTGTTTTAAACTGGGCTCCACCATCTCCATCAGTAGAAAGAAACTCGTGGAGAGTGTGGCAGCAGAGAGTCCTCAGAAGAGAAGCCCCCTTCAAGCAAGTGTTTCGGCCCTTATCTCCTGACACTCTAGGGGGGTTGGGCCACACCCGGTTCATGACTCCGGGTGTCCCCTCTGCCCCTTCTTTTTTGTTCCCATCTTGGGACAAGCCATGGCTGGGATTCGAACCCATGACCCTCTGGACATGCTCATTTTCCACTTAATGACTCGTGCACTAACCACTGAGCCCAGCGACTGAGAGCTGTTTCATGAGGCTGTATGCAGACGTTCCCACAAACCCCCTAGCACCAATTTCTGCAGTGAGGACTTTGACCTGATAGCCTTCTCTCCTCGGGCTGTTTGCCAGATCAGCATACTTTTCAGTCTTGTAGATTTGAGCTGCCTCCATTCTGTTCTCATATGGCACCGTGAGCTCGATCACGATCAGGTGCTTGGTTGACTGAGAGTGGACTATGTCTGGTCTCATGCCACTCTTGCTACTGATCTCTGGGTGACTCTTCCATTCTGGGAGGTCTGCAGTGTACTGCCAGTCATCTGCCCCGTCCAGCAGACTCTGCCTGCATGTTTCGAGTGGCACTGTCGTTCTTGGCCATGCTTCGCTGCCTCCTGCCGTGAAGAATGTTACGGGTACTTTTGGAGTCCTGATTTTTCCTTTTGTGGTGTTGGTTTTAGCCCAGACTACTTGTACAATCTCTTTGATCACTTGGTTGTGCCTCCATGTGTACCTTCCTTGAGCCAGGGCTACTACTTTACATGAGCTTAGGACATGCTCCACTGTTTGTTTTTTCATGGCAGAGGGGGCATGAAGAATCGTCGTCTTTTTTCCCCCACTTCACCAGGTTTGCATTTGAAGGCAGAAGGTCATATGCAGAAAAAGTGAAGCTGATCCTGAGAGGGGCCATGTGCCAAATGTCATTCCAAGTGAGACTTCTTTGGAGTGCATTCTCCCACGTTGTCCATTGCGTTTGCTGGCTTTGCTGTACTGCTTTTTGGAGTCTTTTTTGGTCGTATTCTTTTCTCATCTCCTGATCATGTCTCTTTTGGCTTTTCCTTTGCCTTTGACCACCATTCAGTTTTGGTCACCCCCAGTCCTTGTCTGTTGGTCTGTGTGTGTCCTGTTTATTTCTCTGATCTTGAGACTTTTTTTTTTGCGGAATCCATCGCCTCTTGAACTTTCCATTTTCTGCCTTGTCTTCAGCTGGGGCTTGGTTGCCTCTACCACCTTGTCCCCTGAGTCCTCCAGCATATTTTGAAGTCTGATCTGTCCTGCTTTGTATTCCTCCAGGATGGATTTCAATGGTAGTTTCAGCTTTGCGTGGCGACAGTACAGCGCTATGTCAGTCAGACAGGGTGGGACACCAAGCCATTTCCTTGTGAACTTGTTGATTTTGGATTCCATTGCCTCCACTATGCTGGTGCAGATGTCGTATATCATCAGAGGCCATAGGAGCTTTGGTATCAATATGAACTGCAGACACCAGACCTTGTATTTGCCAAGGAGTCCACACTAATCAATGGTCTCCAGCCTTCTTCCGACATCTGTTTGGTTTCGTTTGCTCTTTGTGTCTTTCAGCATATATCATCATACCATCTTCCAAGGCTCTTGACTGGCTCTTCTGTGACTGTTGGAATGGCGTGATTGGCAACAAGATGACTTCCATTGCCAACACGAGCAGTATTGGGGAATTGCACAGCCCATTGCAATGCCCACTTCCAAGTTGATCCAATCTGTTGTATACTCCTTGGTAGAGAATCGCATTGAGAAGCCATTGAAGTACTTCTTGAGCATGTCGCGGATGTTCTTTGGCACATGGAACATCTCAGGAGCCAACTGTATCATCTCATGGGGTACAGATCCATATGCGTTTGCTTGATCAAGCCACACTACGTCCAGGTCTCTTTTCTGTTTTTGCTCTTTAGATTGCGTCCCAGATCATTGTGGCGTGTTTCTACACAGCCAGCCACGCCTGGGATGCCACCTTTCTGGACTGACACGTCCAGGTACTTGTTTTCCATGAGGTACTTGGTCAGCTTGCTGCCATGACCGAGAAGATTTTCCCTTCGACGTTCGTTAGCGATACTGGCCTGAACTGGCTGATGTCACTTGAGTTTTGCTCTTTGGGGGTGTACACAGCATCTGCCGTCATCCACTGGCTGCTGATCTTCTGATTTCTCCAAGCTGATTGCAGCAGCCTGTGGGAGTCACTCCAGCACTTTGGGACATTTCTTGTACAGCTGATAAGGTATTCCGTTTGGATTCCATATTCATGAAGCATTTGCACAAGAATTCACTCGTCAGAGTTCAATACCTGGTCCCGTGGGGAGGTTCACCGTGTGCTTTTAATCTTGTACAGCTGGTAAGGTATTCCTTTGGATTCCATATGGATTCGTAAAAAAAGAATCATTTGTTATAAAAGAAAGAAGCGCACAAACATTAAAAGTCAAATTAGTTTAGTGAAGTTTTTGTATTCATGAAGCATTTGCACAAGAATTCGCTTGTTAAAAATGTTTGTTCACATCAACATGGGCAAAGAAGTCCTGCACCAACGGCCGTGGACATCGGAGACCAGGATGAGTGAACTCGAGGAACCCAACTCGAGGATTTTGGCTACTCAAAACAGTTCTGGCAAACTGGAAGGGGTCTCTGAAGAAGCGCTCTTGTGTCTTCTTTTGCTCTTCCTCTTCCTCGCAGATTCCGCTTTGCTGAGGGTGCTGTGTTTTGCTTTCAGGTCTTTCCAGAGTTTTTCCAAGCCTTGTTTTTTCAGCTGGCAGTGCAGTCTTCATTTGCTTCTTGAGGTTTTTCTTTTGGACCCTGATCCTGTCATCTCTTCTTGACGTCTGGATTTCTTTGGATGTGTTTTCTCTTTGGGTAGTTGTGCTCCATAGGCGTCTGTACATGTGGCATACACAATGTCCCCATATCTGGCTAGTTTTGTGTTCCAGGGTGCTTTTCCCTATCAGTGCATCGAGTCGAGTCTTTGGACGATTTTTTGTTCCAGTTTCTCCCAATCTTCAGCCTCGTTTGCTCGTGGCAGGTTGAGTTGCAGGCGCCTGGCATCGAGGGCCTGTGCAAATTCCTCATCCGAACCAACAGCGTGGATGTCCTTGGCACTGTGGTTTAAATCCTGGCCTTGGTCTTCCGACGTGTTGGCTGCTGATGCAGTGCGCTGCTGCTTATTCAGATGAGTCTTCACACATCCCATCTTTGTTCTGTGGATCTTCATGCCACGGGTGGTAGCGAAACGCTTTCCACAGACGCATGGATATTCCATTTGGTCCATGTTCATAGTCCGTTTGGAATTTGCCAACACGAACAGTATTGGGGAAATCGCACTGCCCATTGCAATGCCCACTTCCAAGTTGATCAACCTCTTTCAGGACGCCGAGCTGAACGTGCGGATCGGCAAGGCAGCGACAGTGATGGCCAGTCTAGAAGAGTCTGGGACAGCGTGCTTACGTCAAACTCCAAGATGAAAATGTGCACCAAGCCTGCGTGCTGAGCACTCTTCTGTGTGAAAGTGAAGACACTGTACTCTCGACAAGAACGTAGACTGAACACCTTCCACCAGAGCTGCCTCGGAGGGCTCACAGGCATCAGTTGGCAGGACCGCATCACTAACAAGGATGTCCTGGCCCAGGCGGGGATGCCTAGCATGTTCGCCATGCTGACACAGTGATGCCTGCGCTGGCTTGGCTACGTCAGCTGCATGTAGCATGTTGCATCCCAAAGGACATGCTGTACAGTGAGCTGGCTACAGGTTCCAGATCCAAATGACGGCCCACCCTTAGCTACAAGATGTGTGTAAGTGCGACCTGAGGGAGGCAGCCTCGACCCAGCAGACCTGGAGACAGCAGCTTCAGATGGGATCAGTTGGCGGTCCACTATCAAGACCAGAATCAAACAAGCAGAGGAGAGGCCCAGAGGGAAGAACGGAGGTGACGCAGAAGGCAAAGAATCGCGTCGGCAGCAACAGACATTCATGACCAAGACTTCCCCACCAGCAGCTGCAACAGAGTCTGCTGCTCGAGGATCAGGCTCATCATCCACAGTAGGCGCTGCAACTCCCACAACTGACTGATCCACGGTGCAACGCCATTGTTTGAAGATGGATGGATACCGTCATCATCGAGTGCGATGAAGTCCTCTTCTCTTAATGGTTGGTGTCCCTTTCTTTAGGGATGTATGGCCTTCTTTTGAAAGGGTTATTGTACTGTTTGAAGTGTTCCATCCATAGCTTATAGTGATTTGCCATAAGGTTTACTTATTAATATATATGTATGTTTTTTTTAAATATATTTCTGTATCTTTTATTATCAGTACCATTACCATTACCTTCACTATAATTGTTAGCATTATCACCATTAATACGATTGTTAGTATTGGTATTACCATCACTACCATTAACATCGCCATCGCCATCGCCACTAAGACTGTTGCCACGGCAACCATGCTGTTTAAAAATCCCTAACCCACTCTCCGTTCTCCCATACTACAACTGCTATTGTCATACCACCAAATGTGGTAGTAATACTGTCTATATTTATTATTTCAATATTTTTATCATCACCATTATTAGTATTCCTTTTACCAATATAATTATCATCATTGCTACCTTGACTTGTACATTATCTCCCTTCTGATAGCCTCGTTTTCATTCAAAGCCTATCTCGCGCTGAAGTGATTAAAGATAAGTGATTGCTCGTTCGATTTTCATTCAAAAGCCTATCTCGCGCTGAAGTGATTAAAGATAAGTGATTGCTCGTTCGATTTTCATTCAAAGCCTATCTCGCGCTGAAGTGATTAAAGATAAGTGATTGCTCGTTCATTTTCGTTATCCTAATTTTGTATTTTGCCTGACGAAGACCTAAGAGGTCGAAACGCGTCGTGTTTTGTCTTGTGATTCCTTTGTCCATGTTCGTTTTGGCGTTTCGCTAACATTTAAGATTTTTCTGGGGGGGGGGGGGGGGGGGGGGGGGGGGGGGGGGGCGATGTAACTTGTTGAGGGGTTTTAGTCTTGGTCTTCATTCACAGGATTTGAATTATTCTTTCTTGAGATTAAATGCCTTTCACTGGCTTTTAGAACCCTCTTTAATTTCGCTGTTTATGAACTAAAGGCCGTGATGTCTTCTTTGCATTATATACTTTCTTCTATCTCATGGTTTAGTGACATATTCTTCAGAATTTAATCTAAGGCTTTTCCTTTTGGCAGGCCATAAAGAGTGACCACTCTCCGAGAATTGGTATCGGTCTACCAGAGAACCATTGTGCTACGCCTCCAGGACATTGGCCATCCTCAGCAAAAACATACACGGCTCGGTAAGGATTCACATTAACACCATCAGCCAAGCGCTGTAAAGACAACTGACGATGATACAAGTGCAAATTTTGTATTTTGAAGCAGTTGTAAGCTGGTATTTAAGTGGTGAGAGTTTCGCTTTTACAAGGTAGGTAATAGATAGGCAGGTAGGTCGGTTGGTAGGTGTAGTTAAAAAATAATTGTTTGATTTCAGGACTTTGTAGGGTTTTTACTTTTTTTCAACGGATTCTTGTAACCCCATCTCTCCCATTTTGATGCGTTGTAGAGTGGATCTCCAACTCTCCTCCCCACTCCGTCATCCGTCAATTCTCCCCACACCACCTCTCCGTACCTTACCACCTTTTACCTGCCCCATCCTTGACGACTTCCTGACTAACCTGTTACCGAGAACTCGACTGTCAGTTTTTAGTAACAATGTTGAGGAAAATATTCTCACCTTTTTCAACCAACAGATCATAACTGACCTCAAACGCATGTTCTGGAACAATAGGAACAGAGAAAAGGGGGAAATAGTTGTTAGGAAATTCTGATATTGATTTCAGCAACAGTACAGCAATTAGATTTTCATGTGAGAGATGAAGAAATGAGGCATGATGGAAGATTATGCTAAACCAAGGGAAAAGGGGATGCTAAGTCTGATGAAAGAAGAGAGCGTATAAACTTACTTAGTTAAATTAACTACACACACACACACACACACACACACACACACACACACACTCACTCACTCGCTTGATCAATTTTCCCACAAGCATCCCACCACCACTACCACTCTACCGATACGCATGTGCACTCTGATTTTTTGTATACAAGTATAAAGATTGTGAGCATATGGATTCGTAAAATTAAAAAGAATCATTTGTTGTGAAAAGGAAAGAAGCGCACAAACATTAAAAGTCAAATTAGTGAAGTTTGTATTCGAGAAGCATTTGCACAATAATTCACTTGTTAAAAATGTTTGTTCACATCAACAGGGGCAAAGAAGTCCTGCACCAACGGCCGTGGACATCGGAGACCAGGATGAGTGAACTCGAGGAACACAACCTAGCACTAGGACACAGTTGGCGTGGTGGTCGTGTACTTCAATCTTTTTCTCTTTTTTCTTATTCCTTCTCCTGCTTGTTTCTGCTACACTCCCCACCCCCTACCGCCAGTTTTGTTTTTCATATTTTTTTTGTGGTTTAGTGGACCTAAAATCTTGTTCTTAAATAGAGTTCAATACCCGGTCCCGCGGAGAGGTTCACCATGTGCTTTTCATATGGTTTGCCTTCATTTCCTGAGGATTCTGTCTTTTCTTTCTTCACAGCGTTTTTGTCTAAGTTTTCAGTTGTTTGTCTCCTCCTCTAAATGGGCTTAATGTCCTCTTTGTCAGGGTTTTGTCTTCTTGGTTCACAAACTTTAGCGTTTGCTTGCTCATCCCTTGTTTTGAGCGTCTTTCTAGCGTTCAGTGTTGGTCGTCCATATGCTTTACATAGTTCTGGTTTCTTATGTCAATGGCCTGTGGTACAAGGACACAAAACAGGGGGTACCAGAGGAAATATTTTCTGGAAGAGCATGAATGGCTGACTCCGCTACGTAGCAGGTCTCCTATTTCAGGGATCTGGAACATGGACGCATGTTTTCAGATCATCTGAGACTGAGCTGCTGAAGCGTTAAGGAAGTCCGTAGAGCTCTTCCAGTAATATTTCCTAGTGCGCACCTGGTACCTTCTGATCTGAGTGTCCTTTAATACACAGAACCTCTGTGGCAGCGTCAATAAATGGATCCTTTCATATGTTGTTCTGTCCTTTTTTTTTAAGCACGTTCCCATCTTGGGACGAGCCATGGCTGGGATTCGAACCCATGTCCCTCTGGACTTGCTCATTTTCCACTTAATGACTTGCGCACTAGCCACTGGGACACCTGATATTTGTAGAAAAGTTAAGCCTTATGAAGGTCACTTTTGTTCCTCCTTGACCAGATCCAGCTTGAACACCTCTCTGCTGCTTCTGCCATTGCTTTCAGGGCTCTGGTTTTTTTTCCCTCCCTGCAACTGAGAGCTGTTTCATGAGGCTGTATGCAGACGTTCCTACAAACCCCCTAGCTCCAATTTTCTGCTGTGAGGACTTTGACCTGAGATAGCCTTCTCTCCTCGGGCTGTTTGCCAGATCAGCATACTTTTCAGTCTTGTAGATTTGAGCCACCTCCATTCTGTTCTCATATGGCACCGTGAGCTCGATCATGATCAGCTGTTTGGTTGACTGAGAGTGGACTACTATGTCTGGTCTCATGCCACTCTTGCTGATGATCTCTGTGTGACTATTCCATTCTCTGGGAGGTCTGCAGTGCACTCCCATTCATCTGCCCCGTCCAGCAGACTCTGCCTGCATGTTCCGAGTGGCACTGTTGTTCTTGGCCATGTTTCGCTGCCTCCTGCCGTGAAGAATGTTGCGGGTGCTCTTGGAATCCTGATTTTCCCTTTTGTGGTGTTGGTACTAGCTCTGACTACTAGTACAATCTCTTTGAGTGCTTGGTTGTGCCTCCATGTGTACCTTCCTTGAGCCAGGGCTACTGTACATGAGCTTAGGACATGCTCCACTGATTGTTTTTCATGGAGGGGGCATGAAGGATCGTCTGTTTTTCCCCACTTTACCATGTTTGCATTTGAGGGCAGAAGGTCATATGCCGATCTGAGAATGAAGCTGATCCTGAGAGGGGCCATGTGCCAAAATTCATTCCAAGTGAGACGACTTCGGAGTGCATTCTCCCACGTTGTCCATTGCCCTTGCTGGCTCTGCTGGACTGCTTTTTTGGAGTCTTTTTGTATCTTCTTTTTTTCATCTCCTGAATCATGTCATTTGGCTTTCCCCTTGGCCTTTGACCACCATTCAGTTTTGGTCACCCCCAGTCCTTGTCTGTTGGTCTGTGTGTGTCCTGTTATTTCTCTGATCTTGAGACTTTCTTTTGAAGAATCTATCGCCTCTTGAACTTTTCATTTTCTGCCTGTCTTCAGCTGGGGCTTGATTGCTTCTACCACCTTGTCTCCTGAGTCCTCCAGCATGCTTTGAAGTCTGATCTTTCCTGCTTTGTATTACTGCAGGATGGATTTTTCAGTGGTAGTTTCAGCTTTGCTTGGCGACAGTACAGCGCTATGTCAGTTGGACCAAGCCATTTCCTTGTGAATTTGTTGATTTTGGCTTCCATTGCCTCCACTATGCATCATCAGAGGCCATAGAGAGCTTTGGTATCAGCATGAACTGCAGCAGACACCAGACCTTGTATTTGCCAGGGAGCCCACACTGGTCAATGGTCTGTTTGGTTTCGTTTGCTCTTTGTGTGTCTTTCAGCGTATCATCATACCATCTTCCAAGGGTCTTGACTGGCTCTTCTGTAACTGTTGGAATGGCCTGGTTGGCCTGGTGGGGCTCGATTGCTTCTACCACCTTGTCTCCTGAGTCCTCCAGCATGCTTTGATGTCTGATCTTCCCTGCTTTGTATTCCTCCAGGATGGATTTCAGTGGTAGTTTCACTATTCAGTGTTTCTTTTATGGGGCATAAATATGCTGATGTTTAATTTTCTTTCATAGGGTTAACTGTCCTTTTTAAATAGCGAGTATCATTGTCCTTCTGGACGGCCTGGTTTCCTCTCTTCACAGACTTTACTGTTCTATTTCCTCTAAGGCCTAGTCTTCTCCTTTCACGGCAGTTGGTTACGCTTTTCTTACAGTGTCCTTTCATATTTTTGTAGGTTTAGCGTCATCTTTCCAAGAGGTTTAGTGCTCTTTCATATGGTGTTTTTTTAGGGGCTTAGTTTCCTCTTCTCACAAGGTTTAGGGTACTCTTAGTGGTTCAATGTCCTGTTTTAGGTTTAAATGTTCTCAGTGTTTATATTTTTTCCCTCTTTAAGTACGTTTTAGCATCTTTCCTCAATAGGGTTTACAGTCCTTTTTGTCATAATGTTTATCTTCTTCCAAATTTGTTGGTTTTAATGTCCACCTCTTGTATAGTTTAGTGTCATCTTTCAGAATGACGGGAGTCCTCTCCTAACGTTGATTTCCGTGTTGTTTTGGTTAAGGCATGTGCTCATTCACAGGGCATAGATTGTTCTTCCCAGTTTTAGTGTTTTTGTTTCACAGGCTTTGACGATGATATTCCACGCACAGCGTTCGTGAACTTTCCTCCTAGGCTTTAGTCTTAATATCTTTATTCTCACGGTTGAGCAATTTCTCCTTCGTCAGATTTTACTTGCTAGACCGTTAAAGGTGATCACTCTGCGGGAATCGGAACCAGTCTACCTGAGGACCATTGTACTACGTCTTCCAGGACAGTTACCATCCCAACCAGGAGCATGCAAATCTAGGGTCTGGGTTATTACTAAGACTGTCGCTGTGTTCAACGTGGCAGTGCTAGAAACTCTCACAGTATCTTTCCCCAGGGCATGCACGAGGCCAGGGATATCCTACATTTTGTTTGAACTGATCAAATCACCATTCACAGTCCTTGAACAGGACATTGGCCGAAAGTTGAAGATTGCCCTTAGCCCTTCAGCCAGCGCGGGCGAGTGGAGTAGACGTCACAGCATGTCCTACAGGAATGCCCAAGCCATGCTGACCTGAGAGACAGTACCCGGCCAGAGGTGCGGTGGCTGTGTGGGTGCCTTGGGGTTCTCCAAAGGACGGCCGAA
>JADBJO010001078.1:271449-288949 GCA_016801955.1 Conus betulinus
CACACAAAGGTGTGAGAGGCTGATCTTTATTATTTAGTGAAGTTATTGGCGTACCATGCGTTGCTAAATGTTCCTCCACCGAATATCGGTTGACCAGTTCGTTCATAGCAATCTGTCTTAAAGCTATATGAAGCCTAAAATGGAACGTAAAAGGATACTGCACAATGTTTTCTAATGGAAGATTGTTGAAAGCTTTTATGTTGTTCATGTAACATATCGTATTAACCTAATTATTGTTAGATTGCAAGATAACAGAACGCAGACACTTTGTAAAATCAGAATCATTTTGCTGAATTTTAGCGAGTCGGAATCATTTGCGCAGAATGAGTCAAAGTTCACAGAAAATATCGATGTTTTGTCAACAGGGACGAGGCACTCGTGCGTCAACGACCGTGGAAAGCGGGGAACAGCAAGAATCAACTCGGAGAAGGCAACAGAATACAAGGAGAGTGGTGGCGAGCTTTTATTTACTCTTTTTGTTTGTTCGGGTTTTTTGCCCATCTTCTGTGCCACATCAGTGGCATTGCACCCTCACTGCTCATTCCGACACAGACGCAGCCCGGCCCGGCAATCCACAGGGAGCAAACAGTATGATGCTGTCAAGTGGCAACCCACCGGAGGGTCAGGAGTTTGGCGTCTCTGCGGTCCTCAAGGGGCTGGAGCTCTGTGATGGCTTCAAGCTCCTGGATTGGCGTAGACTTCATGGCTCCTGTGATGATACGGGCAGCTTGATTTTGAATCTTGCTGACCGTTCAAAATTGGCTGTAGTGCCCCATGCAGTCATGCCATACTCCAGCACTGGCCTGACTCTACCAGTGTACAGTCTCCTGAGGGTCGTGTCGTCTGCACCCCGTGTTGTTCCTGCCAGCTTCTTCATGAGGGCAAGGCGTACTTTTGCTCTTAATTCTGTTTTTCTCTGCTTGCTTTCCACGTCAGGCTTTTGTCAAAGGTGACTACCAGGTACGTGGGGTTATTTTCAGCAAGCAGAGAGTTTGTCCATTGATGCTCAGGTTGGCCTTCTGTTCTTTGGGTGAGAGGCTGAAAACAGTTTAAGTGGTCTTCTTGGCGTTAATGTTTACCAGCCACTGTTTCGTCCAGATTTCGAGAACGTTCAGCGCCTGTTGTAGCCTGTAGTTGGCAGTTGTGAGGTGCTCTTCCGAGCACCATAGGACAAGATCGTCTGCATAGACGGCTCCTTGGACTTTGCGTGGCACATCTCTGACGATGTCTCCTTGGACTTTGCGTGGCACATCTCTGACGATGTCGTTGACAAAGACGAGGAATAGGGCGGGGCTGAGGACACCTTGAGGGACTCCTTCTCTCAGTGTCTTCTTCCGACTGTATGCTCCGTTGACATAGACTCGGGCCTTCCTATTTTTCAGGTACTGCAATATCCATCGGTACATACAGCCAGTTACACCACTCTTCTGGAGTTTCTCCCGAGGCCATCCTTCCAGACTTTGTCGTACGCCTTTTCCATGTCTATCCACACTGTCAGAGTATGCTGTTGGTCCTGGAAGCCCTCCTCGATCTTCTGGCTATGTAGGTCACTTGATCCTCGGTGGAATGATGTTGGCGGAAGCCTGCCTGCTCTGGAATGATGATGTTCTTCACCAGGTGCTAAACTAGCCGCGAATTGATTGTCGCAATCTCCTGATCTTTTTGGAGCATGACAGGCACTGACCTTGTCTCTTCATTATTCATGGCTTTGGTCAGTTTTCCAAAGTTTGTTGCCATCTCTGTCAAGGTTCAGCTTTTCTGTTTTTTCCATCCAGCTTGTTCTTGCAGCTTGGATGTAGGCCTTTCTGTATTTGGCAGTGCAGGCTTTGAGAGTGATGTTGTTTTCTTGGGTTGAGTTGTTTTCCACCTCCTCTCTAGTCCTTGTCACTTCATCTTCAAGCTTCTGCAGTTCTTCTGTCCAGTATGGCCTGTAGTTCTTTCTTTGGAATTGCCTCTGAGGCTACTTTCAGGATGGCTTGGTTGAAGTTTTTTGGTGGCTCCGTTGTCATAATCGTCCACTTTGATGGTCTTACAATACTCGTCAGAGAGGCCCGCGCACATCTTCCAATCCGCCTTCTTGTAATTCCATCTGGGAAAGGACTTGGCGTTGCTTGATGTGCACTGCAAATTGATGGCCAGTAGTACTGGTCTGTGGTCGCTGCCTGCCAACTGGTTCTGTACCTTCCTGCTGGTTTTTGGGCAAGGTCGTCAGTGGCAAAGGCAAGATCTGGGGTGGTCGTGGTGAGCTATCGGCGAGAGGAGGAGGTTGGGTCTTCTGGATCATTCAGCAGAAGCAGGTTGCTCTCTGTCTGCCAGTCCACCACTTCGTCTCCTCTTCGGTCATTCTCACTGTAACCCCAACAGTTGAGTGGCTGTTAAAATCGCCTACTACTATGCAGTTCTCTGATGGTATGTGCATTTTCTGTAGAGAGAGCTCTTTGTCTTGAGGGCAGTACAGATTGAAGATGGTGATGACAGTCTTGTCCACTGTAATCGTGATTCCGTTGATTTCGGCTTCCTGATTTGTGTCCACTATAAATTGTGAGGCTGGGAATACTGTTTTCGACGAGTATCTGCACTACTGCTTTCGGTCTTCCTTCTCTGTCCATCTTGAAGGTTTGGTAACCTCTGACTCTGAACTTGTGGTTGGGTTTCAGGTGTGCCTCTTGGATACAGGCCACATCAATGTTTTCTGTGTACATTCTCTCAGTAAGTGGGATCTTTTTGTGGTAGACGCCCTCTGCGTTTCACTGGAGAATGTTGAGTGGTCTAGGGGTTTCTCCGGGGTCAGATGTATTTCGGTCAGTAGCATTTTCCCTCCGCCTCCGATGCCTGCTCCTCTCACCGGGACGGGGTGACCACCAGTCGCATGGGGTGGGCCCTTTTGAGGCACAGGGCCCGGCACTTTACTAGCCCGGCGGGACTCCTCTAGTAGAGCACCATATCGAAAATCTATGAGGTTGTCCATCCATGACGTAGATGCGTTGTACTGCCGTTACGCGCCAAGGGCCCAGTACATCCGTCTCCAGTGTTGGTTTTCTTGTCCGAGTTTCCCTCTCGTAGGCGACTTGCCAACCAAGGCTAATGAGCATCCCCTACCCTGGTTTGTTTCTCCGAGGTTAACCTTCCCCGGGGCTAGAGGTTTGTTATGCGCCTCTTACTCGCATGATGAACCCGTCACAGGACACATGGGGAATTTGATATGGTGCCACCTGTTACCCCGCCGCGTTCTGGTAGGAACATCGCCAGTTGGTCCGGGACTGCCTATTCGACCAGGCAAGACCGACTTATATCGCAGCTAGCCCTCATATCTGGGGGCCGACCCCCTATCCGCCACCCGGGTTGGGGATAGTCGCCCCGCCCGGACTCAGATTTGAAACCGAAGGTTAATGATTATATCAGAGACCTGACAGGAGGACTGGAGTGCACAGACATATAATAAACCTTTCCAGATGCGACCAAACCAAAGTGTTCCTCTCGTCTACCGCTGGTGGTCGCAAAGGAAACGGTTCTATGCCGGCTGCACGCTGGCTATTCGTTTGTAACTCATTCATTTTCTTTTATAGAGTGAAGAAGCTCCATGGTCCATTCCACTATGTTCAGGAATGTCCCACCTGATGTGGTCTTTAAAATTTTATAAAGAGATTAACATTTTTCATCTGATATAAGATTTCACCGAAGAAATGTCTTAAACAAAATATCCGTTGTGTGTTTTTAAGATGTATTTCAAAGGGTTGTGTGGATGTCTTCAACGCACTGACAGCCCAGACATGGCCTTTTGCTATAAGCAACATTACTATACCTTTCAGATGGTTTGATATTTTGGGTGTTTATGTTTTTTTATCCTAGGAATTCGGGGTCTCTTCTTTCACAGCTTCATCTTTTTTTCCAGGCGTGATGCCTCCTTCATACAAAGGGTTTAATGTGATCTTTATCTAGGTGTAGTGTTTCCGTCATTCGCAGGTCTTACTCTTTCCTGGCTTCAGTGTCTCCTTCATTCAGAGATTTTATGGCTTTTCTCGTGGGCTTAGAGTCTCTTTTCAAGGATTCTGTATCTGTTGTTATTATGAATACTTTTATAGCGCCTATCTAAGGAATGACACCAAGCTCTAAGCGCTTTACAGTCCACACTCATTATTCATATGGCCATGACGATAAGGCAGTTTTGAATGTCGGGTGTTCTGGGAACAGGGATACAAAACGGAGTACCAGAGGGAATGTTTCCTGGAAAGGCATGAAAGGCTGACTCGAGCTATGGAGCAGGCCTTGTGAATCAAGGGATCTGGAGCATGGACGCATGCTTTCAGATTATTTTGGTTCGGGCTGCAGAGCTCTTGAGGAAGTCTTTGATCCTCTTCCAGAGACATTTCCTAGTGCGCACCTGGTACTCCTGATCTGTGTGTCCTTTATCCACAGAAAGCCTGACATGGTAATTGAATTATCGTGTGAATCCTTTCATAGCTTTCGGATTTCGCAAAAAATTCTTAGCTAGTCCGCCAAATTTTTGAGTCTGCCAAAAACAAGGACAAAAATTACAAGACAGTTTTAATTTCCTACTCTTAAGTGAGCTGGTGGTCACCTTTCAAATAGTGCAAGTGCTCTCGACTTCCTATGATGGCAATTGCTATATCCTTCCTTTAAGTGTTCTTTCACAGGATTTAGTGTTCTTTTCTAGTGGCTAGTGTAGTCGTTTTAGGCAGTTGGGTTTCCTCTTTTTAAAAATTGTAGTGTTTTCGCTCTATAGATATAGCATCTTCCTTTCAGAGGTTTCAGTGTTCTCGTTTCTTACAGCTATGGACTTCTTTTATCGGTTTACTGTCTTATTTTGATAGGTTTCAGTGCCTTTCTCTCATAGGGCTTGTCGGAACAGCTGCTGAGTGCCATAAAACTGTTTGAGAGATCCGGGTGACTTCCCGTAAACAGTTGCGTACATCCAAGGGAGTCATTAGATGCCCAGATCTTAGATGCGTCTCGGCGACTGAGAAAAAAAAAAAAAACAACAGAACTTGCATCCCTAGGTGTATTTTCAACGTGCGTAGGGTCACAGTTTGCAAAGGAAGAGAAAGAGCGCCCACCAACACCCTCTTTCTGACGTTCTGTATCCCTTCATTGCCTTAAATCATCTAAGTGGGTTCTTTGAATGTGTGCATTCAACTTGACATTCCGTCTCCGTCTCCGATGCGGTGCTTCGAGTGCCAGAAAAGTGGGTACGTCAAAATTTGCTGTTCTGGTTCTGAGGAGGTGCATGGTGAAAAGTAGTGACCATTCCGATTCCTAAGCCTGGAAAAGACCTTGCCAACCCTCAAACTATCTGATAGCTCTCACAAGCTGCCTCTGCAAGCAAATGGAAAAGATGGTCAAGTCCCATCTAATACATAAGCTGGAAACCGATGGCTTTTTGGCCAGTGCAGGTTCCGGAACTACCGCGCGACCGTTGGTCATTTAGTCCGTCTGAAAACCACCATCCGTAACGCGTTCATTAATAAACATTATGTGGTTACTATCTTTCTTGGTCTGGAAAAAGCGTATGATACCACTTGGAAATCTGGAATTCCTACAGACCTCCATAAACTTTGTTTTCGTGGTTGTCTGCCTTTGTTCATTCAAAACTTTCTGGCTGATCGGCAGTTCCAAGTCTGTATTGGCACCACGCTGTCGGACATCCTTGGGCAGGGGTTGTGCGTACCTCAAGGGAGCATTCTTCCTTCGGCTCAGTTCACTATCAAAATTAACGACATTGTCAATTAAGTAAGCCGGGGTTCCGAGTCCTCACCGTTTGTTGACTTCGCAGTCAATGCAGTTAGAGCCTCTTACGCCAGCATTCAGCGTCGACTCCGACTTTGTGTGGATAAGATTCAACAGTGGGCCGAGGAAAAAGGGTTTACCTTTTCCAAGCACACAAAAAACAGTGTATGCATTTTCAGAGTTTTCGTCAGTTCTTTGCCGATCCTGAAATTCGTCTGGATAAATCAAACCATTTCAGCTGTTTGAAAAAAAAGAAATGTCTGGGTGTTTCTCTCTCTTTTTTTTTTTATTACGAACTAAACATTTGAGTGTTGGATGGGCCATTAAATGTCATTCAACACTCAAAACCGCTTGTTAGAAAGCACTGAGCATTCAGGAAGTTCTGGTACACATGATTGGGGCGCGGATAAAACTCTTCTCCATTTTTACGGGGCTCTGATCCGCTCTAAATGGACTATGGATGTGGTAGAAAGAAACTCATGGAGAGCGTGGCAGCAGAGAGTCCTCAGAAGAGAAGCCCCCTTCAAGCAAGTGTTTCGGCCCTTATCTCCTAACACTCTAGGGGGGGTTGGGCCACATCCGGTTCATGACTCCGGATGTCCCTCTGCTGCCACTCTTTTCCCCCATCTTGGGACGAGCCATGGCTGGGATTCGAACCCATGACCCTCTGGACATGCTCATTTTCCACTTAATGACTCGCGCACTAACCACTGGGACACCTGATAACTGTAGGAAAGTTAAGCCTTATTAAGTTCACTTTTGTTCCTCCTTGACCAGATCCAGCTTTGAACACCTGTCTGCCGCTCCTGCCATTGCTTTCAGGGCTCTGGTTTTTTCCCTCGCTGCAACCGAGAGCCGTTTTCATGAGGCTGTATGCAGACGTTCCTACACAAACCCTAGCTCCAATTTCTGCAGTGAGGACTTTGACCTGATAGCTTTCTCTCCTCAGGCTGTTTGCCAGATCAGGATTCTGTTCTCATATGGCACCGTGAGCTCGATCATGATCAGCTGCTTGGTTGACCGAGAGTGGACTACTATGTCTGGTCTCATGCTACTCTTGCTGATGATCTCTGGGTGACTCTTCCATTCTGGGAGGTCTGAAGTGCACTCCCAGTTATCTGCCCCTTCCAGAAGACTCTGCCTGCATGTTCCGAGTGGCACTGTGTTGTTCTTGGCCATGATTCGCTGCCTCCTGCCGTGAAGAATGTTGCGGGTGCTTTTGGAGTCCTGATTTCCCCCTTTGTGGTGTTGGTACTAGCCCAGACTACTTGTACAATCTCTTTGAGCACTTGGTTGTGCCTCCATGTGTACCTTCCTTGAGCCAGGGCACTTTACACGAGTTTAGGACATGCTCCACTGTTTGTTTTTCATGGCAGAGGGGGCATGAACGATCGTCTTTTTTTTTTCCCCACTTAACCATGTTTGCATTTGAGGGCAGAAGGTCATATGCAGATCTGAGAATGAAGCTGATCCTGAGAGGGGCCATGTGCCAAATGTCATTCCAAGTGAGACTTCTTTGGAGTGCATTCTCCCACGTTGTCCATTGCCCTTGCTGGCTCTGCTGGACTGCTTTTTGGAGTCTTTTTTGGTCTTCTTCTTTTCTCATCTCCTGAATCATCATGTCTCTTTTGGCTTTTCCTTTGGCCTTTGACCACCATTCAGTTTTGGGTCACCCCCAGTCCTTGTCTGTTGGTCTGTGTGTGTCCTGTTATTTCTCTGATCTTGAGACTTTCTTTTGCAGAATCCATCGCCTCTTGAACTTTCCATTTTCTGCCTGCCTTCAGCTGGGGCTTGATTGCTTCTACCACCTTGTCTCCTGAGTCCTCCAGCATGCTTTGAAGTCTGATCTTCCCTGCTTTGTATTCCTCCAGGATGGATTTCAGTGGTAGTTTCAGCTTTGCTTGGCGACAGTACAGCGCTGTGTCAGTCAGACAGGGTGGGACACCAAGCCATTTCCTTGTGAACTTGTTGATTTTGGATTCCATTGCCTCCACTATGCTGGTGCAGATGTCGTATATCATCAGAGGCCATAGGAGCTTTGGTATCAGCATGAACTGCAGACACCAGACCTTGTATTTGCCAGGGAGCCCACACTGGTCAATGGTCTCCAAGCCTTCTTCCGACATCTGTTTGGTTTCTTTTGCTCTTTGTGTGTCTTTCAGCGTATCATCATACCATCTTCCAAGGCTCTTGACTGGCTCTTCTGTGACTGTTGGAATGGCCTGGTTGGCAACACTGAAGACATCTTGTATCCATCGCCAAGGTCTGTCTGTCTTAGTTGCTTGTTGCTGCTTTCAAGATGACTTCCGTTGCCAACACGAACAGTATTGGGGAAATTGCACAGCCCATTGCAATGCCCACTTCCAAGTTGATCCAATCTGTTGTGTACTCCTTGGTAGAGAATCGCATTGAGAAACCATTGAAGTACTTCTTGAGCATGTCGCGGATGTTCTTTGGGCACGGTACATCTCAAGAGCCAACTGTATCATCGCATGGGGTACAGATCCATATGCGTTTGCCAGATCAAGCCACACTACGTCCAGGTCTCTCTTTTCTGTTTTTGCTCTTTGGATTGCGTCTCAGATCATTGTGACGTGTTCTACACAGCCAGCCACGCCAGGGATGCCACCTTCTGGACTGAAACATCCAAGTACTTATTTTCCATGAAGTACTTGGTCAGCCTTGCTGCCATGACCGAGAAGATTTTCCCTTCGACGTTCAGTAGTGATATTGGCCTGAATTGGCTGTCACTTGAGTTTTGCTCTTTGGGGAAGTATACACCATCTGCCGTCATCCACTGACCGCTGATCTTCTGATTTCTCCAAGCTGATCAGAGCAGCCTGTGGAGCCACTCCAGCACTTTGGGACATTTCTTGTACAGCTGGTAAGGTATTCCGTTTGTCTAACGTGGTGACAGCCCTGATGTGGGCCCTTTGCGGTCGGCTGGGCTATAAGCAACATTATCTTATTCCGTTTGTCCCTGGTGATGATTTGGCTCTGGCTTTGTCGACCACCTTGATTTCCGCCAACGTTGGAGGCTTGTCATTGAACTGTTCCTCAGGGTTGGTTGGCCACACCAGACCTTGAATGTCGAGTGGTGCTTTGCTCTGTGAGTCAGAGTATGTTTTCCTCAGATGCTGCTCAAAAACTCCTTTGTCCACACTTAGGGTCCCAGATTTTGGCTGCTCAGAGTTCTGGCAAACTGGAAGGGGTCTCTGAAGAAGTGCTCTTGTGTCTTCTTTTGCTCTTCCTCTTCCTCGCAGATTCCGCTTTGTTGAGGGCACTGTGTGTTTTGCTTTCAGGTCTTTCCAGAGTTTTTCAAGCCTTGTTTTTCAGCTGGCAGTGCAGTCTTCATTTGCTTCTTGAGGTTTTTCTTTTGGACCCTGATCCTGTCCATCTCTTCTTGGCGTCAGGATTTCTTTGGAGTGTTTTTTTCTCTTTGGGTAGTTTTGCTCTATAGGCGTCTCTACATGTGGCAGTCTGAAGCTCGGCCAGACCTTCCGACCTGAAAAGTCTAGATCCCATCCACCATCAAGGGCTTCATACTCTTTTAGAGTGTTGGGACTTGCATGATGTGAGACATAAACACTTTACAGCAGACTCCATGAAAATCTTTTTCAGAGACGTCTCACCTGAAGTGGTCTTGAATTTCTGAAAGAGATGAACATTTTTCATTTTACGGAGGAAAGATTTCCGTTCCAGTTTTAGGTGGTGTATTCTAAGGGTTGTGTACTTATGTTTTTCATGTAATGACTTGTGAGTTAACTTTAATGCGGTGATAGCCCTGATATGGTGCTTTGTGGGCTATGGCAACAATACTTTATTTTATGATAGGGCTTATAAATCTTTCTTTTGTCAAAAGGGTTAGTGTCAGCTTGATTATAGAGCTACATGCTGTCCTTTCATATTCTTTAGCGTAATCGCCTTTCAGAATGTTAGTCTTTGTTGCATAAGGTTGATGTCTTTTGTAAGGCTTTGGCCGCATTCACCGTCTTCACATTCCCAGGTTTAGTGTCTTCGTTTTGTCATAGACTGTACTGTCTTCTATATTCTCAGCGTGTATGAATGTCATTCCTAGGCGTTAGCCTCTACTGTCCATACTTTAGTGTATTCTTTGTCAGGATTTAGCGGCAACTTCTCGGTCAGAATGTAATCCGCGGCTTCGTTTGTGGCAGGTCGTAAGGGATGGTCTGTCTGCGAGAATCGCTACTGGTCAACCACGAGCCGTCGCACCACATCTTCCACTCCATCCTCACCCAGGGCAGTACGACTCCAGGGACGAGATGCTACCATGATCGTCTCCGAGTGCACAGCGTTACTACAGGCTTCCAGACACCCCGTTCTCATCGGATGCAGGAAGAATGGCGACTTCTGCTGGACCAGCCCACTGCAGGGTCTGGAGGATGCATTCACAACGGCAAGGGACAGAGAAGACAGGAAGCCTTGCCCAGAGAACAGTGAAGGCTTTCGAAAAGCCAAATCGAACGTTCTTGCTATCAACAGCATTTTGCGGGCGTGTGTAGTGTGTGTGTGCGCGCGCGCGCGTGTGTGTTTGTGTGTGACATTTGTGTTGCATAGATCCAGTACAAATCGATCTGTTTCAGCATGGAATGACGTGTTAGTGGACATAGTTGATTTCACTTTTTATTTTTCTTTCCTTAATATGGAATCGATTCAGATTTGGTAACAGCCCTGAAATGGCCTCCTGAATTCGGCTATGCTATAAACAGAATGGATGTAAAAATGGAATCTCATGTGTCTTTGTTACGAAATGATTATTCTGTGATAACAATTAATATTATTATGATGGATGGTAGATGTGCAGCTGTGTATATTAAGATGTTCATTTATGCACGGACGGGCGAGTTGGGGCGTAAGTGTACGTTGCTTGTATGTAAGTGCTTGCTGCTGCTCTCTCTCTCTCTCTCTCTCTCTCTCTCTCTCTCTGGTGAGTTGATTTTAACGTGGTGGCAGCCCTGATGTGGCCCTTTGCGGTCGGCTGGGCTATAAGCAACTTTTCTCTCTCTCTCTCTCTCTCTCTCTCTCTCTCTCTCTCTCTCTCTCTCTCCTTTTTCTGCTGGAATGACTTTTTGTTATGTGACATACTCCCACTTCGCCCATAGTGACTGGGCTATCATGCTTTTTTTTTTTTTTTTTTGGTCTTGCCATTTGTGCTTTATTTTCACACACACTTCTAGAGTGTTGGGATTTGCACGATGTGAGACATAAACACTTTACAGCAGACTCCATGAAAACTGTTCAGAGATGTCCCACCTGACGTGATCTTTGAGTTTCTGAAAGAGATTAACATTTTTCATCTGATCTAAAATTTTACGGAAGAGAAGAGATTTTAACGAGTATCCTGTACGTTTTCAGATGTATTTTCAATTAAAGAGATATGTGAATGTTTCTTTTTTTTTTATGACTTGTGAAATGATTTTAATGTGGTGACAGCCCTGATGTTGCCCTTTGCGGTCGGCTGGGCCGTAAGCAACATCACCTTACCTTACGCACACACGCACGCACACACACGATTTTTTTTTTTTCCAGCTGATTTGTATTGTAGTCATTCAAATTTGGACAGTCGAAATCAACAGATTCGCTGCAATTAAGGGACAAAACTGTACATTCAACCGAAGATTAATTAAAGTATCCGAGTTGTTTCCCTTCTCGTGTGTCTCCGCTTCCCCTACATCTGTCGCTCACTCACTCTCTGTTCGTGTCAGAGAGAGAAAGAGAGATTGGTTTGTATTCTTTATTTCCAAGGGTAACAGAAGCAATTCTTTTTTTTAAATCCGGCTCTTGCCCTGCTCGGAACTAAACACGACTAGCAAATGTATAGGCATGACTAGTGACTAAACTTTAAAAAATTTTTCACAAACGTACATCTGTTCACAAATACATAAAAAGGTGGATACATTGTTTCTCCATCAATATTGACCCATAGATCAACTTAAAAGAAAAGAAAAAAATATGAAAACAACGAGCAAGAATAAATGAATCATTTACGACAAAAGCGCGCGCATGCACGCACGCGCGCACACACACGCTCGCACGCGCGCGCGCACAAAAAGAGCGAGAAAGCAATCCTATTATCAGAGGAGTGAGACTGAAGGAAAGAGAGAGAACAAAAAGGGGGGCGGGGGGGGGGGGGGGGGGGGGGGTCTATGCGCGCGCGCATAAGTATGTGTCTGTGCTCAACATACTGTTTGGTCAATCAAGGGCGATTGCACCTGTTAGGAGATCCAACTAGGAGTCGTTGTGCACAATTCTCAGCTGCCGTCAGCCTGACTTAAGATGGTACACAGCTTATTTTCTTTCAGTGCTGTCTGCTCATTTTACTTTTTCCACCCTTCACCGGCTGCTTTCGGGTGCCGTCGAGTTATGTTTTTGAAGTGTGGGTGATGTGAGAATGGCACCGAATTCTAGGTGGTCGATCTGCATTTAATGCCGAGGGATGACCGACACCATCAATGTCGAGTCCCACCAGCGAAACCGAATGAGTGGACAACAGGGTGGACGATTGTTCTCTTTTTCATAAGCTTTGGTCTCCCGGCTAGAGAGTGATAGGCAAAATGGAGGAATGAATATATTGGAAGTACACACACACACACACACACACACACACACACACACACACGCACGCACACATACAAATCCTACCCCATGATCTTGGCAGTATCGGGAAAAAGATTCTTGATATCTATACACCCTTACCAAAACACACTTAACCATTTACTCTTGTCTAACGATTATGCGAATACGTATTTTCAACGTCTGGAAAAGAATAAGCTAAGGATAATTGATCCATACACAACGGAGGTACAGTTTGTTCATACAAACGTTTTTTTTTTTTTTCCAAAATATTACCTCCGACATAGACTGATCTATAAGCCTGTAAGTACAGCATTCCATTCCTATCTCGTTAAACTTTTTGGTAAACTAGGTGGCGCAAAATGACAAACGGGTATGCAAAATCAGCCCGAACTTTTTTTTCCTGTCCCACTTTCTGTGTGTCCGTTTCTATGGCATTGCACCCATGCTGCTCATTTCGATCCCACGTCTACAGCCACAGCCCGGCCCGTCCTGCCGCAGCCCAAAGCACCGGAATTCCACAGGGAGCAGTCGATATCAAGTCGTCAGGAGGCAACCCACCGGAGGAGAGGAGACACTGCAAACTGCCCGAGTCACTTCGGTGGTGTTCGGGGGTGCTGGGTTTTATCCAACACACGCAAGACACCACCTAAGCCCCCCCCCCCCCCCCCCCCCCCCCCCCCCCCCCTACTACTGACGACAGTAATTGCTTGGTCGCGAAGCCGGAGTGAGTGAGCTCTCCCTCCGGAGGGCGCCACTACGTCCGTCCAACGAAAGCCTCCATGAATTTGCCGATAACGGTGACTGCGACGGAGTCAAACCAAGGCTATAGAATTGAAGAGAACATCGAAGCTGGGATCAATAAGAGAGCAAGACATGAAGGGCTACACACATACTTTTGAAAAAAAAAAAACTGATCGATGAGGCTGTATATAACGAAAATGATGCGATGGATTTCCATTCTGCTCTGAGACTGTTTGATAGGGCTGTACTTTAGACTTAATTTCATAGTATTCCCCATATTAACCAGGCTCGAGATAGACACCTGCAGTGTTGGCCAGAAAATTTGAGTTACACTCTCTGAGACGCATCCATTTAGGGGATAAAAAAAAAAACTCGACTGTGTGGTCTCGGTCTTCCTAATTGAACCCGTAGCAAATCACCTCTGGTTAGGAGCCGGCCAGGGCAGAAAAATCCCACATGGTTCTGATGGGAATTAAACTCGCGACCTCCCAGCCCGGAGTCCAAGCTTATAGGTCATTTCATAAAGTTCATGTAGAATGGGCAGCAGTCTGTGCATCGGGGTGTGGGTCAGAGGGCATATGTGCAGCGTCCCCAAGACAGTGTCTCCGAGCTTCCCTCCCATTATTATCAACGGCCAAAACTGGATCCATTCCTAAGCTGACTAATCCTGGCTTGGATTGAATCGCTTCTGTGACTCTCTCGCCACTAATGCACGTAACTGTGATTAAGCCCCAAAAAACTCGTCCACCAATTTTTCGATTACTCTCGGAAGTTTTACGCGTTGAGATTTCTATTGTGTGTAACGCATGTTACCACCGTAGAGAATCTTGGAGAATCTTGAGCTTTTCTGATTCTCATTGCACGCATTTACCTGTTGTGCAAGCTGGAAAAAAGAAAGAGGAACAGAAAGAAAGGAAAAAAAGGGTGAATAAATCTTTGTAGGTTATTCACCCATGGTGGGGGGGGGGGGGGGGGGGGGGGGGGGGGGGGGGGGGGGGGGAGTGTGCTCATGTTGCCAATCGTGTATTCTGTGTGTGTCCTTACACTCGGGTGAAGAAACAGTGGCACTCCAATGTCCAAGTCACCTTTTTCAGTCTTCTTTGATGCTTCTTCATCAACATCCTGGAAGCTGTGCCGAGACTATGTCCAAGGATTTAATATGCTGCAACTTTTTTTTTTTTTCAAAACTAGATTGGGACTTTGTGCGCATGGTGTGCATGAGCGAGCGTTAGTGCGTGCGTGCGTGCATTACTGTGCGCGCGATATGTGTGTGTGTGTGTGTGTGTGTGTGTGTGTGTGTTGCCAGTAATTTACTTTTTGACTACATCAACAGATCTCAACTCCACCCCCACCCCCACCCTCAAAAAAAAAAAAAAAAAAAAAGAAAACTCTGAAAAGGGTTAATAACTGGTCTAGGGAGAAATTCAATACTGTTTTTTTTTTTTTTTAGTATATTAATGCTGAATCATTGCAACTAGGGAAGTACGTGAAAATTCTGCGCATTACTTTGTTGGTAATATCAGCGCTGCTTATGAAACAAGAGACAAAAAAACTTGTTTTCAGTTGTGAAGAAGAAATTACGATGGCACAGCACTGGGTAATATTGGTTACATGAGGAGGTTTAATTAAGTGTAATATTCTTTTTGACTGAATGCGTGAATAAATTGACAACAAATTACCTGGGAGACTGTCATTTTATTAAATACAGAGAGAGAGAGAGAGATGCAAGGGAGGCAATCATAGCCCCTGTACGTACTTGATCAGTGTTGAGTTACTTCCTTTGGGCCTAACACATGCGTGTGTGTGTGTGTGTCCTAATAGATAATGGATCTAATCTTATCCATGTTGCCTTAGGGACAGTACGTTCGATTGTAAGTTATGGTCAAGAAGCATTTTTACTGCACCACAGACAGAGATTTACATAAGTTAACGAGCATTGATTCCTTAGCACTCAAAATTGCTTTGGGGCTTCCAAGATGGGCATCAATTGATATGACTAACAGAGAGACATGCGTTGTGCCTCTAAATGAACATAGGATGCTCTGTGCTTGTAGCTACTGAGCACGAGCAAGAACTGTCCCTAACTCAATTACTTCTGAACTTG
Source organism: Conus betulinus (assembly GCA_016801955.1). Classification (NCBI taxonomy): domain Eukaryota; kingdom Metazoa; phylum Mollusca; class Gastropoda; order Neogastropoda; family Conidae; genus Conus; species Conus betulinus. The sequence continues at coordinate 286,637 of JADBJO010001078.1, forward strand.
ATGAAAGCACCTACGTTTCTAGAGAGATGCGGAATAAAGCAGCATAAAATTCTTTATCTGAGTATGTCTCCTCTTTCACATGCATGCGACTTTTTCTCTTGACAACATTGTTAAAATGACCAAATACCCTTTCCCCCTCGATTCGGAATAGAACCTGGCGGACTTATACAGTGACTGCTGGGGGCAGAAAGATCCCATCTGTTCTTCTGAATGGCAGCTTCAAGGTACTGCGTTCTTCTCTGGTCCCAGAGTGCTTGGTCAGAATATTGTTTACTTCAAGAACCGAATAAGGAACATCACATAAAACTGCATTCGATTTGCACAGTTGATGAAGCAAGCATATATTTTCTATCCCTATGTAATATTACCAAAAATGAGAATCCACTTTTGCTTGCTTCTCTTGTTAAAGAATTGTTTTACACTGAATATGAATCTTCCTGCATATTTTCACTGATGGTTCAGTTTCGAGTGCTTCTGAGGTTGGTGCTGCTTTTGTGATACCTTCCCTTAACATATTGAAGAAAAGATTTCATATTACCAAAGGCGGTTCTATTTTCACTGCTGAGTTATTTGCTCTCATAAAAGCTATAAATTTCATTCTTGATATGCAAGTTTTACCAAAAAAGAATACTGATTTTGTCAAATTCCAGGCCTGCTTTCACGGCATTACACCTTCAAAATACATCGAGTCGTCCTAATCTCGTCAGTGAAATTTTCTCTTCAATTCAGCAGTCAATAATGCGAGGCTCTAAAATAACATTATTATGGATACTGGTCACTGTAATCTTCGAGGAAATGAACTGACTGATACCTGTGCAAAAGAGGCTTCATTGTGCAAATCGAATGCAGTTGTATGTGATATTCCTCATTCGGTTCTTGAAGTAAACAATATTCTGACCAAAGCACTCTGGGACCAGAGAGAACGCAGTACCTTGAAGCTGCCATTCAGAACAGATGGGATCTTTCTGCCCCCAGCAGTCACTGTATAAGTCCGCCAGGTTCTATTCTGAATCGAAATTTATTACACAGAATACGGTTCAGTACGACATTGCAAGTGGAGGCACTGGCAAGTGCACTTGCCTTATAGTTTTTTTGTTTCTTTTATACGAACAGATGTCAGTCGTAAAATGTAAATTCGAGACTACGTCCAATAATTTGCCTGCAAATCCTTCTAGTAGGATGTGGTGAAGAATTTTAAAGAGGTCAAACGAACATTCTATAGATAATTCATTTCTAAACCAATTCGAAGAACAAGAAACACCCGAAGGTACTGGGGAGGGACCCAGAGAAGCACTGTCTTCACCTGCCTTTAGAACAGTCCTGTACCACCCTTGGAGGCCGGCGCTGTGTTGACGATGGGTACAGGCACGCGCAGGACGCTCCATTAAGATATCAAGGGACATAACTGCTCCTGAACAGTGGTAAATCAGACTACAGGATGCAACTCATAACAGCCTTAAAGTAGCATCCCCATGGGTGTACCAGCCTGTATTTCATGACTGCAGAGCCCACCGGCGAAAAAACACCACCCTCCAGCTGTCGAGCACACCCCACAGACCCAACCACCCCTGCCAACGGACAGATGAAGACAGTGCCACTCCAGACACAGCTAAGCTTTCGCCATACGGTCTTATGTGCCCTCATGAGAGAATCCAAAGTTGTAGTCTAAACCAATTCGAACAAAATGATATTATTTTTTTTTTCTTCCTTTTCAGAAACTTCTTCCTCAGATAGACTACGAAGGTGTATCTTACTGCTTATATAGTTCCTAAAAGATACACAGGCACGGTTTGTACATTGAAAGCCGACGTGAGTTCGAGGAAACCCTAAGGATTTTACGGTTTGCTGAGGCCAAAGCCAGGGAAAAAAATTGTTTTATAGGTCGGTGAGGGACAGAGAACAAATATGTATGGTGAGACTGGATCCCCTTGGTGGCATCCTCTCTCAACAGGCAATTAACCGGCTAGTTTCACATAAAAAAAAAGAATTGGTATTTGTTAAGATTTTTTTTTTTTTTGATTGAAACTTGGACAATGCCAAAGGTATAATACATTACGCATGAAATCATAGCCTATAATGTCGAACACTCCGTCAAAGTCTAATCTGGGCTCTATTGGTACTGGGCCGTATTGATACTGGGTCCTATCGATACTGGGTCCTATTGGTACTGGGCCCTATTGGTACTGGGACCTATTGGTACTGAGCCTTTATTATACTTGGTCCTATTGGAACTGGGACCTATTGATACTGGGACCTATTGGTACTGGGACCTATTGGTAGTGGATCCTACTGGTACTGGGCCTTTAGGTACCG
>JADBJO010001078.1:298949-308949 GCA_016801955.1 Conus betulinus
TACTTTTTGCGTAACCTTCCTGACAGACTGATGAAAAGAGGGGTTAAAGTTCCTACAGCCCGTTGGCCATAGGAGCAGAGAACTATCAGAGGTTCACCGTGTCTAGAGCACGGCGTGATGGAGGGCGGAGCCCATACCTCTCCTTCCGCCGCCTTTAACCTCCCTGAACTGAATCAGGTACCTGTTTTTTTTTTTCTGCTTGGTGGACAGAAAAGGTTTTCAAGCCGAAAACAATCTGACCTCATGAGGGGGGTTCGAACTCACGACCGTCTGCTCCACAGGCAAACACCATAGGACCACGGGCCTTCCTATCACTGACAGAAAGACAGACACACAAACAAACAGACGTGGAAGGAAACATAACCTCCTTAGCGGAGCACTCAAAGACCAAAGCCCTTTTCAGACAGTCGTGGAAGCAGCAGAGCCGTCACTGCTGCCCCCAGTGACTGCTCAGATATCTTGGTCGTTGCGTTAGGATCGGTAAATGGGCACAGCAGGATGAACGCCCCCGTACGTTCAAGAAAGTAAAAAGATCAGAGTATCAGAGAGGTGCCTCTGCGACGCGTTACCCTAGTCAACAAACTGCCCCCTGTAACGGGTACAAGGATCCACAACAAGCATCAGGTTCAGGTCAAGTTCTGTGCACAGACAAGCTCAGCAAAGACGTGGAGAAGGTCAGAATAAATTCTGGCATGTGATTGCATGACCCCACTTAACATCCTGGCTAAAAAAAAAATAATAATAAAAAAATAATAAAATAACAACAAAATATGGCCTGAAGGCACACACAAGGTTAAAGTCCAGTAGCCTTGAGGCAGTCAGTTCGCTGCGAGTGTGGCGTAGCAGCGGACGCCAAGGGAGAAGTGGCAGATCTCCTTTGAAGGACACTGATGTGAGAGGTCAGTGTCAGGCGGCGCAGCGTTCCTTCCAGCCATATGGGTACGGATGGTCCAGACTGTATCGCCGGTGGACGGCCCCTGGAGATGTGGGGCGATCGGCAATGGAGCGCTGCCTGACTACGACTACCGTGGCCTGGGATACCGTGTTCTGAGCCAGGGAGGCATGGGGGCACTCCTTATGAAAAATTGCCCTCTCGGCCGAAGTCTGCGTGTACCCGCCGAAGTTTAGGGACTCGTGAAGCGCTCTAGCGACTTTCGTCCTGCTCCCTCCCTGAGGCGGCCTCACGTGACACAGGACCATCGCCACCCGAGCACGAAGAAGGCCGCCTGGTGGTCCTGAAGACAGCCTTTTGGTTGGGGAAAAGAAGCGAAATACACGATGCCCATCGTCGGCCGACAACATCCGAATTTGAACTAAAGTTCAAAAGAAACCAGAGCTCTGAGAGAGATATTCGACGAACTCGCCCACTACCGCCCAGTGAGATCAGTTGCCACAGAAGATGCAGACCTACGTCTGCAGGTGCAACTTGTCCTTTCAAGGGCCTCAGGCTAATAGGACGTTAAACCTACCCATCAGCTCAAACTCAACTGGCCTGGAGGCCGTTGGGGCAGTTGGAGCTTCAGCAAGTCCAACGGTCAGTATCATGAAAGGTGGAGCCCATCGCTCTCCTGTCGCTGTCCGAAACCTTTCCTGACCTGAATCAAGTACCCATGTAGTGCTGGGTGCACAAAGAGCCTTTTTAAGCTATCAAAATGCGGACCCTGCGAGTGGTAGTTCACGACCGTTAGCTCCGCGCGGGCAGATACTCTTACCATTGGACTACCAGCCCCCTGAAATGCCTTATATGTTGCTCTGAGCGGTTTGAACTGGCCTAGGCTACTTTGCACTCCCTCTGAGCCACTTGATAGGCTATCGGTCTCTCTCTCTCTCTCTCTCTCTTTCATTTAGCGCGCGCGCGCGCGCGCGTGTGTGTGTGTGTGTGTGTGTGTGTGTGTGTTTAACTTAAGCGCTGGCATCTTCTCAGCGGATACAAGCATTAGCGTAATCAACTTTGGCATGATAAAAACATCAACCAACCATGTCTGAAATTGTCATCACATCGTAAAGGTCGAACAAAGTGATTCAAATTGACAGGAATAAAACCAATATGACGAAAGAGCCATTTTTCTTAGTTATAATTTGAATAACTTACAATCATTGCTTTATACACTAATAAAAGACTTGTTAATTCATAGCTTCTTACGTACGTACATATACTATAACAAATACAAACTTACATTTATGTCACGGTGAGACATGTAACACAGTTTTCCCACTTCGCAGAGGTGAGGATGTACATACAGAACTAAGACAGGCCACACGAACACGGTAAAACGTAATGCACGTTACGTCAAAATATTACGTCAGGCTGAAAATGCACATTCTGAATACGACAGCAACCTGCTGGCTTAAAACAGATCTCAAACTCTAGGACGAACGTTCCACCTGGAGAAGAACTCGAGTGGTCATTGCATAATTGGCAGCGATAGCTGCAGTGGTCAAGATCAGGACAGTTCAGACTGCTGCTGTTCGGACAATACAGAGAGTCAAGGAGGAGGTGGGGGGGGGGGGGGGGGGAATGGACGGGAGGAAGGAGCCGGCGATGAGAAAGTGAAGCGCGAGGAGACGTGAAGGGGGAAGAGAAGAAAGGGGAACGATTGGGAGTGATGGCACGTATTAGAAGAGCTTGGAAAATTAAGTGACTGACAACTATTCGTCGGAACAGAGAACTCGTTAAGTTGTTGTTGTTGTTGTTCTTCAATTTAACGTCTTTTCACTAAATGTGATATTAGACAAGGTGTGTGTGTGTGTGGTGTGTGTGTGTGTGTGTGTGTGTGTGTGTGTGTGTGTGCGTGCCTGAGTGCGTGTGTGTGTGTGTGTGTGTGTGTGTGTGTGTGTTGAGTGTCTGTGTGCAGCGTGCGTACGTGAGTGCGTGCCCGCGTGCGTGTGTGCGTATGTGATGAGGAGAAATTCTAAGTAAGAATTAAGCTAGAAAAAAAAAGAAGAAAAAGACATCAAAAGTAAAAACAAATAACTGTACAAAATAGCATCATGAAAAAGCAATTACAGGATTGAGCCAACTGGGCTTAACATAAGAATTCGGACAAAATTTAAAAGAGACATGGTGTCCTGGAATATGCACTTTGAAGTATCCTTTCTAAATTCTGACAAATCGGAATCAAAGTAGGGGCAAAAGTATAGAACGTTAAGTCGTCTGCTGTTGATGACTGCCATGTACACTTGATGTGTGTCGTCAGCTTTTGTTTGTTTGTCTCTTTCTTTTTCAAATGTTTAGATCTGCATATCTCGATCTTTTTCTCATAAACTCTGTGCCTTTCATGCCGCTGTTGCGAGCATTCATGACATGTGAGTCAAATGGGCAAAATACCTCTCTTGTTCTTATTTCATTTGAATGTTTTCCATTCTTCTTCTTTTTTTTTTAAATAATACTCTTTTTTTCTGTGAACGACAAATCAAGAGGAATCACTTGTGTCCCCAGCCCAGCCCAAGTTTTTCTACCTTAAAGATGCCCATAAGCTTAGCTACATATATTATTCATAGCTTGCCTATGTGTAATTGCTGTTTTCGTTAAATCTTTCTTTTCAAGAATAGCACATTCTTCCAAACTTGGTGACAGCCATTATTAAAAAAGAAAAGAAAAAAAAAGAAAGAAAATGAAAGCCCTGTGTGGTTTTGACTGGGCTATGATAACAGAAAGAGAAAAGGCTGGAACTCCTTCTTCTTGTTTCCACACTCGCTCCCTGATTCGCGCTGTCTGAAGAAAACTCCTTGAGATGTGATGGATGTCTGGTGCCAAGGCGTGTAATGGACTCTGCAGGACATCGTTTTCCCGTCTCCTGTGTTCATATTGGTAACTGGATCGCTCATGGGAAAACCTTCCAGATGCCACCAACGAAGATGAGCACTAAGTGTGTGTGTGTGTGTGTGTGTGTGTGTGTGTGTGTGTGTGTGTGTGTGTGTGTGTACCTGAGGTACCGGAAGAGTATTGAGGATACTGACACACGTACACACTCCTTTAAGCACACAGACAGACACACAGCACACACACACGCACACACATATACACACACGCACACACTCCCGCTTTTTTTGTCTTCTTTACCCCCCCCCCCCCCCCCCCCCCATACCCCCCTCACCCGTCACCACCACCAAAGTCTTTCCCTACACCAGAATGACCATCACATAGAAAAAAAAAACAACAACCCGCTCCTTGAAGAATACCAAACCCCCTACCTCCACCTCCTCCCTCACCAACTTACTCATCCACACTCTCCAAGAACAGCTAGATAATGAATTTAAAAAAATGTTAAATAAAAAAAAAAAAACAGAGGGGGTGGGGATGGGGATAGGAGGAGGGGTGGGGTGGGGGAGTTGGGGGGTGAAGAGGGAAAATCCACACAAGATTACTTTCCTCAAGCGCCTGTCACTCCGAAAAGCGCCCGAGCGGAAGAGACGCCATTTTCTTTTCTTTTCTTTCTTCTTTTTTTCTTTTTCTTTTTTACGCCAGCGAGCCGTTCTGATGTGGGGGGAGGGAAAGTGACGAAAACGACTGGCTGTTTGTTTACGGGTTTGTCCTAGCGACACGGTTTTTTCTCGCTCCGTTGTCCACCCCGCTTGTCCCTGGGGTCTTTTCCCAGCAAGTCATCCATGCGACCCCTACTCCGCACGGCGGCTTTCTTCTCTCCCCCTCCTCGGGCTGTCGTCTGCTGCGTTTTTGTCCCCTCCTCATGTCACGTGTCACTCGGAGGGGAAGTAACGGCCATTCAAAGGGAGCTAATTCCGCGCCGAGCACCGCGGGGGGACTCTTTCCTGCGCGCAGGAGGACGGATGGCGAAAAGCGACACCATGCGACACGTCTTTCACCATGCTTGGTAGGGGGTGGGGAGTTGCGCGGGACTTCAGAGTAAGAGGGCAGCGACGAGAGTAGAGAGAGAGAGAGAGAGAGAGAGAGAGAGAGAGAGAGAAAAGAGAGAGAGAGAGAGTGTGTGTGTGTATGAGAGAGAGAGAGAGTATGTGTGTGACAGAGAGAGAGAGAGAGAGAGAGAGAGAGAGAGAGAGAGAGAGATGCAGCAGGGAGAGAGAGAGAGAGAGAGAAATTAAGAGGGCGTACACTTTCTCTTGAAGTTTACGTAGGTTTCTCATGTTCTTCTTATGCATATAAAAGAGTAGTAACAAAGTCAATAAAAACTTAAGGCCGCCAACTGATTCGGGGTATCTTGTAGTCTGGTATGCTTTGATTGCAAACATATTGCATTTTTGGATCCCTGCATTTTCGTCTCACACTGGGTAATTATTTCCTCTCCCCGTATCCCTCCGGTCATTCTGATGACGAAATAACTGTCTAAACGACAGACTCTGTCTCTCTCTCTCTCTCTCTCTCTCTCTCTCTCTCTAAAAGGAGAAGCAGATCGGATTGATTACAATTAACTGTTAATCTGGAGAAAACAAATATTATGATTTTTAGAATGGGGGGTCATCTTTCTAGACACGAAAATGGTGGCACGGTAAGAGAGAAGTAAAAGTGACAAACAGTTATAAATACCTCGGTCTGATATTCACAACCAAGCTCAGTCTTAGTGCACTTTGACAGAAATGTGTAGGAAAGGAAAGAGAGGAGTGATCGAAATTCTTAGAACATTGAGAAAATTAGATTCAGTTGAACCATCGATTTTCTGGAAACTTTTCGACACTCAGATAACACCCATATTAACATATGCAGCAGTGTGTGGGTGGGGGGGGGGGGGTGGGGGGGGGGGGGGGGGGGGGAGGGGGGGGTGCCGGTCAACAGCGAAATAGAAAGTGTCCATACATTTGCAATCAAGCGTTTCCTATGTGTTCCCTTACATTTTCCAGTAAAAATGGTTTATGCGGAAACTGGAAGGTATCCTTTATATATACACACCTATGTAAAATGTATTGAATATTGGTTGAAACTGTTAAAACTACCTTACACAAGGTTGTGTAAACAGGCGTACACAATGTTGTTACAACAGCACGAGAATGGAAAGTTTAACTGGGTATCCAATGTAAAGAAACTGTTGACTGAAATGGGTTTGGCATTGTCTGGCTAAGCCAAGAAGTAGGAAACGATGAATTGTTTATCTCAGAATTTAAAGACAGATTGATCTGTATGTTTCAACAAAACTGGCACTCTCACATGCAAGGAAATGAAAAATGCAGATGGTTTCTTTCATTTAACAGTAACCTGCAACCTGAAAAATATTATATCGGTGCTAACAGTTAGATGGCACAGAAGCGCACTGGCAAGATTTCGAATAAGAACGTTAGGTCTGTCTGCTAACGAAAAAATGGTTTATGCTTGATACAACAACAGTAAATACTTGTCCAGTCTTCAAAGCAAACGCCGTGAAGATGAGAGTCACTTTTTATACCATTGTGATGCTTACCAACATATTCGCGGAAAATTTAGCTTGTTTCAGGTGCCTTTTGTACAAAATTGCAATCAGATTCATATACTGACACTTGAAAACGAATTGCTGATCCAATCCTTAGCAAGTTATATTGCCGAAGCTAGTAAAATCAGAAAAAAGTCGCTTCCAACTGATTTCCTCTTGTAAACATTATTTTCTATTCAGTGCCTGGTGGTCATTGATTCTGTGACAATCAATGGTAATGGTTTATGAGATGCCATTGTTTTGCGTTTGCTTTTGTCCAACACAACTTTAAAACGTAGGACCTTGAGTGTGTGTGTGTGTGTACACAGATGTATATAATAATTTGGACTTGTTGGGTACGTTTTGTTCAGAAATTTTCCTTTATGGTGGGTAATAAGTTCACGCCCCCATGTCATAACAGCTGCACAGCTATTGACATTAAGATATCATTGAGTCATTGAGTCTCTCTCTCTCTCTCTCTCCTCTCTCTCTCTCTCTCTCTCTCTCTCTGGGTGGGGGGGGGGGGGGGGGGGGGGGGGGGGGGGGGGGGGGGGAGGGGGCGCGCGCGCGTGTTTGAACCAACGGGATTTTGCTCTAACTCAAAGAATTTTGTGATTCCAAAAACTATGAGGACAAACCTTCAATTTAAATTGATGAATACAAAGTGGTATTAATCAGCACCAGTGTTCACAGAAACGATCTAGTTCTCGCGCTGGGAGTGAAATTAACAGCTGTGTTAATTATTTCTCAATTCTTTTGCATAAGATTATAGCCTCTGCACTGACAAAGATTGTTAACTATCCATGATCCACAATGAATCAAAGATGCCAAATACTCCCACACTCCCACATCAGACGATTCAAAGAATTCTTTCCAGTACAGACCTGTCTATCGATCTAGACCTCTGAAAGAGTTTTTCAAACAAATTGTTCAGTTCCAGTTCCGGTACATATAGTGCATTTCATCCTTATCGAAGCGGAAGCAGAAAGGATAAGTCCTGTCATACGGTGCTTCTTAGTCTCACAGAATATTGGCGTTTATCGAAGAGTGGATTTGTCAAAACATTGCCAACGGTCACAGTGTCTCTAAAAAGTCCCCGCTTTGCATTGTTTTGTCTATAGAATTTCTCAATCTTATTGTTCTTTACAAACAGAAGATAGATATTAATTTCTCCAAAACGGCATAATCCCCGTTCATGTCGGAGAGAGAGAGAGAGAGAGAAGAGAGAGAGAGAGAGAGAGAGAGAGAGAGAGAGAGAGAGAGAGAGAGAGAGAGAGAGAGAGAGAGGAGAGAGAGAGAGAGAGAGAGAGAGAGAGAGAGAGAGAGAGAGAGAGAGGAGAGAGAGAGAGAGAGAGAGAGAGGGAGAGAGAGAGAGAGAGAGGAGAGAGAGAGAGAGAGAGAGAGATTAGCGTAAAGTCCAGTGTTTTTTTCTATATTTAGATATTAATGGTTTACCGTTGCCTTTATCTTTACTTTGCAAAGATTGTAGTTTTCATTCGTCTGAAGACACTACTCTTGATCGTAAAGCTAGAGAGCAAACGTATCGTCCTCTGGTCACAGACAGAAGAGAATCGATTTCTGAGGATCCTTATCCACAAGAATCCAGCCTGAATTTGATTACTGCACGACCCAGCGTCAAAATATTACATCTGAACTAATCTGAATGAAAGCACATGATGCAGTTGTCGTCAGCTACTCTGTATCGGTATTCAAAGTAAACTGTCTGAGGTCTTTTCATGTTTCCTTTCTGGTTCTAGTAAACTATCAAAAAAGTTCCCCTCATCTACGTCTGGTGGTCGCAAAGAAGAAAACGGTTCTATGCCGGCTGCACGCCTACCATTCGTATTTTACTCATTCATACCTTCTAAAGAGTTAAGTAGCTCCATGGTGCATTCCATGTCATGTGCTACTCACAGTGAAACATATTCTGAGACACAAAACATTTTACAGCAGATTCCATGAAAACCTTGTTCAGAGATGTTCCGCCCGACGCGATCTTTGAGTTCTTGAAAGAGGTTAACATTTTTCATCGGATCTGAGATTTTACAGTGGAAAGATTTTTAACAAAACTTTTGGAGGAGTTTTTAGACGATGTATTTTAAAGAATTGTGTGAATTTTGTGTGAATGAATGACTTGTGAGTTGATTTTTACGTGGTGACGGCCCTGATATGGCCCTTTGTGGTTGGCTGGGCTATAAGCAACATTACCTTACCTTACCTCCTTTCAGCTGAATAAAGTTAAGCACCTCCTTGATTAGCAAACTTGACACTATTTTTTATCTCATTGTAAAACCAGAAACTGTCTACGCTTCAACATGTGTAAGGAGTGAACAAGTAAAAACTGTTTAAAGGTAGCTTTCTATATATACACGTATGCTAATGAACTGTTGCATGTCAGTCAGTCTATCCGTCCGTCAGCTTGAGAGAGCCCATCTATCCGGTCCGTCCGTCCGTCTGCCTGCCTGTCTGTCTGTCTGTCTGTCTGTCTGTATGTATGTATGTATGCATGTATGTATCTCTCTCTCTCTCTCTCTCGCTCTCGCTCTCTCTCTCTCTCTCTCTCTCTCTCTCTCTCTCTCTGCATCACCACCACCACCACCACTACTACCACCACCAATCAGTCAATGAGTCAGCAGTCTAGTTTAGCCTGCAGTCGTCAATATCTGCATATTTGACAATGTCCCCCAATGACGTCAGTGTCTAGCCTACGTCTGGGTCACTGTCAGCAGTTTCTGTGGTCACTGTATGCTTACATGTACCTTAGCGCTGTCACCGTCACCAGACTCCATAGTCAGTGTGTGCTTACCTGGATCTATGAGCTGTCACCGTCATCCCTTTCCATCGGCAGTGTGTGCTTACCTGGATCTATGAGCTGTCACCGTCATCCCTTTCCATCGGCAGTGTTTGCTTACCTGTATCTATGAGCTGTCACCATCATCCCTTTCCATCGGCTGTGTGGGTTACCTGGATCTATGAGCTGTCACCGTCATCCCTTTCCATCGGCAGTGTGTGCTTACCTGGATCTATGAGCTGTCACCGTCATCCCTTTCCATCTGGATTTATGAGCTGTCACCGTCATCCCTTTCCATCTGGATCTATGAGCTGTCACCGTCATCCCTTTCCATCTGGATCTATGAGCTGTCACCGTCATCCCTTTCCCGGCAGTGTGTGCTTACCTGGATCTATGAGCTGTCATCGTCATCCCTTTCCATCGGCAGTGTGTGCTTACCTGGATCTTTGAGCTGTCACCGTTATCCCTTTCCATCGGTAGTGTGTGCTTACCTGGATCTTTGAGCTGTCACCGTCATCCCTTTCCATCGGCAGTGTGTGCTTACCTGGATCTATGAGCTGTCACCGTCATCCCTTTCCATCGGCAGTGTGTACTTACCAGGATCTATGAGCTGTCACCGTCATCCCTTTCCATCGGCAGTGTGTGCTTACCAGGACCTGTATGTGGTCACTGTTAATAGCTTCTATCGGCAGTGTGTACTTACCTGGTCTGCTGTCATTTTCATTAGTTTCCATCGTCAGTGTGTGCTTACCTGGATCTGTTTGCTGTCATTTTTAATAGTTTCCATCGGCGGTGTGTGCTTACCTGGATCTCTCTGCTGTCATTTCCATCAGTTTCCATCGTCAGTGTGTGT
>JADBJO010001078.1:313949-316449 GCA_016801955.1 Conus betulinus
GGCTGCAATGCAGTCAGTAGCTTTTGTTGCCTACGAAATGTGCAGCAGTGTGTTTTAACAGCATGGTTTAGTTTGTTGCTGGAATTGACCGAGTCAGATCCTTACCAGACAGTGATCGAGAAAATAAGTACATTTTCATTGATGGACCATTGGGACGAGGTCAGGACAGTAGTACTTATACCAAAATTCTTCAGCAGACGTCAAAATAATGCAACTTCTGCTGCTGCTGTGCTCTCTTGCAATTTGAGGTCATGTTGACGTCCAGGCTAAGTGTGTTGATGATATGCACTCCTAAAATCTTGAGCGATACCATGTGCACAGTTTCCTGACCTTTGATGGACAACGTCTTTTCAGGATGTTTGATTGCCATGAGATCTGTGACACTCCATGGTAATATCCCCAGAAAGCTTAACGACAGCAACAGAATTGATAAAACGAAAATATTGATAGATAGTGTGAATAACATGGGAGATAGCACGCATCCTTATTAGTGTGAATAACATGGGAGATAGCACGCATCCTTGGGGAGGACCGGCGCTTGAAATGATCTTGTCAGACATGTAGTTCCCTACCCTACCTGCGGCTTAGTCGGGAAGTCGAAAATCTGCACCATAAACTGATGTTGATATCAAAGTATATTAACTTCTGAAGTAACTGACTAGGAATTATTGTATTAAAATACAGAGCTACAATCAATAAAAACAAAGCAGGCATAAATACTGGAGCGTTCAGAACAGTTTAAATTTTTCTAGTTTTTTCTAATTTACATACATTTCTTCAAATGAGGCTTTAAAGTTATTGTGTAAAGCATCCCTTTCTCTATCTTCCTCCCTTCCTTCTTCTTCTCTCTCTCTCTCTCTCTCTCTCTCTCTCTGACACACACACACACACACACACACACACACACACACACACACACACACACACACACACACAGCTCACTGACTGACTGACTATGAGTTCATTTCTTCATTCATTCATTCACGAAACCATTCTTGCGTGCATTTCGCTCACTCATCCACTTTTGATTCATTAATTCACTTGGAAAGATTGATATTTTTTTTATTTGCTTGTTTGTTGTTTTTGAGATTGATGTATGAAAACTGGCTCCTCCTTTCTTTCGATGTTTCAAATAAGAAAACAAGAACCAACTGAGCGGAGGAAAAGGGAATGGTGGGGGAGGGGGGAGGGAGGAGAGGGGCTAGGAGGAGGCGGAAAGTAGAAAGTGGCAGGGGGGGGGGGGGGGGGAGGGGGGGAGAGGAGAAAATCAGATCACTGCACAGCATGAAGATAATCACGGAGTGTGTAATCCATCAAGTTGGAAAACTGGCTTAGACTTTGCCTGCATCAGTTCCCCCCCCCCCCCCCCCCCCCCCCCCTTCCCCCGCTCTGCTGCCCCTCCCCCCTCCCCCTCCCCAGCCCTATTTCCATCAACTTCTCCTTTAAGCCAAGGAGGGTCGTTTTCAATGGCAGTCCCCCCCCCCCCCCCCCCCATGCGTCCCCCCCCTTCAACCCCTCCTACCCTAACTCTAGTACCCTTTCCCTCCTCTCCAGTTTCACGCCAAATTACCCCCCTTGCACGCGCGGCCTGCCATGCTCTGCGCAAACACATGCTCATATTCATGAGCACGAGCTTGTCCTCCGGGTGCTTGTCACAGCCAATGATAATTAAAGTAGTCGGTCACGTGACCCACCTGTCATACCACTTTGATGATGGAAGTCTGGAGAAAAGGCGGAGTTTTTTTTTTTTTTTGTTTGGTTGGTTGGTCTTTTCTTTTTTTTTTTGTTCTTTTTCTCCCTTTTTGTCTTTCTTTCTTTCTTTTTGTTTCCGTTTTGTTGTGTTGTTTTAATTTTGTTGTTGTTGTTGTTGGTTTTTGTTTTTTTGGTTTTTTTTTGGCAATCAGCAATATTTTCTTTTCCGTTTGTTTTCCTTTGTAGGATAAAAGAAGTTGGTGTTGGTGTAGGAACGTGTGTGCATACAAAATTCTTTACAATTAACATTAGCCCAAAGCAAGTATTAAAACATTAAGGAGTACAGGATATCTGGTATAACCAAAATGTTAAGCGCTCATATCTGTCGGAACACTTGTTACAAAAAAGAGCCCACTGGACTAATCATCAAGGACTTAACAAAAGAAACAAGACCTGGTAAGTTCTGGAAAATACACGTGCCATCAAGTCGCAGGCAGTCAGGATTTTCCTTTTTGAAATATGCGCAGTAGAAAAGAAGATGCTGGGTTGTGAAACTTTCAACTGCTCCGCAGATGCAATTTAAATTTTTGCGAAATTTTGTACGGAAAGCGTTTAGCTTAAGCCTGTAAAACAGGGATTCAAGTTTTCGGTATTTTTTTTCAAGAACGTTTACGTGGCCGATTGATAGATAATCTTTCCAATTTTAGCCGCATTGCTAGAAGAAAAAGTAGCTGACTGGGATTTTTCACAGCAGAGCAATTTGGAGTGAGGTAGATGTATTTTAGTAAGAACCAAGTTTTTGTAAGCT
>JADBJO010001078.1:333949-336449 GCA_016801955.1 Conus betulinus
ATCCATGTTAAATCAAGCCAAACTAGACCAAGTTAAATAAACCAAGTTTACAAAACTCGAACCCATCCAAGTTAATTCAAACAAATCCAAGTTAAACCAACCAAATCAAACAACGTGAAACCAAACCATTTTAAACCGTAGCAAAGCATACTACTTAAAATCAAACCAATCAAATTCCATCGAACTAAACCATACTTAGCTAAACTATGTTAAACCAAAAGTAGGTCTACTAAATCAAATCGATTCTCAAGTTTTACCAAAAACAAATCGATCCAGCTTAAACAAGATCAAAGCAAACCAAAGTGAGTTTTTAAAAAAATCCAAACTAAACCAAGTTAAACCAACCCAAACTAAATCAAATTAAACCAAGTCACATTAAATGAAGTTAAACCAAACCAAATTAAATCAAGTTAAACCAAACCAAATTAAATCAGTTAAACCAAACCAAATTAAATCGAGTTAAACCAAACCAAATTGAACCAAGTTAAACCGAGCCAAACTAAACCAAGTTAAACTTAAAAAAAAAAAAAAGCTGTTTGGAGGCTCAGTGATTCTATTTTTGCTTTTTTTTTTTTTTTGAATCAAACTACAACAAAATTGTATTCAAGCCGAAGTGAATTAAAACCAAAGTTCACGAAACTTAGTTAAAACAAAATAAACCAAGTCAAGCTCAAACAAACTGAACCAGACCAAGCCACATTTAACCAAATGAAACTCAACGAAGCCAAAGCAAACCCGAGTGACCTAACATTCACAAAAAAATGAAAGTGTATGTGTGGGGGGGGGGGGGGGGGGGGGGGCGGGGGCAGGAAATAAGAGTAGAGAGAGAGACAGAGAGAGAGAGAGAGAGAGACAGACAGACAGACAGACAGACAGAGGACGTTATTGCTGCAACATACTCTCCGACGGAAGCATGCATCATTAATCACAAACCAGCTTATTCAGTTACAAAAGCCGCTAGTGGAGTTTTGGTTTCAGTTTTAACATTGTGCAGAATCTGAAATCTTCGCAATCACAATCATTTTTACAGTGTTCGTTCGATTGCGTGTGTGTGCATGAAGGATATCTGCAAAATCCCTGAATTTGTTGAGTGAGAGTTGTTCGCATCAAAACTCTGCTCACCTTAAACCAGCCAGGTATGTTAAAAAAATTGTGTCATACTTTTTCGTTTTGATATGACGAGCAGATTATAAAGCCATACCATGATCATCATCATCATCATCATCATCATCATCATCATCTTCTTCTTCTTCTTCTCTCCTCCTTCTTCTTCTTCTACTACTACTACTACTTCTTCATCAATATCGTCGTCGTCGTCAGTGTCGTCTTCATTACCATTATAATCATTGCCATTTTTCTTCTTGTTATCGTCATTGTTGTCGCTGTTAATATCAATTTAGTTGCTGTTCTTGTTATCATTTTATTATTATTTCTACGATCATTTTTGTTTTCATAGTTATTATCATTACTATTATTTTTATCGTTGTGATCTTTGTTTTGAATATTCTTATTCTTCTTGTGCTCCGCCTTTTCTTTCAGATCATCATCATCATCATCATCATATTCATCATCATGATCATCATCGTCGTCGTCATCATCATCATCATCATCATCATCATCATCATCATCATCAGCCTCAGCCTCAACAACATCGTCAAGTAGCTGCAAAACGGTCGACAAATTAAAGTATACAAACCAAAAACACCGGAACAGCACGTGCAGCATAAAAAAAGCTTTCGCCTTCATTGAACAACAGCGAAAAACTGTTTTAGAAGCGTTTCACACGACCATGTGATACATCAAAGAGTTAATGAGGTGTATGTCTACAGGAGGCGGTATTGCTTGTGTGCAAGTCATGTGGCGTTGTTTATGACTCAGCCGACTGTGTATAATGGTGGGTTTCCCTTTGTGTTGTCCTCAACAGGGCAAGCTTACAGCCTACAGATTGTTTACAAGTGGGCTGACAGCAAACGTGAACTGAAACAAGAGCAAAAAACAGAATTCTTGCGCCGCCAAACAAAAGAACAAATTAGAAACCCACAAATGTCTAAAGAAAATTTTTGTAATTCGTTTTCTTCGTTCGATGGCGAGGCAATTCTGTTTTTCTTTTTACTTTTTCTCTTTTTTTCTTCTTTTTCTTTCTTTACGTCTTTTTTTTTTCTAACACAATTTGCTAACATATCAAGAACACGTTCTGTTAACAAGAAATACACGATACAACGGTAGAAATTCGTTCATCTTGTACATTGAACTTGTCTCAAAGAAAATAAAGCATGCAGGATGGAGGTATGATGGATGTGACAGGCTACGTTTTTGTGTACATGTATGCACACACACACACACACACACACACACACACACACACACACATATATATATATATATATATATATATATATATATATATATATATATATATATATATATATATATGTGTGTGTGTGTGTGTGTGTGTGTGTGTGTGTGTGTGTGTGTGTGTGTGTGTGTGTGTGTGTGTGTG
>JADBJO010001078.1:341449-343949 GCA_016801955.1 Conus betulinus
GAGAAAATTCATTTGTACGCTCTGAAGAAATTTCTTGGTGTTTCAATGAGAACACCAAATGATTTGGTATATGGAGAGACTAACCGATATCCTATCTATTTAATATCTGTGATTAAATGTATTCGTTACTGGTTAAGGATAACACAAATGGAACCACACCGATTACCTTATAAAGCCTATACGATGCTCTTGGGGTTAGATGCAAGGGGTAAAAAATTGGGTCTCGAATGTAAGGCTAAAGTTGTATGAATATGGATTTGGTTTTGTATGGGGAAAATCAGGGTGTTGGCGATATAAATGCTTTTGTCTGTGTTTTTCGGCAACATTGATTGATTGTAGATGGCAGAGGTGGAACTCTCATGTTGAAGACAGTAATAGATTTGATATTTATAGAATGCTAAATCCTATGCATTGTGTTCCGAGGTATTTGTCAATGGTTATTGACAGACATTTGAAAATATATGATAACCAAGTTCAGATTTGGTATATCAGATATCTATGCACAGTCACAGCGTTACAGACATTTAAACGATCGTGTGACTGTGTTTGTCCATTATGTCAGGAATCTCAAGAAAATGAAGTTCATTTTTGTTCTTTCATGCCCAGAACTAAGCGATCTTAGACAACAGTGTATTCCATCCAAATACTATATGCATCCTTCACTTTTCAGATTAATTTTGTTAATGTCATCGACAAATGATAAAATAGTGAAGCAGCTTGCTGTGTATTTTTACAGAAGGTTTAAACGAAGAAATTCTGTAATACCTTAGTTTGTTTGTACCCCTGATTAGAAATGGATTATGCAAAGTTGTTTAATATGTATCCCCTTTCTAAGGGGCTATGGCCTTTACGAATAAACATCTGCATCTGCATCTCTCTCCTCTCTCTCCTCTCTCTCTCTCTCTCTCTCTCTCTCTCTCTCTCTCTCTCTCTCTCTTGTGTGTGTCAGGCCACGCTATTCGCCGAAAAAAAAACTATGCTTTCTGGTGACTGGTGCCCACTGGTCCTGATTTTTACCTGTTGCATCTGCACACGGTTCAGAGGAAACAGCAATGCTGACTCCTTCTCTGAACACTAGCTGCAACCACTGACAGTCCAAGTCCGGCACAAGAACAGCAGTTCAGACTACTTCCCCGAACCAAAGGTACCAAGACCTACGTTCACACCTCGATCTGAAAATTGCAACTCCTGCCTCCTTCTTACTAAAACTTCAGCGACATACTACCAACGTTCGGATTTCGTTTTGAAACAGCGGATCTGGTTCCTCTCTCTGAATCCAGACTACAACGATCCGCGTTCAGATTTCGGTTTGTGAACAGCAGGTTTGATTCCTTCCATAGAGCCAAGCCAAGAGTTCACACCTGCGTTCGGTCTGATTCCTTCTCAGAACCTGCCTTCGATGACCCTGCGTTCGGATTTCGCTTTGAGAACATTATTATTATCAAAGAGTACTTAGATGGCGCCTATCCTCGGTTAGGGGTCAAGCTTTAAAGCACTTTACATACAATTCGCGCTCTTGTTTACACAAGGGTCTGCCTACCCGGGCAGAGCCGAGTGAAGAACTGCTTGCTAGGCTCTACATTCTGTCATTTCCCGTGTTATTCAGTCGAATACCAGTCACTCGTTTTTTCGTTCATTCTTTTATCCTTTTGGTGTCTTCAATGTATATATGTGTCAACCATACCGGCAGCCAAATTTGGCTTTCTCTTCCAGAAGTTAGTGGTGGGATTTTCGGTATGTGCAAGATGTTATGCATGCGTTTCACACATGGCATCTCGGTTAATAGTCTCATCGGAAGGACTTTTTGGGATAAGATAAGATAAGATAATGTTGCTTATAGCCCAGCCGACCGCAAAGGGCGACTTTTTGGGAAATGGAGCAGGAACGACGGTAAACTCCTAGGGAAAAATCCTCCTCTACCGAAAAGGCCCGGCGGAGATTCGAATCCGCGACCCCAGCATCGCCAGGATCACGAGTCCGGCGCTCTACCAGACAGCCAGAGAGAGAGAGAGAGAGAGAGAGAGAGAGAGAGAGAGAGAGAGAGAGAGTTGTTATTGGTTATTTCTGAGGTTCATTAAATCATTGTCTTCTACCGTGCTTGTTCATGTCAAGTTTAAAATGTCTATGGTTTAGCGAATTAAATAATGCTGGTGTTTCTCTCTCCGTCTCTGTCAGTCTCTCCCCTCTGTCTCTCCCTCTCTGTCTCTCTGTCTCTCTCTTTCTCTGTCTGTCTGTTTGTCTGTCTGTCTCTCTTTCTGCATTTTGTTTCTGTCTGTTTCTCTGTCTGTCTGCCTGTCTGTCTCCCTCCCTCCCTCCCTCCCTCCCTCTCCTTCTCTCTCTCTCTCTCTCTCTCTCTCTCTCTCTCTCTCTCTCTCTCTCTCTCTCGCAAAAAGGGTGTAATGCACGAACGGCGGGGGCTTATCACCACAACAAGGAACCCAAACCTCCGTGTAACAACAATACCCATCAGAAAAAAGAAAATGCATGCACCTTTCCCTAA
>JADBJO010001078.1:348949-353949 GCA_016801955.1 Conus betulinus
GCCAACTTTAAGCTATGTCCTTATGTCTGTCTGTCTGTGTTTGTGTCTTTATGTGTCTGTCTGTCTGTCTGTCTGTCTGTCTGTCTGTCTCTCTCTCTCTCTCTCTATCTCTCTCCTCTCTCATCTCTCTCTCTCTCTCTCTCTTTGTGTTCACGAAGCTGTATTTTGTGGAGTAATTATTCTTCCTTCTTTTTTGCTCGTCGCCATAAGTTGTGAATTGTCCCCCTTGGCAATAGGGCTGCAAAAACTAATGTCAATACAAAATATATCAGTATGTGTCAGTGTCAATGTCTATGTCAGTGTCACTCTCTCTCCTCTCTCTCTCTCTCTCTCTCTCTCTCTCTCTCTCTCTCTCTCTCTCTCTCTCTCTCTCTCTCATCTCTCTCTCTCTCAGCATACCACCAACGAACGAACAAAGAGAGAGATATAGGGAGAGATATCGTAATAATGCTCACTAGCCCAGCCGACCACGAAGGGCCATATCAGGGCTATCACCATGTTAAACTCACAAGTCTTAAAAACAAAAGAAAAGAAAACAAAAAAAACTTTCACACATCTCTTTGAAACACGTCTTCTAAAACGTACCAGTAACTTCGTTGACAAATTTTTCTTCCATAAAATCTTAGATCCGATGAAAAATGTTTAAATCTCCTTCAGAAACTCAAATATCATGTCAGGTGGGATAGGGAGAGAGAGAGAGAGAGAGAGAGAGAGAGAGAGAGAGAGAGAGAGAGAGAGAGAAGAGAGAGAGAGAGAGAGAGAGAGAGAGAGAGAGAGAGAGAGAATTATGCTCCAAAAGCATCATCAGCAGTCCTCTTCTCTCTCTCTCTCTCGTCGAGGTTCCCTTTCGCTTCCGTGCGAGTGCTGCCTGTCGCTTGTCCCCCTTGTGATCGCTCTCCGCCCTGTTGGTTTTGGAGGCGCTGTCGAGACGCCACCGACACCGGGGGCGACACATGTCCGGCTCCAGTATGGCGGACGCCGAGAACAAGACATGTGTCAAAAAGAAGGGGAGAGTGCTTGAGAGAGAGAGAGAGAGAGAGAGAGAGAGAGAGAGAGGAGAGAGAGAGAGAGAGAGAGAGAGAAAGAGAGAGAGAGAGAGGAGAGAGAGAGAGAGAGAGAGAGAGAGAAGAGAGAGAGAGAGGCTATTGCAGGGGGTTAGAGAAGAGAGTGGACCTGAGGACCCTTGGTACGGGAAGACCCTTTGATGTGAGATTGTCTGTCTGTCTGTCTCTGTCTGCCTGTTTGTCTGTCTGTCTGTCTGTCTGTCCCCCCTCTCTCTCTCTCTCTCTCTCTCTCTCTCTCTGTGTCTGTGTCTGCCTGTCTGTTCTTCTGTGTGTGTCTGTGTGTGTGTCTCTCTCAGTCCCTCTGTCTGTCTGTTTTCTCTCTCTCTCTCTCTCTCTCTCTCTCTCTCTCTCTCTCTCTCTCTCTCTCTCTCTCTCTCTCCTCTCTCTCTCTCTCATATCCACTCCCAGTTTCTCACAGTTCTTGACAGATAATTGAAGTTCAGATTTCTTTTTGAAAACAATATCAGGTAGTGCTTTTCCTTTATATGGATATGGGCAAAACGCAATGCATTTCGACCTGTTGGGTCTTCTTCAGGCAAAAACAAACATTTAGGACAATGAAAACGAAGAACGTGCAGCCACGTATCTTCTCATGATTATCTTCTCATATCCGGCGCAAAATGGATTTTGGATGAAAACGAGGCCATTGAAAAGGGGATCATGGGAGTTAAAACGATAATGATGACAATAATGATAATAGTAGTAATGATAACAATAGCAGTGATTTTGATTAAAGTAACGATGATGAAAACATGTAAGTAAGAAGAGGAAGAATACTATTAATCCTTTGGAGATGATATGAACAATTAGTGTATTGGATGGGGACTGTATATACTGATACTTTCAAAAAGGGGCAAAGGTCTTTCACAGAAACTCTCTCTCTCTCTCTTTCTCTCTCTCTCTCTCTCTTCTCTTCCTCCATCTCTCTCTCTCTCTTTCCCCTCCATCTCCCTCCCTCTTTTCCTCCATCTCTCCTCTCTCTCTCTCTCTCTCTCTCTCTCTCTCTCTCTCTCGTACCATAATCCAACCGAAGGTAGATGAGAATATAAAAGAGAGACAACACAAAAAACGAAACAAAACAAAAAGGGGGGTGGTGGTGGGGTGGTGGGCGTGGAAGGTGAAGTCGAAGGAGGAGTTGAAGGGAGGGAAGAGAGAAATGGACAAATAAAAACGATAATTGCGTTTTCAATACAATCGCTGACCCCCACAGTCGCGAGAGAGAGAGAGAGAGAGAGAGAGAGAGAGAGAGAGAGAGAGAGAGAGAGAGCGAGCGAGAGGGAAGAAGAGAGAGAGAGAGAGAGAGAGGAGATGGAGAGAGAGAGAGAGAGATGGGGAAGAGAGAGGGCGGAGAGAGAGAGAGAGAGAGAGAGAGAGAGAGAGAGAGAGAGAGATGGAGGAAGAGAGAGAGAGAAGAAAGAAAGAGAGAGAGAGAGAGAGAGAGAGAGGAGAATGAATGAAGAGAGAGAGAGAGAGAGAGAGAGAGAGAGAGACAGACAGACAGACAGACAGACAGGCAGACAGACAGACAGACAGGCAGAGAATCTGCGACTGACTGACATCTTCACGCCCACCGCACAGCACTTCACTGGAGACTTGGTCGTGGAACGGTGGTAGCATCAGCTCCTCCTTCCTCCTCCCCCCCATCCTCCCTTCATCCCCCTCTACCTCCCCCCCCCCCCCCCCAACTCCCCTTCATCACGTCCCACCACCCCACGTCACGGAACCTGGTGGAGCGTGGAATGTGGATCTATATAATTGCCGTGACATTCTCCCTCAGCTCTGGCTAAATGTCACGTTGGGAGGGAATGGCAGCCTCGGAGACAAGCTGCAAGTGTCAGCCTGCGGTGCCGGTGTCAGCCTTGGTCTGTATCCTTTGTCTGTATATCTGTCTGCCTGTGTATGTGGGGATGTATGTATGTACGTACGACCGAACGTGCGTGTGTGGGTGTGTGTGACAATGTTCTTGAACAAGCAGGGACGAGTGAGTATCATGGGTCTCCATTGTATGTATGCGTGTGTATGTGTGTGTATGTATGTATGTATGTATGTATGCATGCATGCATGCATGTATGTATGTATGTATGTATGTATGTATGTATGTATGTATGTATGTATGTATGTATGTATGTATGTATGTATGTATGTATGTATGTATGTATGTATGTATGTATGTATGTATGTATGTATGTATGTATGTATGTATTGAAATCATCAGAAAGGAACTACAGAAATGCATTGTGACGGATTTTGTGGATGTTTTTCAAAATAGGCCTGCCTCTATAAACGGTGTTGAAGATCTACCAAGGCTGAAACCTGCTTTATGCTTCATCGACCATCGAAACTCGGTAGCATTCGTCATCGAGATTTTCAAACCCATTTGACACATTCATACAAACATGCTATGAGAGCAATTTTCAAAGGTACTTGCCTCTTTGCTATGTCTTAGTGATGCCGCATTTAGCACGAATGTGGTTGTTCTAGTAATAGGTTCACTAGGCACGGTTCATAAAAGAGTGGTTTCAGGACTTTCAATGTTAGGACTGCTCATAACCAAATGAAAACAAATCGCAAAATACTTAAGCATGTCTGTCATGATTGGGCCTAGGCGTGTTTGGTCAAGACGGAATCACCTCATGAACCAGACTTGAAACTAACAGATGGTGACTTCCAAACTGTAGTTTAATAAATATTAGTTGTACAAAGCTGACTACAGCACTGACAGACAAAGAATTGGAGCAAGTCCGAGAGAGAAAGAAGGATGTGGGAACAGAGAGAGAAAGAGAGGGAATACAGAGAGAGAGAGAGAGAGAGAGAGAGAGAGAGAGAGAGAGAGAGAGAGAGGAGAGAGACAGGAGACAGAGACAGAGAGAGACAGAGAGAGAGAGAGTATGTGAAAGATGGCTTTTATCGATGCGCCTGCAATCTGGACTACTGTGCATAGTTGTTGATTTGACAAGTTGACGCATTGATATGTGTGTTTTGTATCTATGTATGTAAGCATGTATGTATGTGTGTATGTAGATAGGTATGTACGTACGTATGCATGTATGTATATATATAGGTGTGTGTGTGTGTGTGTGTGCGCGCGCGCGCGCGCCAGTGTGTGTGTGATAGTGAGTGTGAGTGAGTGAGTGAGTGAGTGTGTGTGTGTGTGTGTGTGTGTGTGTGTGTGTGTGTGTGTGTGTGTGTGTGTGCGTGCGTGCGTGCGCGCGCGCGCGGGCATATCTTTTTAAATATTAAATATGGGATTCATTATATAAGGGGCATATCGTGAGATCTTGGCGTCGTGACTGTGTTGAACAACCACCTGAAAAGGGATATCAAAGGCAGACCTATGCATCTTTATGAAAGAGGATGAGACAACACTGACTGACAATGAACCAGGCCAACAGTAGCTGAAAACCTCACCAACTGCCGATGCGCTAGCTTCGTGCCAACAATCCCGACAGGATCACACAGTAGAAGCCCCACTGTTCGTAATAGCCTAGGCAGCCCAGAAGGCCACACCGGAAGTACAGGGTAACTGAAGATGGAACTTTAGTTTTAAATTGCTGGATTGAAAATCCCAGCCTTAGTCAATCCCTCAAAAATGGAACGGCGATTTAAAATGCTAGTTTGAAAACTGTGTCTGTGTCCTTGGTGGTAACTAACCCAATCTCTTTCTGAAGTGCTCGTGTCAAAAATGCAAACCTTGTCAAGCCCTCAGAAATGGAACTGTATTGGAAGATGCTAGACTGAATATCCACACCTAGTCAATTCCTCAGACTAAAGGAACGATCCGAAATAATGTCCGTCACCAACCACGTCAGACTCACACTGAAAAAGAAAGAGAGAAACAAAAAAGAAAAAAAGAAAGAAAAAAAGAAAATCGATTTCCTATAAACAAAAATACTAAAGATTAGAGGGGTAGAAGGGGGGAGGGGGGGGGGGGGGGTC
>JADBJO010001078.1:363949-368949 GCA_016801955.1 Conus betulinus
ATTAGTATTATTATCATTATTACTACTTTCATTTGTAATGATCCATTCACGTGACTACATGTATTACGTCACTTACACCTCACGACACCTGAAAAATCGTATGAAGACAGAGTTACGTCATTTCAACAGTATGTCAGTGTAATTGAAAGTGGAACACTGTGATGAGAATGTGAGCACAAACGTGGAAGAAGAAAGCACAAATTTAGTTTTTCCTCTTTACAAGTTAAGCTGCATCTTAGCATGAAGACATTATTACATAATTTCAACAGTTTGTCATTGCATCAATGTAAGTGATAAGTGGCAAACTTTCATGAATATGTGAGCAGAACCAGGAAAAAAAAAGTACAATGTTAGTTTTTCGTCGTCTAAGTTAAACTGCGTCTTAATGTATGACACACACAGTATCAACGAAGTGAAACCGCTTCAGTACGTCAGTCCGCCAATGGAGATAAGCTTATGTTTGTCTGTCTGTCTGTCAGCAGAATGATGGTGATATTATTATTATCATTATGAATACTTATATAACACTATCCTTGGCTAGAGACCAAGCGCTATGTGCTTTACAATCCACACTCGTTTACACAACGAGCTGCCTACCTGAGTAGCGCCGACTGAAGAGCTGCCGGCTGGCGCTTCATTCAGTCGTTTAGCGTGTCGTCCAGTCAATATCGTTCAATATTGTTCACACAATTTCCTTACATCCTTCATTCTTTCCATTTCTCTCGCAGGGTACATGCTATGTGTAACGTGTCATCCATACCAACGGCCAAACTGACCTTTTCTTTCGAAAGTTGGTGATGGGGATTTTACGTGCGTGCAAGATATGCGTGCGTGTACACACGGAACCTCGGTTTATAGTCTCATTCAAAGGACTGTTTGGGAAATGGAGTCAGAACCAGTGTTAAATCCGAGGGAAAAAATTCCCCTGTGTCGAAACGGCCCGGCGGAGATTCGAACCCGCAACCCCAGGATCACCAAGATTACGGTTCCGGCGCTCTACCACTGAGCTATACCAGCCCAGTGAAATGACGCAGAGGCTGCTGAACGTATCTGAACCAAAGTTAGTGGGTTGACAAAAAGTGGCCTGAGGACGAACCCATTCACTTTTCAGGTGTGTATCCGTGGTGTAGGTCCCGGATCTGTTGTGCAAGATGATAAGAATTTTCTTTTTCTGTCCCATCTTCCATGTATGTCGCTCCAGTGGCACTACACCCACGCCACTCATTCCACGCCCCCTAGTCCACAGCCACAGCCTGGTTTGTTGCGCCTCAGCTCCGGCACCAGCAATCCATTGGGAACAATCAGCCACAGCCTGGTTTGTTGTGTCTCCTCAGCTCCGGCATCCCGGAACAATCAGACACAGCATTGGGAACAATCCGCCACAGCCTGGCTTGTTCTGCCTCAGCCCCGGCACCAGCAATCCGTTGGGAACAATCAGTATGAAGCCATCATGAGGCATCGTACGAGAGGCAGAGAAACCTACGTCAGGCTGACTGTTCCGCTTAAGTTACTCAGGGGCTACTGAGAACAGTAAGCAAATAAATGAAGAAGTTACTCTCAGGTTACTAAGAATAGCATATAAAAAAATGAATGAAGAAGTTACTCTCAGACTCCTAAGAACAGTAAGCAAATAAATAAATAAGGTTTCTCTCAGATTACTAAAAATAGTATATAAAAATAAATGAATAAGTTACTCTAAGACTACGAAAAATAGTATGCAAATAAATGAATACGTTACTCTAAGATTACTGAGAATAGTAAGCAAATAGGTAAATAAGTTACTCTCATATTACTTAGAGTGGTAAGCAAATAAGTCAGTTACTCTTAAATTACTAAGAATAGTAAGCAAATAAATGAATAACGTACTCTCAGATTACTAAGAATAGTAAGCAAAGAAATTAATAAGTTACTCTCAGATTATTAAGTATAGTAAGCAAAGAAATGAAGAAGTTACTCACAGATTACTGAGAATAGTAAGCAAATAAATAGGTAAGTTACTCTCACATTACTCAGAGTGGCAAGCAAATAAATGAATAAGTTACTCTCAGATTACTAAGAATAGCCAGCAAATAAATGAATAAGTTACCCTCGGATCATTAAGAACAGTAAACAAATAAATGAATAAGCTACTCTCAGATTACTAAGAGAACTAAACATATAAATGAATAAGTTACTCTCGGATGACTAAGAATAGTAAGCAAATAAATGAATAAGTTATTCTCAGATTACTAAGAACAGTAAGCACATGAATGAATAGGTTGCTCTCAGATTACTAAGAGTAGTAAGCAAATGACTGAATAAGCTACTCTCTGATGACTAAGAATAGTAAGCAAATGAATGAATAAGCTACTTCAGATTACTAAGAATAGAAAGCAAATAAATGAATAAGTTGCTCTCGGATCACTAAGAACAGTAAGCAAATAAATGAAAAAAAAAAAAAAAAGCGGTGTTTCAAATTTTTAAAAAATCATGAAAAATGTGAACGATTAAAAGTGAAAGTTCCCCTGGCCGTACGGCTGTGGACTCACCACGTTCGGGGCACGGCATTATGGAATGCGGAGCCCATTCCTCTTCTGCCTCCGCCTTAAATCTTCCTGACCTGAATCAGATAACCATGTACTGCTAGGTTTAAAAAAAAAAGGGAGTGGGAGTGGTGGGGATGGAGGGCATATAGGCAAAGAAACATTGTAGAATGAACAGTTGGTGCCCAGCCTGGATATTGTGAGCAGTCTCATTCTCTTGTTGCCAATTGCACGAAAAAAGCTCGCATGTTACGACGGTTAACAAGTTTTTTTTTTCTTTACAATGTAAAGACTTGTTAGAGACTGACAAAGGCGAATGACCCACAACAGACAGACAGACAGACAGAGAGAGGGGGGACAAGGGGGGGGGGGGGGGGGGGGAGAGAGAGAGAGAGAGAGAGGGAGAGAGGGAGGGAGAGAGAGGTGGGTAAGTCAACAAAGGTTTTAAACCCAAAAGTGAAATGATGAGCACAATATTTCCAGAAGATGGAACTACAATTTATTCCTTCCTCATCCCCCCCCCCCCCCCCCTCTTCCCTCCCCACCTATCCCTCCCTCCGCTTCTCGCATCACTGGTGGGTGAAGAGATAAAGATAAAGACTTCATAGGATGTGGACAGGGTGAAAACAGCATCAAAGGTAGACAAATCATGGCACGACGGTAAAGGAAGGGAGATAAAAAAAAACAAAAAAAAGATGAGGGAGAGTACGGAGAGTGGCAGAGATGGTATGAAGGAGGAGGGAGGGAGGATGGCGGGGAGAGGGGAGAGGGGAGACGGCAAGGTGAAGGGACGGCAGGGGGGGGGGGGGGGGGAGCAAGATTAAAGAGAATGAAAGAAAGAGGAAGTTACTAGCATACTCTATCGGGAGACGGTAATATAGTTTATACTGAACTGGCCTGTTACGGGCATGTACAGAGCCGTGCTTCCCTGTCTAGACCTTGTTGTGAGGGCGACAGTATAGAGTGGACGTAGCCAACTATATCTCTGAGCAAAAAAAAAAAAAAAAAAAATTCTAGATGGTTTACATGAAGCACTGGACCGCTCTCCCTCGTTGCATATCACGAAGAGATCTGGATGACTGAGATCTCCACCTGCTGAAACGGTTCCATAATACCCCTTCGATCTCCTGTCGTAATGATTTCAAAGTAGAAAAAAAATACACGCAAAGGTGCAGGTGGGACCCAGAGAAGTACTGTCCTCAAACGTCGATCAAACCAGCTGGGAGCAATCCTGCACCACCCTTGGAAGCCTGCGCTGTGTTCACATAGGGTGCAGGCACGCACAAGGCATTCCATTAAGACGTCAAGGGGCATAACTGCTCCCTGGCATGCCATTGTGTAATGGCCACTGGATGTGACACGACATAACCTCCACGAGACCGTTCCTATGGGTGTACCAGCCCATATTTCATGACTGCAGAGCCCGCCGGCAAAAAAAAAAAAAAAAAAAAAAAACCCGCCACCACCAAGCAACTGCCGTGCGCATCCCGCAGCCTCACCCGCTGTTCCGCTGACAGATGAAGACAGTACAACTCCAGACACTGAAATCAAAGCAAGAATCAAAACAGAATTACAGACCTGCGCTCAAGAAGGGAGAAACAAATTACAAAGCAAAACACAACCCGTTTCGAGCTGCTGGGCCTCCTTCGGGTAGGACCAATGGTATTTTCTTTTCTTTTCTTTCTTTCTTTCTGCGTACGCAGGCTGATACTGCTGCGGACTGCCTGTATAGACAGGCCTTCATGGAGCTGCTGTGTGTATGACCGTTTTTTATCCCGCCATTAAGGCAGCCATACTCCATCTTCGAGGAAAAATGGTATTTTAAGCAATGAAAAGTGACCGTCTGTTCGTCCTCGTCTTCATCGTTTTAAATGTTTCTTGTCCTGTCTGAAGAAGATTGGTAGGTCGAAACGCATTGTATGTGTGTTTGTACTTGGTTCTTGATAATGACTGCACACCAAAAATTGATGCGCCAAGGCCTTGCTTAAAGGAGGCGAGTATTCCTAGACAGGCACGATTAGATTGTTTTGAGAGTTTTTGTTGTGTCTGAAAATTGGTTCACCTTCTTTTCTTTCATACGCCCATCAAGGTTCATGGCAGGTGGTTCCAAGCAGACGGATCAAAATGAAAGGAACGGAACTATTTTTGGGGAAGCCACCTGGGCGCAAAGACAGGATCATGGTGAGTGCGAAGGCCTGACATGTGACGTCAGTTAAGGGGTAGCTCACGTCATTCTAGATTGTGAATGATTTCATCGAGAGAAACAAGGTCGCAGTGTGTGAGGGAAAGTAACGCAGCATCTGCGGCCGTTTGCGGCCGTAACGAACACCAAGGGAGACAAACAGAGCAGCCGGATACGGGCGAAACAAATGCAAGAGTTTTAAAACCCTCTTGCATTTACATTTTCTAACCCAAAACTGCTCCTAGTATTCGTATTTTTTTGAAAAATCAACGGAATGCGGTCACTTCACTACCCTA
>JADBJO010001078.1:376449-396449 GCA_016801955.1 Conus betulinus
GTGATAGAAGTGGTAGTAACAACAACAACAACAACAGCAACAACAACAATAACAAGAACAAGAACAATAAAGATATGATGACGATGACGATGATGATGATGATGATGACGATTATGATGATGATGATAATTATTATAAAAAAAATAAGAAAAAAACAACAACGACAACAACAATTATGATAAAAAAACAACAGTGACAGATGATGATGATGATGATGATGATGATGATGATGATGATGATGATGTAATAACAATATTGATGATGATAATGACAATCTGAATGCGTAGATGTTTCGCTAATTCTTCGTTTGCTTCATGTTCATGTTATTTACTAAATTTATGTACTTCATTTTTCATTTTTTGTTTTTATTTCCATTTTTTTTTTTTTTTTATTATTTATTATTTTATTTTATTATTTTTATTTATTTATTTGTTTTTTTTTTTTTGGGGGGGGGGGGGGGGGGGTGAGGGAAGATAAGTAGGTGGTGAAGGGGTGCATTGAACAGTATGCATGCAATTTTGCCGGGGGGGGGGGGGGGGGGGGGGGGGGGGGGGCGGTTGGGTGGTGTGTGTGCGGTGTGTGTGTGTGTGTGTGTGTGTGTGTGTGTAAGCTACAGAATGGAGTAGCTGTTTGAGTCTGGTCTCCGTTGGAAAAATGACGACATTTCTTACTGTCTGTCTGTCTTTTTCTTTTTTTTTTTTTTTTTCTTTCTTCTTTTCGTTCTTCTTCTTCTTCTCCTATTTTTGTTGTGTTGTTGGTTTATGTCTAGCGATAAATCGAAGTCTTTTTACAAAACTCTAGTGTAATGACATTTAATTGGTGTCCGAAAAGCTCTTTTGAATGGTCTCGTCGAAGACATTGTCTTACTACAAGCCTGGAGTGTGTCGAAGTACTGGGACTTGATCCTTTTTGTTTCATCGGAGTATCATTCGACCGGGCTTATTCAAAGTCTGATTGATTCGAGACACATAAATCCGATTTGTAATCATCCGAAAACAGAAGAATAAATATAAACGTAGATCTCGACAATTTCATATCGATAGTTTACCATACATACCTTTGAAGCTGATCTTACTGAAAACCTCGCTGATTTCAGACAAAAGAATGACGTGTGTTCGTCAGTAGAATCAATCCGAGTATACCCTGCGAAACTGAGAATATGTGACGAAATTGATCATTTGAACTCAACAGCACCACCATCTGTGTTTCACCAGTATTTCGCTGTCGAAACTGACCGGCATCATCATAAACCACTGACCTTGGGGGACGACGGTGCCTATTTATTTAACATGATTTTCCAGACAGTAGTTGCTGGGGTGGTTTATCAGTCGGCGGTGTATTATCCTGCTGTATTACTGTGTCTGGAAATGCCATTATGACAGAAGGCGTCGGTTGAAGTTTCAAATGTTCACGGCACACAAAGTGGTCTCTCTCTCTCTCTCTCTCTCTCTATCCTCTCTCTCTCTCTCTCTCTCTCTCTCCTCTCTCTCTCTCTCTCTCTCTCTATCTCCTCGTCTTCATTGGACCCGTGTGTGATGTAGTTCTCTCTCTCTCTCTCTCTCCTTTCTCTCTCTATCTCTCTCTCTCTCTCTCTCTATCTCTCTTCGCTTCTCTCTCTCTCCATCTGATAAATGTTTACCGTAGGACAAAATCCTCTCTCTCTCTCAGAGCTCTCCAGAGGAGAGGGAAGGAGGAGTCTCTGAACGAGAGGAGAGAGAGGGAGGGGAGACGGAAAATGAGACGTAGAGAGGAGAGATGATATAGAGAGAGGAGAGGAAGAGGATGAGAGAGAGCGGAGACTGGAGAGAGAGGAGAGGAGGGAGGGGTGAGAGAGCGAGAGAGGCTCCAGAGGAGGGAGAGGAGAGAGAGAGGAGAGAGAGAGAGAGAGACGAGGAGAGAGAGAGCAGAGGTCATAGAGGACGACAGATGTGGGAGAGAGGGGAAGAGGGAGAGACGAGAGAGAGAGATTATTCATACAGGGGGCTTTCGCCCCCTCAGAGAAGGGGATGAAGAGAGGAGGGAGCAGCGAGAGAAGAGGGACGGGGGGGAGTTGAGAGGGGAGAGAGAGGAGAGAGGAGGAGAGAGAGGGAGAGAGGAGAGAGAGAGAAACATAACAAGTTGCGAGGAGAGAGAGAGAGAGATACCTAAGACGAGAGAAGAGGAGATGAGAGGAGAGAGAGAGAGAGAAGAGAGGAGAGAGAGAGGAGGAGGAGAGGTGAATGAGAGTGAGCGGAGACGCGAGGAGAGGAGAGGTGGTATCGAGAGAGAGGGAGAGAGAAATGCAGAAGAGATAGAGAGAGAGAGAGACGAGAGAGAGGAGAGAGAGAGAGAGGAGAGAGAGAGAGAGAGAGAGAGAGAGAGAGAGAGAGAGAGGAGATCAATGGAGAGGAGAGGAGGGATCAGATTATAGTTT
This sequence comes from Conus betulinus, assembly GCA_016801955.1. Lineage (NCBI taxonomy): Eukaryota > Metazoa > Mollusca > Gastropoda > Neogastropoda > Conidae > Conus > Conus betulinus. Next base: position 378,863 of record JADBJO010001078.1, read on the forward strand.
TGATACAGGCTTTCGCCCCTCAGAAAGGGGTATGCACATGAAACATAACAAAGTTGCATTACCTAACTGATGTTAATGATCACAATGCAGAGAGAGAGGAGAGAGAGAGCGGAGAGAGAGAGAGAGAGGGAGAGAGAGAGGAGAGAGAGATGGGAGAGAGAGAGAGAGAGAGAATTATATGTTGAACGGGGAATATCGAGTTATTGTACATGTTTTGGATGATCGGGGTATTTCAAACTTAGTTTGTTGTCTTTCCGTTTTTTTCTCCAGCTGTAACACTCATGTTTTATGTACTACAGTTCCCAGACAGCCTGATTGATCTAGTTCCTTAGAAAAGTTCGTCTCACTCGGACATGCAGCTGGTTTGTTCGGCAGTTGAGGACAGTACTTTTCTGGGTCCTACCCGAATCTTCGGGTATATTCTTTTCTTGTCTGACTTGGATACGTAAGCATGACTGATATTACCTAAAATAATTGACTTCTTTAAAAAAATTTTTTTCCTAATTTGTTGTACATATGTATTACTGTGATATTCTTAGTTCTTAACCCCCACCTCCACCCCCCCTCCCCTATCGTCCCAACCTTCCTTGTTACTAAACGTTTTGGCAATGAGAATATGTTTTCGAAGTGTCAACATTTATCAAGTGTGTCTGTGTATAGGAACTCTATAGCTCATCAATATCCCAATCGTTCTCACAAAAGTGGTTGTAACACAGTGTAGCAGGGTTTGTAGGCTACACAAAGCTTCGTGTTATTCTGTAGGTGCAAATGAGATGCTCGAACGTAAAAAAAAAAATTCAGCCTTTGAGCACTCGATTATCATGTGCCTCCTGATAAGATGCATGCTCTCTCTCTCTCTCTCTCTCTCTCTCTCTCTCCCCCCCCCCACCTCTCTCTATCCCTCTCTCCCCTCTCCCCCCCTCCTCCCCCCCCCCCCCCCCCCCCCCCCCCCCCCCCCCCATATAGTTGTGAGGATGAAGGATACTTCATATCGTTATTATTGTGACATGTCGTTATTATTGTGACATGTATGAGATGATTGATAATCTCAGTGTGCATGTAAGTATGAGAGAATATAGAGGAGCGTTTATGAGGAGAATATTTTTTTGCCGAAATAGTTGATTAAAAAATGCATTTTGGTGTGTATAACTTTGATGTGTTATAAATACATGTACTTGTTTTGGTAAAGAATCTAGACCTGATAGTTTAGCCGCATAAGTGCACATCATCATCATCATCATCATCATCATCATCATCATCATCATCATCATCAATCATCATCATCGATGTTTTTTAATATCATTATTATTGTTGTTGTGTGTTGTTATCATTATTATTATTATATTATTATTATTATTATCATAATCATCATCATCATCATAATCATCATTATTATTATTATTATTATTATATTATTATCATCATCATCATCATCATCATCATTATTATTATTATTATTTTCATATAATCACTGTCATATCAGTGTTAATATCATCATCATTATTATTGTTGTTAATATTTTTATAATTATCATTATTACCATTGTCATGAAAGCACTTATAGCTGACAGTTTGCCATATAAGAAGTCATCCATATGATGATGATGATGATAATCATTATAATAATAATTAATATTATTATTATTTCATTATCATTACATCCATCATCATCATCATCATCATCATCATCATCATCATCATCATCATCATCATTAGTAGTAGTAGTAGTAGTATCATTATTGTTATTACCATCATCATCATTGTTTATTATTATCGTTGTTGTTGCTGCTGTGTTATTATTATTATTATTATTATTATATTATTATTAAAACACCTAGAGCTATAGTCTAACACGTAAGTACCCAACATCATTATGACCATTATTGTTGTTGTTGTTTACTGTTCATGTTGTTGTTGTTACCACTCGCATACCTATGGCGGCAGGTTATGACAAACGGCCACATGTTTTGCTAGGTGCATCGATTTCATGGGCGACCACGGAACAGCAGGACTCCAGGAACTCTCCCGAGGCCGGCGAGAGCGTCAGTAACAGGTGGAATGGAAGCGTGTCTGGAACAAGTTCCAGAACATCTGCCAGCGGTTCCTTGCAGCAAACAACAAGCGTCACCACACTGAATGACCCTGCACTGGGAAAACCTGGACCGCTTCAGGTATTGTCGTCGTCGTCGTCGTCGTCGTTGTCGTCGTTCGTCGTCGTCGTCATCATCGTCGTTGTTGTTGTTATTGTTGTTGTTGTTGTTGTCGTTGTTGTTTTTGCAGCCATTGTTGTTGATGTTTTTGTTCTTCTTGTTCTTCTTCTTGCTACCGCTGTTTTTGTTGCTGTTGCTGCTGCTGCTGCTGTTGTTGTTATTGTTGCTGTTGTTGTTTTTGTTGTTGTTGTTGTTGTCCTCTTCTTCTTCTTCTTCTTCTTCTTCTTTTTCTTCTTTCTTCTTTCTTCTTCTTCTTCTTCTTCTTCTTCCCAGGGATGGGTGAAAAAAAGCATGTATATATTCTTATCTCATTACCTGGTTAAATAAAATTTCGTTTCGTTTCTTCTTCTTGCGTTGTTGTTGTTGTTGTTGTTGTTGTTGTTGTTGTTTTATTGGTGGTGGTTGTGGTGGTATTGTAGTAGTTGTTGTTGTTACCTTTGTTGTTGTGACTGTAATTTTGGCTGCCGTCGCCGCCGACATTGTTGTAGACACTGTGATTGTTGTAGCTGAATCGCTGTCATTCGATTGTTTATTTTTCTTCTTTTCGTTTCTTTCTTTCTGTGTTTTTTCTTTCTTTCTATTTATTTATTTATTTATATGCCCATTTAGGAACTCATTTATTCACTAATTTTATCTATTTATTTATCTATTATTTTATCTGTTTAAAAAAGTTATTTGCTATTTGTATGCTCGTTTTTTAAATGTTTTTCTTGAATTATGTTTATGAATTGATTGATTGGTTGGTTGTTACTTATTTTTTTTTAATTTTCATCTAATTATTATTTTCTTATAATTTACATTCTCAATATTTCTTTATTTGTTTATTGATTTACTGTTTATTATTTGATTGGTTGGTCGTTAATCCACCCGTTGGTTTTTGATCATCTATTCATTTTATGTCTATTTGTTCATTTGTTTAATTCATTCATTCATTCATTCATTCATTCGTTCATTCATTCATTCATTCATTCATTTCATTTACTCATTCATTCATTCATTCATATATTCATTCATTTACTCATGCATTCATTCATTTATTGCCGTTCTGGCTGTCTTACTGTGAACATTGCTTTAATAACATCATGGTTATTGATCATTGTTGCGGTTATGTACTTGCTATTCTTTATTAATGTGTGATATGTTTGTTTCCCGTGTGTGTCTATTTATCGGATCATTATGTTTCATATATATTTGCCTTTTTATGTTTTCTCATCTTTCAATCTTTCCTTCTATGTTCATATATCTGTTGACTGGTTTACATAATGTATCTATCAGTTCTCAAATGCATGTCATCATACCGTACGCTAGTTCAACCGAAACTTATACGGCAGAGAAGGGTCTTAATCGCAGGAGAGAAGGAATAGGATATACGTAGCACTACACACCAACCACCAGAACGGTAACATGGTTCAGAAGGGAAGACAAAATGAGGTGTGTGTGTGTGTGTGTGTGTGTGTGTGTGTGTGTGTGTGTGTGTGTGTGGTGTGTGTGTGTGTGTGTGTTCTTTTTTTCTTCTTCGGTAGCGTCTTTTCATGATCAGTAATATGTGAACATTGTACATTTCACAGCGAACTTGGCCAGCTACAGCTAAGCTAATTTATAGCAACGAAAGCGCCATAAAAGTGCCGCTGTGTGTGTGTGTGTGTGTGTGTGTGTGTGTGTGTGGTGTGTGTGTGTGTGTGTGTGTGTGTGTGTGTGTGTGTGTGTGTGTGTGTGTGTGTGTGTGCTGTTCTTGTTGTTGTTCTTGTTGTACTCCTGTTGTAGCCCTTTTCTAATAATCCGATTTTGATTTCATTTGTTTTTATTGTCGTTTATTTATTCATGCATTCATTTATTTATTGATTGATTGATTGATTTTTTTTTTTTTTTTTTTGCTTTGTTTGAATGTTTTTTTTGTTTTGGCACAGTGTTTACTGTCCTGCTATAATGTTTCTTGTCCTAGAGTGGGATTTTTTTGTTTGTTTGCTTTTGTTTTGTTTCTTTGTTGCTGTTGTTGTTTTTGTTTTTTGTCCTGCTGTAGTCTTTCTTGTCCTGACGTTGTCTTTTTTTTTTTTTTTGTCCTGTCGTAGTCTGCCTTGTCCTTACGTAGAGTTTCTTGTCCTGCCGTTTAGTCTTTCTTGTCCTGACGTTGTCTTTTTTTTTTGGTTGTCCTGTCGTAGTCTGCCTTGTCCTTACGTAGAGTTTCTTGTCCTGCCGTAGTCTTTCTTGGTCCTGACGTTGTCTTTTTTTTTTGGTTGTCCTGTCGTAGTCTGCCTTGTCCTTACGTAGAGTTTCTTGTCCTGCCGTAGTCTTTCTTGTCCGGACGTGGGTTTCTTGACCTGTCGTCTTTCATGTCACACTCTTCTTCTACTCATGCCGCGGTCTTTCTTGTCATGCCGCATTCTTTCTTGTCGTGCCGCATTCTTTCTTGTCATGCCGCATTCTTTCTTGTCGTGCCGCATTCTTTCTTGTCATATCACGGTCTTTCTGTCATGCTGTTGTCTTTCTCGTCATGCTGTGGTCTTTCTTGTCTGCCGTAGTCTTTCCTCCCATGCCGAAGTCTTTCTTCTTGTCATGCCGTTGTCTTTCCTGTCATGTCGTAGTCTTTCCTGTCATGCGGCATTCTTTCTTGTCATATCACAGTCTTTCCTGCCATGCCGTCGTCTTTCTTGTCATACCGCATTTTTTTCCCTGTCATACCGCATTCTTTCCTGTCATGCCGTAGTCTTTCCTGTCATGCCACAGTCTTTTCTGTCATGCCGTAGTCTTTCCTGTCATCCCCTGGTCTTTTTTGTCATGCCGTAGTCTTTTCCTGCCATGCAGTGGTCTTTCTTGTCATGCCGTAGTCTTTCCTGTCGTGCCGTAGTCTTTCCTGTCGTGCCGTGGTCTTTCCTGTCATGTCTTAGTATTTCCTGTCATGCCGTAGTCTTTCCTGTTATGCCGTAGTCTTTCCTGTCATGCCGTAGTCTTTCCTGTCATGTCGTAGTCTTCCCTGTCATGCCGCGGTCTTTCCTGTCATGCCGTAGTCTTTTCTGTCATGCCGTAGTTTTTTGTCCTGTCATGTCGTAGTTTTTCCTGTCATGCCGTAGTCTTTCCTGTCATGCCGTAGTCTTTCCTGTCATGCCGTAGTCTTTCCTGTCGTGCCGCGGTCTTTCCTGTCATGCCGTAGTCTTTTTTCTGTCATGCCGTATGTTTTTTCCTGTCATGTCGTGGTGTTTTCCTGTCATGCCGCGGTCTTTCCTGTCATGCCGTAGTCTTTCTGTCATGCGGTAGTCTTTCCTGTCATGTCGTAGTCTTTCCTGTCATGCTGTAGTCTTTCCTGTAATGCCGTACTCTTTCTGTCATGCCGTGGTCTTTCCTGTCATGCCGTGGTCTTTCCTGTCAAGCTCTAGTATTTCTTGTCATGCCGTAGTCTTTCGTGTCATGCCGCGGTCTTTCTTGTCATGCTGTGGTGTTTCCTGTCATGCCGTGGTCGTTTCTGTCATGCTGTGATCTTTTCTGTCATGCCGTGGTCTTTCTTGTCATGCTGCAGTCTTTCTTGTCATGCCGTAGTCTTTCCTGTCATGCCGCAGTCTTTCGTGTCATGCCGTGGTCTTCTCTTGTCATGCTGTGGTCCTTCCTGTCATGCCGTGGTCTTTCTTGTCAAGCTGTCATCTTTCTTCTCCTCCTGTGGTATTCCTTGTTTAACATCAGTATTCCAGCACCATTTGAGTGTTTCTTGCTCTGCCATAGAGTTTATTGTCTTACAGTGCTATTCTTTTTTTTTTTTCTCTCGGAAGTGGATTGATTTAGGATGTTGAGAAAGTTCGGATGTGAAGTCATTTCGGAAGAGGAGTGAGTTTTGGAAATGGAGCAATTCTGGAAGTGGGGTGAGTTCGGAAGTAGAGAGTTCGGGAGTGGAGTGATTTCAGGAGTGAACTGAGTTGGGAACTGGTGTGATTTTAAGAGTGGGGTGATTTCAGGTGTGAAGTGATTTTGTAAGTGATATCGAAAGTAGAGTGATCTCGGAAGTGATATGATTTTGAGAGCAGAGTAATATTGGAAGTGGAGTGATTTCGGAAGAACAGTGATTTCGGAAGTGGGGGTGATTTTGGACGTGGAGTGATTTTAGGAGTGGAGTAATTTCGGAAATGGGGTGGTTCCAGAAGTGGAAAGAGGGGTTTTTCTTTTTGTTTGTGTTGTTGTTTTTAGTGTGTGTGTGTGTGTGTGTGTGTGTGTGTGTGTGTGTGTGTGTGTGTGTGTGTGTGTGTGTGTGGAAAGTGGAGTGGAAAGAGTTTGGAAGTAGAATGATTTTGGAAGTGGAGTGAAAGCGGAAGTGGAATAAGCTCGGAAGATGAGTGATTTTCGGAAATGAATTAACTTCGGAAGTGCAGTAATCTGGGAAATGAGTCATTTCGGAAGTGGAGTGATCTTGGAAGTGGAGAGAGTTCGGAAATGGAGTGATTTTTTGGAAATGAAGTGATTTCGGAAGTGGAGTGATCTTCGGAAATGAAATGATTTGGGAAGTGGAGTGATTTTCGGAAATGAAGTAATTTCGGAAGTGAAATGATTTTTGGAAGTGGAGAGAGTTCGGAAGTGGAGTGATTTTCGGAAATGAAGTAATTTCGGAAGTGAAATGATTTTGGAAGTAGAGAGAGTTCAGAAGCGGAGTGAGTTGGGAATAGAGTGATTTCGGAAGTGAAGTGATTTGGGACAGTGGAGTGATTTTGGAAGCGCTATGATTTCGGAAATGGGATAGTTTTGGAAGTGCTGCGATTTCGGAATTGGGATGATTTTGGAAGTGGAGTGATTTCGGAAATGGAGTGATGCCGGAAGTGCGGGGATTTCGGAAGTGGAGTATATTCGGAAGTGCAGTTATTTCGGAAAATGTAGTGAGTTCGGAAGCGAAGAGACTTCAACAGTCGAGTATTCCCGGCACGTGATAGTCCAACCCCGGCGCCTCGCTCACAGCCATCGGAGACGGCGACAACGGACACAACGTCCATCGTTGTGGTGACCTCAAAGTCCGGATGGTTTCCACCCACAGGTCAGAGACCAGCAGTTCGTGTCTCGCTGTGGTCATTTCTAGACCTGAGCCTCCCATCAAGGGATGTGGAGGCACTAATATTGGGCATTCTCTTCGCCGGAGAGCTCATGATTTCAGCCGCGTCTGATGACGTGTTCGTATGTCTTGGTCCGCTGGCTGATTGCATGTTCTTCTTTGTTCTGTGTGTACGGTTTTCTGAGAGGATATTCAAATTTCCAATATGAGGAATGAGAGAGCAAGCAAGCGAGCAAGCGAGAGAAAGAGAGAGAGAGAGTGGGGGTGGGGAGTGGAGATGGGAGGGGAAGGGGGACAGAGGGAGGGAGAGGGAGAGAGAGGGCGAGAGATAGGGGGGGGGGGGGGGAGGGTAGGGGAGAGAGGAGAGAGAGGAGAGAGAGGGGGAGGAGAGAGAGAGAGTGGGAACAGAGACAGATAGACAGACAGACAGACAGACACACACACACACACACACACACACACACACACACACACACACACACACACACACACACACACGCACACACGAGTCAGAGTCAGAAAACACACACCACACACACACACACACACACAACACACACACACACACGCACACACGCACACACACACACACACACACACACACACACACACACACACACACACACACACACACACACACAGCCAGACAGAAAATACTCAGACACAGACACAGATAGACAGAGACAGAGAGAGATAGAGACATTTTGAGAAACAGACAGACACACAGACAGCCAGACAGAAAACCAGAAAGAGACATACAGCGATACAGACAGAGACAGTCAGAGAAACAGACAGACAGACAGACAGACAGATAGATAGAAAACCAGACAGAGACAAACAGAGATACAGTCACAATCACTTCTCTACGGAGGGACAGACAGGATCTACGATGGAAAGAGACATACACAGACACAGACACTTCCACAGACAGACAAACAGACAGTCAGTGAAACAGACAGGCAGACAAACAAACAGATCGATAGAAAAACAGACTAAGGCATACACAGACCACACAGGCACAATCACCTCTCTACGAACGAGGCAGCAGGATGGAAAGAGATAGACACAGACACAGACAGAGACAGAGACACAAAGAGACAGCCAGAGAAACAGACAGACAGACAAACAAACAAATGGACACATGGAAAAGCAGACAGAGACATACAGACACAGCCACAATAACCTCTCTACGAAGGGGAAGACAGGATGGACAGAGACATATACCAACACAGACACTTTCATAGACACAGACAGACAGACAGTCAATGAAACAGACAGACAGACAAACAAACAGACAGATAGAAAAAAAACAGACTGAGACATTAACAGGTACAGACACATTCATCTCTCTACGAACGAGGCAGGCTGGATGAAAAAGAGACAGGCACAGACACGGACACATTGACAGACAGAGACACAGACAGACAGTCCGAGAAACAGACAGACAGACAGACAGACAAAGAAAACAGATAAATAGAAAACCAGAGAGTGAGAAGACAGACACAGACACAGGACACACAGGCACTCACCTCTCTGCGAAGGGGCAGGCAGGAGGATGGAAAGCGACAGGCACAGACACAGACAGAGCGAGAGTCAGAGAAACAGACAGACAGATAGATAGAGAACCACACAGAGATATACAGACAGAGACAGACAGACAGTCAGGAAACAGACAGACAGTCTAACAAACAGGAAACCAGACAGAGACAAACACAAACACAGACAGACATCAACAGAGAAACAGACAGACAGGCAGACAGGACAGACAGACAGACAAACAAACAGCTAGAAAACCAGCCAGAGACATACAGAGACACAGCCACAGTCACCTCTACTACAAAGAGGCAGGCAGGGTGGTGGAAAGAGAGACAGGCACACACAAGCAGCACCAGACAGACAGTAATGACACATCACACATTACTCTGGAACCAAACGCCCCCTCCCCCCCTCCCCCCCCCCCCCCCCCCCCCCCCCCCCCCCCCCCCCTTCCCCACCCTTATATCTGACCTCCGGCTGGATCGTCTCCAAGACAACCTGCGAGCGGTTGTGAAACCCCTTTGGTTGTTTGGCAGCGCTGCCGACCGCGATCGTCATCTGAACACTTTGGACCGGTCAGTCAAGGATGGTTGGTTCTCTACTGGTAGATTCTGCACAGAGAGAGAGAGAGAGGGAGAGAGAGAGAGAGAAAGAGAGAGAGAGAGGAGAGAGAGAGAGAGAGAGAGAGAGAGAGAGAGAGAGACAGACAGACAGACAGACAGACAGTACAGACAGACAGAATGAAAAAGAAAGAAAACGTGTGTGTGTGTGTGTGTGTGTGTGTGTGTGTGTGTGTGTGTGTGTGTGTGTGTGTGTGCGCGTACATGCTTTGCGTGTGTGTGTGTGTGTGTGTGTGTGTGTGCGCGTACATGCTTGCGTGTGTGTGTGTGTGTGTGTGTGTGTGTGTGTGTGTGTGTGTGTGTGTGTGTGTGGGTGTACCTAGTGTGTGTAGTGTAGTGTAGTGTAGTGTAGTGTAGTGTAGTGTAGTGGGTCCGGAATAACTCAGCGGTAGAGCGCCGGACTCGTAATCTTGGTGATCCTGGGGCTGCGGGTTCGAATCTCCGCCGGGCCGTTTTTTTTTGTACAGGGGGACTTTTCCCTCGGAGTTAATGTTGGTTGTGACTCGATTTCACATACAGTCCTCGGAATGAGACTATAAACCGAGATTCCGTGTATGAACGCACACATAACATCTTGCACACATGTGAAATCGCGTCACCAACTTTCGGAAGAGAAGGCCAGTGTGGCAGTTGGTATGGATGACAGGTTACACATAGCATGCACCCTGCGTGAGACATGGAAAGAATGAAGGAAGTAAGGAAATTGAGTGAACGATATTGAGCAATACTGACTGGATGACACGGGAAACGACTGAATGAAGCGCCAGCTGGCAGCTCTTCAGTCGGCACTACCCAGGTAGGCAGCCCGTTGAGTAAATGAGCGTGGTTGGTCTCTAGCCGGGGATAGGCGATATAATATAAGTATTTATATAATATCTCTCCTCCTCCTCCCTCTCCATCCTCATCCTCATCATCATCATATCATCATCATAACAATGATAATCATTAACTACAATAATAATATAATAATGCTAATGCTAATAATGGTAATAATAGTGTAGTGTACAGTAGTGTAGTGTACTTTCCCAAAATACAAAGTGGGTTTACCAAGCCGTCAAACGAGCAGAGAGAGAGAGAGAGAGAGAGAGAGAGAGAGAGAGAGAGAGAGAGACAGACAGACAGACAGACAGACAGACAGACAGACAGACAGACAGACACAGAGAAAGATAGAGAGAGAAACTGACAGATAGACAGACAGCGACAGACAGGCAGACAGAGGTAGACAGGCACAAAGAGAGAGAGAGAGAGACAGACAGACAGACAGACAGACAGACAGACAGACAGACAGACAGACAGAGACAGACACAGAGAGCGCGCATTCTACAACTAATGTGATCAATGAAATCAAGCCCCGCCGTTCTTGCCACCGCCGTCCACCGATGGAGTTTGGGAGCATGTTCCAGTCAGTCTCCGAGGTCGTCAAGATGGGTCTGCCAGCCATGGGTGGTGGTTTCTTGATGTGTATGTTTGTTTGTATGTCAGCAGGATGACGGAAAGAAAGGAAAAAAAAACTGTTAGTGAAAGTGATGTGAACGGAACATGGTGGAACGCAGAGTTGTGTCCCTTGGACCAACTCTTCAAGTTTTGAGGGTGGGTCTGAGTCAAAGGACGGAGTCAGGGGAAGGGGTCGTCATCTAAGGTGAAGGTCGGCGGTGTCTGGAATGCTCTTTTTCTCCTGAATATCTATTGTGGTTTTGGGTATGTTCATGATTATGGATATCATTATTCTTACTGTCTTATGATAGTAGGTCTAAGAGAGAGAGAGGGGGGGGGGGGGGGGAGACAGACAGACCTGCCGGCGAAGTGGGTGAGAGATGAGATATAGAGAGAGGAGAGAGAGAGAATAGCTAGGTGGTGATAGAGCGATAGAGGAGATATATAGAGGAGGAGAGAAGTAGGTAAAGAGAAAGAGGGGGGGAGACTGAGACAGACAGACAATGGAGAGGAGAGAGAGAGTGGAAGAAGAGAGGAGAGCTTGAGGAGAGGAGGGAGAGAGAGAGAGAGACAATGGAGAGAGAGAGAGAGAGAGAGAGAGAGAGAGAGAGAGAGAGAGAGAGAGAGAGAGAGAGAGAGAGAGAGAGAGATTATGCAAATAGTGCAATCAATGACATCTGATGGTGGTACCGATGATGCCAGAGGCTGATTGCCAGACTGATGGTGCAACTGATGAAATGTGAGATTTTTTTTTCTTTTTCTTTTCTTTTCTTTTTTTCTTTTAAAGTGGAGCGACTGTGTGAAAGTTGAGAGACGAAATAATTGTGATGATGATTGTTGACATGATGATAATGATGATGATGGTAATGATGATGATGATGATGATGATGATGATGATGTGGATGTGTGTGTATGCGCGCGCGTACGTGCGTGCGTGTGTGCATGCGTGAGTGTGTGTGTATGTGTGAGTGCACGCGTGCGTGCGCGTGCGTGTGTGTGTGTGCGTGTGTATTGTGTGTGTGTGTGTGTGTGTGTGTGTGTGTGTGTGTGTGTGTGTGCGCGCGCGCGCGCGCGCACGTGTGTGTGTGTGTGTGTGTGTGTGTGTGTGTGTGTGTGTGTGTGTGTGTGTGTGTGCACACGCTTGTATATGGGGGGTGAAGGAGGTAAGGGAAAAAAAAAAGTCTAAGTGATGGTAATGGGGGGGGGGGGGGGGGGAGAGGGGGGGGTGGAGAGGGGGATCAGCTGAATGCAATCCGCAGAGCGCTGTTTCTTCTTTTAGTATTATCAATGTCTTTGAAAGAGAAAAAAATAGGAGAGAAGAAAGAGAGAGCATCATCGTAGTATCATCTTAATCATCCTCATTCTCATCGATCAGCATAAATGTAAGAATGTCTCCAATTCTGTGGGCCCTTCATGCCCTGCTCTCATGGTGATCTCAGTTTCGATATCCCTCCCAACGTCTGTGGTCTTGGTTTGGTTCCGTCGGGGTCACCGGTATCGGCGAGTCCATGGGGGCTGTCGTTGGACGGACGTGGTGGTGATTGTTGTGGTGATTGAAAAGATAATCAACATAAAGACTGTAATGATTGATGTAAGAACAGAGGAGATAACTGACGTAATGATTGTGTAGATGACTGGTGTAACGATTTTGAAAACAATTGACGCCATGGTTGTGAAGATAATTGACGTAATGATTGTGGAATTGATTGATGTGATTTGTGATGATAATCAACGTTACAACCGTGCATGATTTATATAATGATTAGTAAGATGTTTGTTAACATAATTCAACTGATGTTGATGAGAAGGGTTGAAATGATAATCATAAACATGAGCTAAGTGATGATTTAAGAATGTGGAGTTCTATTGATGTGATAGTTGTGAAGATAGTCGACACGATGATTTTAGAGGTAAGTCACATGATGGTTATGAAGATGATTAACGTGATAATTGTGAAGTGTGAAGATGACTGTTGTGATACTTGTGAAGATAGTCGACTCGATGGTAAGGAAGATAATTTACATTGCGAATGTGAAGATGATTAACGTGAGAATTGTGAAGATGAGTGATGTGATAATCACGAAGATAAATGGGGTTGCGAAGATAAGTCGACTTGATGAAAGTGAAGATAGTTTATATGATGATCGTGAAGACATTGACGTGGCAACTGTGAAGATGACTGATGTGATAAATCTGAAGATAAATGATGTGATAGTTATGAAAATTTGTGAAAAGCGGGCAGTGTGATAGTCAAATACGAATTGTGTGATTGCCAAGATGACTAGGAGTATGAAGATGATTTTCGCGATTACATAGACGAGTCGTGTGATTGACAAGGACAAACAGTGTGAAATTCAAAGACGAGACATGCGACGGGTAAACGGTATTTGTGTCATTGTCAAAATGAGTATGTGATTGTCAAATTGTGTGTGATTTTATTGACTATTCGTGAGATTAACCAAAAACGAAATTCGTGATCGTCGAAGGGGACAGCTGTTTGACTTGTCGAGATTAGCTGTTGAGTTTAATCGTCACAGGCATATTGTTTGATTGTGGGGATAAGTTGTGTGATTTTTTTTTAAAGACGAGTCGTGCAATTGCCTGAGACGAGTCGAGTCATTGCCCAAGACGAGTTGTGCGATTGTCCAAAACGGGTCGCGTGATCGCCCTAAGACGAGTCGTGCGATTGCCCAAAGACGAGTTTCGCGCGACTGCCCAAGATGGGTCGCGTGATTGCCCTAAGACAAGTCGTGCGATTGCCAAGACGAGTCGAGCGATTGCCCAAGACGGGTCGTGTGATTGCCCTAAGACGAGCCGTGCGGGTGCCCAAGACGAGTTGTGCCATTGCCCAGGAGTCGACTGATTGCCCAAAAAAGAATCGTGCCATTGCCCAAGACGAGTCGTGGAATTGCCCCAAGACGAATTGTGCCATTGCCCCAAAGACGAATCGTGCAACTGCCCCAAGACAAATTAGGCAACTGCCAAAAACGAGTTGTGCGGTTGCCCTAAGACGAGTCGTGCGATTGCCCAAGACGAGTAGTGCCATTGCACCAACACGAGTGATGTAATTGTCCCAAAATGAGTCGTGCAATTGCCCAAGGACGAGTCGTCCAATTGCCCAAAGACGAATTGTGCAATTGCCCAAGGACAACTCGTTCAGTTTTGCCCATGACGAGTCATGCGATTGCCAAGACGAGTCAAACCATTGCTTAAGACAAGTCTTGCCATTGCCCAAGACGAGTCGAAGCATTGCCCAAGACGGGTCGTGCCATTGCCCAAGACGAGTCGAACCATTGCCCGAAGACGAGTCGAACCATTACCCATGACGCGTCGTTCCATTGCCCGAAGATGAGTCGAACCATTGCCCAAGACGAGTCGTGCCATTGCCAAAGACCAGCCGTGCCATTGCCCGAAGACGAGTCGTGCAATTGCTCAAGACGAGTCGAACATTTGCCGAAGACGAGTCATGCCATTGTTCATGACGAGTCGTGCCATTATCCATGACGAGTCGTGCAATTGCCCATGACGAGTCGTGCCATTGCCCATGACGAGTCGTGCCATTGTCCATGACGAGTCGTGCCCATGTTCATGACGAGTCGTGCCATTGCCCATGACGAGTCGTGCCATTGCCCATGACGAGTCGTGCCATTGCCCATGACGAGTCGTGCATTGCCCATGACGAGTCGTGCCATTGCCCATGACGACGGTCGTGCCATTGCCCATGACGAGTCGTGCCATTGCCCATGACGAGTCGTGCCATTGCCCATGGCGAGTCGTGCTATTGCCCATGACGAGTCGTGCCATTGCCCATGACGAGTCGTACCATTGCCCATGACGAGTCGTGCCATTGCCCATGACGAGTCGTGCCATTGCCCATGACGAGTCGTGCTATTGCCCATGACGAGTCGTGCCATTGCCCATGACGAGTCGTGCCATTGCCCATGACGAGTCGTACCATTGTTCATGATGACTCGTGCCATCGCCAAAACGAGTCCTACCATTGCCCAAGACGAGTTGTACCGTTACCCAAGATGAGTCGTGCCATCGCCCAAGACGAGTCGTGCGATGGCCCAAGACGAGTCGTGCCATTGCCCTATGATGACTCGTGCCATTGCCCTAAGACGACTCGTGCCGTTGCCCTAAGACGAGTCGTGCCATTGCCCTAAGACGACTCGTGCCGTTGCCCTAAGACGAGTCGTGCCATTGCCCTAAGACGACTCGTGCGATGGCCCAAGACGAGTCGTGCCATTGCCCTAAGACGAGTCGTGTGATGGCCCAAGACGAGTCGTGCCCAAGACGAATAGTGTGATGGCCCAAGACGAGTCCTGCCGTTACCACGCGTGTCGAGGCGTTGCTTCAGATTGTGATTGCCCAAGACGAGTCTTGCGATTGCCAAAGACGAGTCGTGCGATTGCCCAAGACGAGTCGTGCGATGGCCCAAGACTAGTCCTGCCGTTACCCCAAACGCGTGTCGTGTCGTTGCTTCAGATGAGTCATGCAATTGCCCAAGACGAGTCTTGCGATTGCCCAAGACGAGACGTGCGAATGCCCTAAACGGGTCGTGACATTGCCCAAAACGAGTCGTGCGACTGCCCTAATTGAGTTGTGCGACTGCCCTGAACTAGTCGTGAGATTGCCCAAAGCGTGTGGTGCGATTGCCCAAGACGTGTCGTGCGTGCGATTGCCCAAGACGAGTCGTGTGATTGTCTAAAAGATGATTTGTGTGATTGTCGTCGACACCAAGTTGCGTGACCGTCCGAAAACAGAGTGACATAATTGCACAGTCGAGATATGATTGATGACGTGCCCTTGAAGATTGAGGATTGTAAGGGGGACGGAGACGGGGAGGGCGTGGGGGGGGGGGGGGGGGGGGGGGGATGAGGAAGGAGGATGGGGAAGCTGGCCAGTATGATTGTCAAAATGAGCTGATTGTCTTCCCCTGCTAACCCCTCTGCCTCCCACCCCCTCAACCTCCACCCCCCACCCCCACCCCCCTTTTTTTTTTTTCCTCCAGTGAGGATGTTGTGAGAGGAAAATCACACACTCAAGGAGATGACGAAAGGTTTTTAACTTTGCCAGGAACAATATAACAACCCTGCTCTCTCTCTCTCTCTCTCTCTCTCTCTCTCTCTCTCTCTCTCTCTCTCTCTCTCTCTCTCTCTCTCTCTCTCTCTCTCTCTCTCTCTCTCTCTCTCCTCCTTTAGCCCCCTTGCAAAGTGATTTCTCTTTCCCCCACCCCCCACCAGCACCCCCAACTCCTCTCTCCCCGGCCACCCTATACCACCCCCGCGCGCCATACCCCTCCCTCCTCCCCCCTCATCCCCCCCCCCCCCCCCCCCCCCACCTCACCGTCCCCTCCAAGGTTTGCGGGCGGACGGGCTCGATAAGTAGAAGGAGCAAGGAGGCAGTATTGGCAGAATGGCGTTGGAATAATCATTTAATATGCTCGATTATGCTCAATCACCGTTCGGCGGTGAGCAGAGAAACACTACAGCAGAAACGGCCAAAGCTACAACAAGCCCTTCCCTTTTCCCTCTCCCACCGCCCCGCACTTTGTTCAGATTATCGTCATTTTCCTCATTTGCTGGTCTAGTCCAACGATATTGAAGAGGTGGAGGTTGTAGTGCGGCGGGGGGTTTGGGGGGGGGGGGGGGGAAAGGGGGGTGGAGTGGAGTAAAGAAGGAGGGGGGTGGGGGGTGGGGGTGGGGGCAGCGTAACCACTGGAGTTATCAGCCCAAATTAGAGGCCAAAAAATAATCCAGGCAAAATACTAGGAGCGACAGAGAGAAAGAGAAAGCGAGAGAGAGAGCGAGTGTGAGAAAGAGAGAGAGAGAGAGAGAGAGAGAGAGAGAGAGAGAGAGAGAGAGAGAGAGAGAGAGAGAGAGAGAGAGAGAGAGAGAGAGAGAGAGGCGAAAGTCGTCGGGCAAGCGACAGGGGGAAAGGGAAAATAGACGAAATTAACCTCTGGCGGAGGGAGCCACTAAAATTGACAAGGTAAAATTGTTGGGCAAATTTTGGAATTTTTCCTATTACTTTGGCGTGTTGGGGGAGAGAAGTGTCAGACAGAATTGTAGTCTGGAGAAGAGGGAGGAACCCCCTCCCCACCCCCTCCTCCACCACCACCACCACCTCAGGAGTGGCGGGGTCTGCCTTGTGGACAGTGGCTGCTACTGCTGCTGCTGCTGCTGCTGTTGTTGCTGTTGCTGCTGCTGCTGTTGCTGCTGCTGCTGATGATGATCGCCGTGGTGGACGGTACGAACAATGGAAGAGAGCGTACCCAGACGTTTTACCTTGGAGAGGAGAGGAGGATTTGGTATATACCTGTGTGAGGTGGTGAGATTTACCTGTGAGGGGAAGGATGCGGAGGAGTACCTCGTGAGTTGATGGGATGTCACCTGTGAAACGTCGGAGAGTGCCCCGCCTGCTAGAGTTATCGGGATTTACCTATGACATCATGGAGTTGCCCCGCATGAAGCGTTGGTGGTGGTGTTTACCTCCCGTTGCTCACTGTGATACGTCTACTTTCGATACGTTTCTTATACAAGATGGTGGATGAGTATTGTGAGTAATTTTGACCTCTGAGGCACGCAAGAGGACCCGTAAGTAAACTTGTTTTTTGTGTGTGTGTTGTCCCTTGATGGAGATGCGGAGTGAGTTGCGGGGAGGGGGGGGGGGGGGGGGGCGTGGGAGTGAGGGAGAGGATCCCTTCGGTGGTAGCAAACTTTGTGACGTCGATTGTCGTATATTTCATGCCATCTTTGGACGCAA
>JADBJO010001078.1:421449-426449 GCA_016801955.1 Conus betulinus
GAAAGGACTATAGCCTTGTAGATCTTAAGCTTTGTGGACGGTCTTATGCCTTTCTGCTGGAGGACCTTCACTCTTAATCTTCCGAGGGCCTGACTGGCTTTCTGGATCCTGGACATGATCTCTTTTTCCAGTGGTCCATCTGCATAGATAACGTTCCCCAGATACTTGAAGCTCTCCACGCACTTCAATTGAAAACCCGTCAATGGTAATGGCTGGCTGGGGCTTGCCTGTGTTGGGGCGGCTTGGACAAGGATCTCCGTTTTTCCAAGTCTGATTGTCAGTCCGAAACAGCGTGGATGCGTTTGCGGAGTGGTCGACAATGACTGTGTAGGTGTTTCTCCTTGTGTGCCATGAGAGCACAGTCGTCCGCAAAAAGGGCTTCAAGAATGAGTTTCTCTAGGGTCTTGGTACGAGCAGCAAGACGACGGAGGTCGAAAACGGATCGATTTGAGCGGTACTTTTTATACGCTGAAGTCCAGATATTTCACAGCATGAAGTAGGACCGGCGTGAAGAACAAGTTGAACGACATGGGGGCGATCACACAGCCCTGTTTTACTTCGTTTGAGATGTTGAGGAATTTGTACAGTCACCATTAGAAAGGACATGTCCAGTCATGTTGTCGTGGAAGAGTCTTATCAAAGCGGTGAACTTGTGTGGACAGCCCAGCTTCATCAGGATGGTCCACAAAGCTTCTCTGTTGACAGTGTCAAAAGCTTTGGTCAAGTCTATGAACACTGCGTACAAGTCCATTTGCTGCTCGATGCATTTTTCCTGGACATGTCGCACAGCAAACACCCGTATCTATGGTACTGCGGCCACGGCGGAAACCACACTGGGCTTCAGGAAAGTTGCCCTCAGAGATATTGTTGATGAGCCTGTTGAAGAAGTCTGTTTATGAAGCAAAGGGATTTTTTAAAATTAACATGTAGAAATGAAAGCGTAGGATTACGCTGTACTCGTCAGTTACGCTTTTTTCTTTTTTTTTTTTTTTTTTTTTGACACTCGCCGGTTCCCATACACCTGAACTCCATTTTGCATCCAGCTGATCTTTTGAGATTTGTGGCAAAGCTTCTTCTTCGTGTTCGAAGCATTAAAGAAAGGAGTGGTGGTGGTGGTGAGAGGGGGGGGGGGGGGGTTAATTGGAAAGAATCGAACCATCGATCTACCGGCCGGAGAAGCTTTTTGTTTGCACAGCGGGGATGGTGGCCAAAAGCTATGGTAAACAGGAAGATGAGAAAAAGAGGTGGTCGAGAGGGAGGAGGCGGGGAGGGGGGGTGGGGGTAGGGAGGGGAAGGGGTTGGGGGGGTGGTGGAATGAAAGACTGTGGCAGGGAAGTCGAAGATGTTCCATTGTGGTGAGTGTGAAAGAATGGGTCATGTATCGGATTAGGGGCGTGTGAAGTGTCATAATCTCTCTCTCTCTCTCTCTCTCTCTCTCTCTCCTCTCTCTCTCTCTCTCCTCTCTCTCTCTCTCTCTCTGTTTAGTGATTTGGATGTTGTTGTAATGAAACTGGATATTCGTGGCGCGAGCGCGCGTACGTAAGGAAACGCATTTTGATTGGACGATCAGGAACGCACTGGGTTATATTGTTTTGCAATGACACAAGAATGCACGTTACCCCCCTTGCGCATAAGACCTTTTGGTACACATAAACACAAGTGTGTCAAAGTGTCAAGTGTCACACACGCACGCGCGTGCACAGATGTCACGCACATATGCACACATACACACCCGCGAATACGCGCGCACGCGCATCCACAGATTCGTACACATACACACTCACACACACACACACACACACACACACACACACACACCCGCGAATACGCGCGCGCGCGCGCGCAGATTCGTACACACGCACGCGCACACACACGCACGCACGCACACACACACACACACGCGCGCACGCACGCGCACGCACGCACGCACACACACACGCACACACGCACACACACACACACACACACACACACACTCTTTTCTTCTTCTTCTTCTTCTTCTTCTTTCGTTCTTTCCTTCGTTTTTCCTTTCTCTCTTCCAGCCCCTCCCCCGTGTGTTTTATATTGCTTGCTTTGACTTCTCCCTCTCCCTCTCCACTTTCACTTCCTCCCATCCATTCATCGTCATAACATGCTTCCTCCTTTTTGTGGACGTGTCATATTTCAGCTGGTCAGGCCTTCAGTTGCTGCTGGAGGAAGTAGAAGTCGTGGGCAAAAGACATCAAACAGAGCAGATAACAGACACCCAGACACAGAGAACATGGCAGAGAAACAGACCAAAAAAAAAAAAATCAAACAAACAGATAAAAGAGAACAGACAGACAAAAGACAACAGACAGACAAACAAAAGACATCGGACAAAAGACAAAATACATCAGAAAAACAAAGGACATCAAACAGACAGACAAAAGACATCGGACAAAAGACAAAAGACATCAGAAAAAACAGACAAAAAGACATCAAACAGACAGACAAACGACAGCAGACATCCAGCCGACGTGGCACAGTGGTTAACGTTGAGCATTCCCGGTTTGTAGGTCGTGGGTTCGATTCCCATCACACCCTTCATTCGTGGGATTTTTCGGCCCCGACCAGAACCTAACCAGAGAGCTCCGTTTTGCCATAGTTCTGTTGGGAAGACTGGAATCCCACAGTTGAGTTTCATCCATGTAGTGTATTCGCCTCTCTGACAATGTTGCTCAATGACAATGACAATTTTCACACCAACACTGTAGGTATCTGTATCTCTCGGGACTGGTTGACGCCGGAATATGTTGTGAGAGTAAGCGCACAGAGTACAGCTCTGTTACGCGGTCTCCGACCTCAGTGGAACTTCCTGTCCTCATCTTAGTCAGCTTCATCGGCATCGAGCGGCATTGGGAAAAAAAAAAAAACATCAGATTTATGTGGCCCTTTATGCCCTGCTTCTGTGGTGATCTTAGTTTCAATTTCCTCTACACATGTTCGGCTCGTGGTGAATCAATCTCGAGACAAGTTCATTGGGCAATGTCGTTGGAAGGGACGTGGTGGTGCCCTTCGGAAGAGGACGGTGACCCACGCCAGCTCTGCGACCATGCCATCCTCGTCGTCAGTAAAGAGCTTCAGCGTTTTTTGTTTTTTAGATCAGATCAGATCTAGCACCGTTAAAAACCACCGAAGTCATTCGGCAGCAGCGCAGTGTCTAATCTCATGGGGTGCCTCAAAACGACTTGACATTGACGGCTCTCTGCGGCGGACTGCTAGTGCTGGAGCTGCCGCAGGACAAGCCAGGGTAGCCTGGGTGAGCGGCGTGGGGGTACTGTCACTGAGATGACAGAGAAGATAAGACAGGAAAAGACAGGCAGAGTCAAAACGATAGCTGACCAGCAGCAAGAGACGTCAAACAGATAATTACAGACAGCACACAAAATAGACAAATGACGGCAGACACACAAACAGGTAACAGACAAACATACGAAAGACAGCATACCAAGAGACAGCAGGAAAAAGAGAAGAGACAGCAGAGAAACAGGCAAAAGACAGCAGGCAAACAAACACACAAGAGGCATCGGACGCACGGACAACAGGCAGAAAACAACTAGATGCAAAGCATATAAACGTATTTGCAGTTTATCTTGAATACGCGTGAGATATTCCATAAAGAGGAAAAACCCGTTTTGGGTCGTTATAGCCGTTAGTAACGGCTATTCTGGTAAACATCGGCCATCATCTGGGACCCATAATGAACATACCTACAAATTTTCAGAAAGATCGGCCAAGTACTTTCTGAGATATTCCATAAAAAAAAGAAAAACCGTTATAGGCCGTTATAGTCGTTAGTAACGTACCTATGTATGTATGTACGTATGCATGTATGTATGTATGCATGCATGCATGCATGCATGCATGCACGTATGTACGTATGTATGTATGTATGTAGGTAGGTAGGTAGGTAGGTAGGTAGGTATGCAGGTATGTGTGTGTGTCTATCTCTGAAATCTGTATCATCTATTTTGTGGAGATGGAATGTGGGCGGACACACACACACACACACACACACACACACACACACACACACACACACACACACACGTACGCGCGTGCGCGCGCGCATGCACTCACGCACACACACAGCTGTGTGTGTGTGTGTGTGTGTGTGTGTGTGTGTGTGGTGTGTGTGTGTGTGTGTGTGTGTGTGCGTGCGTGCGTGCGTACGTGCGTGAGTGCGTGCGTGCGCGCACGCGCGCGCGCGCGCGCGCGCGTGTGTGTGTGTGTGTGTGTGTGTGTGTGTGTGTGTGTGACAGAACAGAAGTTAAGGAAACGGGAAGTCAATGTGTCAGGTACACAAATGCACTGATCTCCGTGTGGTTAGCGTCGCGGATTTCTGGCTGGGAAATCGAAGGTTCGATTCCCTTTATAGCCATGTATCTGTGGGATTTTCGGCCTCGACCGTCTCCCACCCAAAGTCCAGTTTGCTATTGGTTCAACTGCAAATAGTGGCAGCGCACGGTCGAGTTTCATCCACTTAATAGATGCATCTCTGAGAGTGTTGGTCGCATTTCCCGACCACCACACTGCAGGTGTCTCTGCCTCTCGGGTCTGGTTGACGCCGAGGGCATATTACGAAAGAAAGTGTACAGTACAGCTCTGTCATGCAGACTCAGACCGGAATGGATCTCCGTAGCATCATCTTCTTCATCATCCCCATTCTTGTTTATCAGTATGAAAAAAAAAATGTCTCAGATGAAGTGCCCCTCCATGCCCTAACTCGCATGATGTGAGTTTGTGCTGAGGTCGCCGGTTTTGGCAGGGTCCACGATTACTGTCGCTGGACGGACGTGTTGGCGCCCTCAGGAGAGGATTGCTCACTCACGCTGGCTGTGCGAGTAAGCAGTTATTGTCGTCATTATAGGGTAGTTTGTATGGGTGTCCTGCATATGTTGGATCAGAACAGGTACCACTGAAGACCACAGAAGTGACTCAGCAGGAGTGCTTTTCAGTTTCAGTTTCAGTTTCACCAA
>JADBJO010001078.1:431449-438949 GCA_016801955.1 Conus betulinus
GAAATATTTTAAAGGTTGTTGCTAGCTGAAATGTTTTAAAGCTTGTTGCTGGCTGCAATGTTTTAAAGGTTGTTGCTGGCTGAAATGTTTTAAAGGTTGCTAGCTGAAATGTTTTGAAGGTTTCCAGCTGAATGCTTAAAAAGATTGCTTGCTGAAATGTTTTGAAGGTTCCTAGCTGAAATGTTTCGAAGGCTGCTTGCTGAAATGTTTTGAAGATTGCTGGCTACAAATGTTTTGAAGGACATATTTCATGGACCAACAGGGATCATCAGAGAGCCTTTGTCTGGACTTCCTTGGTTGAGGAGTCTTTTCTGAGCGGTTTTGCAACCCTGGATCTATCACCGTCCCAGTGAAGAAGATACAATTCCACGTGTCGCTGGTGATATAAGTGTTACACAGGTAAATCCATGTTTTCGCGCAGTTCATGTACAAAGCCAATTGTGCCTAATACATGAACTTCGCAGAGACAAAGTGTAACCCCACCTAATCTGGAATTAAGCATGATTCCGTTGAGAATCTCTCCAGTCTTCAAAACAGTCGAAACAGGTGTTGATGATGATGGGAATCACGTACTTCGAAATTGAAAATAAATATTGATGAGGAGGCTTTTTAAACGGGAAGAAGTGACCTGGTTCCTTATCAACTTGATCTTCGCCGCGTTCACATAATTATTACGGCAAAATTTTGCAAAGCTCGTGAACGTCGTAAAAAAAAAAAAGGATCACGCGCGCAACCTATGCGCATCCTCAAGGTCTGCCTACTCTATGTTGCCCGGAGAGATAGGGATGTGGTCACGATGCAGCGGAAACCGTGGGGTGCCATAATGAAATTCCAGTGGACAGCCAAGTTTATCTCAGAGACGGGCCTACGCAGGTAACGGCGAATGCGAAGAAGAAGACTGGTTGAAAGAATTTATTCATTTGTATGCACGATTGTGAAAGCTTGACTTTGAGAGTAAATCACGAACGATAACCCAAAAGCGTTCGAGAGTAAGTTCTAATGTTTGCTTCTATACCTCATACAAGCAACATAAGGGAAGTAACTGTGTGAGGCAGCAAGCCAACACATTCGCTAGCATACACGTACTTCGCAGTTCTCGAGCGCTCAAAGCTTGTCCCGTACGGGCATGTATCCCTCGCCTTGATAAGCCCCCCCCACTCCCCTCCCCCCCCCCCTCCCCCTCCTCCTCTCCCGACCCTGTCCAAGACAACTGAATACCGACGTTGAATTGACGGAATGATTACTGTAAGCTTGTTTTGCATTCTGACAACGTTCACCCGAAAGCGCACAGTACATTGTGGGTAGAATCATCCTCGGAAGCTGGCGTGTGGGATTTTCTCTTGTAATACTAAAGACAGACATTGCACTGTGGGGATGTTTTCTTCACGCGGGCGTTGAATTTGGGAATAGTTTACTAACGCTGTTTCTGCAAGGGAGAATGTATACTGCAGGCACACATTGCATCGGAGGATTGTTTAAGGACAGACATTGCATCATGGAAATGAGTTTTGCAGATACGCGTCACATTGCAGGATTTGTTTCAGGCAGGCAGGCGCTGCATCTGGGATGGATCAATAGGCACTGGCTGCATTGTGGGATTGTCATACAAAGTCAGGCGTTGCGTTGTAGGATTTGTTATCAAAGGCAGGCATTGCGTCGTGGGGTTATTTATTGAAAATAGACGTTGCACTGTGGAATTAATTCCTTTGCTCAAGTCGCGTGACGTAGAGTACACTTATCGATTTACATCAGGCCTGTATGTATATAAAATTGGAAATGAAATGAGGCAGGGAACAGCAAACAATAAACAGTAAACAAGTGGGGTAGTCTTTGCTCCCATAAGGAAACCTAACACAGAGTAACTTTTATTCAAGACTGGCACAGCCTTTTAAACTTGAATAAAGTCAGACAAATGCAAAGACGAACAATCTAATAGTGGGAGAAAAACAAGCGCAGGCCAACAACTAAATTGTCTTCATAGTAATGACTTGGCAGAACTTTGAACTTAAGGAGGGCGAAGGGGGGGGGAAGGGGGGGGGGACGGCGGCAGGAGGTTGAAGATGTAAAAACTGGGAACATGAAATTAAGAAAATATGAAAACTCTTCACTGGCTGCATAAGAGAACCATCGCAATCCCTTTTAAAGGCAGATATATTTGTATTGCCTGCTCCGAGGCCTTTCGTCCGCTGGGTCGGAAACTCATCAGGGAGACACGGCTGGCTGTATCTGCGCTCCCGGCGTCAAATAGAGACACACCACAGTCCCCCCCCCCCCCCCCCCCCCCCCCTCTTCGCCCTCCTTAAGTTCAAAGTTCTGCCAAGTCATTACTGTGAAGAGACATTTAGTTGTTGGCCTGCGCTTGTTTTTTTTCCCCCACTATTAGATTGCTCGTCTTTGTATTTTTGTCTGACTTTATTCAAGTTTAAAAGGCTGTGCCAGTCTTGAATAAAAGTTACTCTGTTTCAGGTTTCCTTATGGGAGCAAAGATTACCCCACTTGTTTACTGTTTACTGTATGTATATAGTGAGACTGTTAACTGAAGGAAAGAGTCACCTTATAGGATTTTCTTTCTAAACCGGCCACATTTCGCCGTGCTGTTGGTTCACAAGGCAGACACGGCGCAGCGGGGGGGAAGCCGCCGGCCATGTTGCTGAGAGAAGAGAGCAGACGTTGCATTGTGGGAATGTTTGCCCAAGGCAGCAGTTGCATTATGGGAGGCAGGTGGCGCACAAGGGCCGGTGGGGTGGAGAGGAGCCGGGGCGGCCGACCAGTGACCACACTGACCAGTAGTTAGCGATTTCACGCCGTATGATTAAGGAGGGGCTAACGGGCCGGGTGGGCCCACCCTGGTTACGAGGGGGGCCTGCGGTTCGCGTCTTGATTAGCCGTTGATCTTAATTTGTTCTCTTGTTGCAGTCCTTCCCCGAGTCCGGAATTGGCTGTGGCAGGCAGCGAGTGGAGACGGAGCCATCTTTGGGGAGGTGGTGAAAGGAGGAGAGGGTTTCTGTCATTGCTGGAAGAGAATGTATGTATTTTTTTTTTTTTTTTTTTTTTTTTTTTTTTTTTTTTTGGCATTTTCATCTTGTTTCTTACTTTCATTATACTGCATCTTCCCCCTCTTCAGTTCTGTGTTCTCTTTACGTCCTAAACGATACAATTATTTGAGTTTCTGTGTATTTTTGGTTTTGCTGCCTTTCTTTCGAAATAATGAACTGTAGTCTTTGTTCTCTTTTCGTTTTCTCTTCTTTTGCGTTAATGTGAGCGAAAGTAATGTTGTTTTTGTTTTTTTTTTTTTTTTTTTTTTTCTTCCTTTCTCTCTTCTACTTAATGGGAAGTAAAACATTTTGCTTTTGTGCTTTATGAGGGGTTTCTTTCTTTTGTTTTTTTCCCTTTAATACATTGTTCATTTTTTTTTTTCGTTCTGTTTTTCTTACTATCTGTTTAGAGAAATTTCCCTTTCATTTTTACTTCTTTCTTTCGATTTCATTAGACCTGTCGTAATATCTTTCTTTTTTTTTCTTTTTTTTTTTTTCTTTGTTTGCGTCTTTCTCTAAAACCACGCAAAACTGTCGGAGAGCTTGATCTATACGTGTTTCGTTTTAATTTTGGGGGCTGGGTTTTGGTTTCTTTGACGCTTTTCATCCTTCATTTTCAAGTTTGTTGTTGTTGTTGTTGTTGTTGTTGTTGAGTGTAAGCTTTCCTGAGACTGTTCTCGTTTTCCATGCTTCCGTGTACCTCGAGCACGGTTTGACGTACATGCAAATGGCTTTTATTTGTTGTCTTTGAATTGAAGGGTAGCCAAACAAAAGGAAAAAAAAAATCTTTGTTTCTTTTCTTTGGTTTTGTTCAATTGTTCTTTTCCGCCAAAGAGGCTGGGTGTCTTCACATGTGGCTGCTTGCTGGTGTGTCTGACTGCCAGTAAGATTATGCAAAAACTGCTGAACCAATGTAAACAACATTACGTCTTTGATTCTCGGATAGTTCCGGGTTAGTATAACTGTATACCTGTGTGGCATGCCGATTAAACCTTGTCACACACACACACACACACATACACACGCACACGCACACACACACATGCACGCACGCTCGCGCGAGCGCGCGCACGCACACACACACACACACACACACACACACACACACACACACACACACACATACACGTAAATATACATGGTACATTGCGTCCACTTTCATTCGCATGCTCTAGAGTGTATAGCTGATAGAAAAACAACAACAACAACAACAACAACGCGGACACATTTTGAATGTGCCATCGCCGAATAGTTGTGTGTTTCTCTGTGTCACACGGCATCATCAAGAAGTGAAGTTTCCACCAGAGGCGTGAACGCAAAATGAAATGCTAAGCTTGAACAGAGGTTCATTCAACCTCACGTGCTCTCTCTACACAAAAATAACATGTACGTGTGGGTGCTTTCTGGCATGAAAACACGCTCCTCTTCTGTACACAAAAATAACATATGTACATGTGGGTGCTTTCTGGTATGAAAACACACTCTTCTCCACACGCCATTTGCGCACTTGGCGGTTGAGCGCTCATTCGCAGTGTGCTCTTTTCGACTGTTCCAAAATCGTCAAACGAATGGCACGTACAAAGTACAACATAAAAGCAACGTGCTTCGACCTAGTGGTTTTCGTCAGTCAAAAACTAATTTTAGACAGACGAGAAAATTTACAATAACGAAACGACTTAGCGGCAGTGAGTGAGATTTCCCGGGAAAATACCTCATACGTTTATCTTGCTTGAAGAGAAATTTCCAATAAGATGTCTCATTTGTTTGTTTTGTCTAAAGAAAGCTTTTCACAAGGAAACGTCTCATATATTTTTATCTTGCTTGAAGAGAAATTTCCAGTAAGATGTCTCATTTGTTTGTTTTGTCTAAAGAAAGATTTTCACAAGGAAACGTCTTGTATGTTTGTCTTGCTTGAAGAGAAATTTCCAATAAGATGCCTCATTTGTTTGTTTTGTCTAAAGAAAGATTTTCACAAGGAAACGTCTTGTATGTTTGTCTTGCTTGAAGAGAAATTTCCAATAAGATGTCTCATTTGTTTGTTTTGTCTACAGAAAACTTTTCACAAGGAAAAGTCTCATATCTTTATCTTGCTTACAGAAAAATGTCCAATAAGATGTCTCATTTGTTTGTTTTGTCTAAGAAAACTTTTTCACAAGGAAACGTCTCATGTGTTTATCTTGCTTGAAGAAAAAGTTCCAATAAGATGTCTCATTTGTTCGTTTTGTCTAAAGAAACCATTTCACAAGGAAACAGCTCATATGTTTATAATGCTTGAGAAAAATGTCCAATAAGATGATTTGCTCATTTTTTTTTTTTTTTTTTTTTTTTTTGGTCTAAAGAAAGCTTTTTCAGAAGGAAACGTCTGATATGTTTGTCTTGTTTTGAAGAACAATTTCCGACGAGAGATCTCTTTTTCTTTTATCTTGTAACTTGCTTGACCCTTGTTTTTGTTTGTTTGTTGTTTTTTTTTTTTTTTGCGGATTCGCTGGGAATCATTCTTCAAATGTGTTTTAGTTTCCCGCCTGCAGTCACCTCCCTTTGAGACTAAGCTAACGAAAACGTTCCACGGAAATGTCTCACGTCTCAAGACACAGCTTGAAGAAGAATTTTCAAGGATATGTCTCGTTTGTTTTTGTTTTGACTGAAGAAAGCTTTCCAAGGAAATGTCTCATGTGTTTGTCTTTCTTGAAGAAACATTTCCAAGGTGATGTCTTATTTCTTTGTCTTGCCCGTGAAGTAACATTTCCAAGGTGATGTCTTGTTTCTTTGTCTTGCCCGAAGAAAGCGCTCCAAGGAAACGTTTCATTTGTTTTTCTTGCCTGAAGAAGGCTTTTAAGGTAAATTTTCTTTTGCATGTCTTGCCCGAGCGTAGTTGTCCACGATGTCTCATTTGCTTGTCTTACCAGAAGGAGGTTGGTTTGTTCGTTTGTTTTTCAAGAAAATGTCTCATCTGTTTTTCTTGCCTGAAGAACGCTTCCCAAAGAAATGATTTATTTTGTTTGTCTTTGTCTTTCCTAAAGAAAGTTTTCCAAGGAAGTGTCACATTTGTCTTTCCAGAGCAATGCTTTCCAAGGTAATGTCTCATTTGCTTGTCTTGCCTGAAAAAAAAAAATTTTTACGGAAGTGTCAGATCTGCTTGCCTTGCCAGAAGAAAGATTTCCAAAGAAATGTCATATTTGTTCAGCTTGTCTGAAGAATGCTTTCACTTTCTTTTTTTTTTTTTCCCTAGTGTTTCAGCCCTGATGTGGCTTATGTGGTCGGCAGGGCTTAATGCAGCATGATTTGATTTGAAGAAGACTTACCAAGGAAGGGTCTCATTTGCGTGCCTTGAATGGATTTTTTTTTTAATTAAGAAAACGTTTTGTTTATTTATTGTGCCCGAAGACGCCGGTAGATCACGACGTTTTGCTGCTGTGTTAAAATATTGTTGGCGCCATTAGTTTAGCAGCCCAGTTACTCTGCTCTTGTTCTTTGACATCAGTTCCCCGCTTACGGTCACCCTTGGCCTCATCGTGCCACTGGAGACCGTCTTTCAGACTATCATTGTAGCGTTTGCGCGGGCGGCCTCTCTTTCTGAGACCCTGGTCTAGTTCTCCAAACATCAACAGCTTTGGAATGCGGTGGTCCTCCATTTCTGTGACGTGTCTGGACTTGTACTGTCTTCACCCGTCAGCAGGACAGCAACGAGTGAGGTTGCTTGACGGTGGCGTTTTTTTTTCGTCGGTGGGCTCTGCAGTCATGAAAGATGGGCTGGAACACCCATGGGAACGCCTCCCATGGAGGTTTTGTCGTGTCACGTCCAGTGGCCATTTACACGATGGCATCTGCCAAGGAGCGATTATGTTCCTTGACGTCTTCATTGAATGCCCTGTGCGTGCCTGCACCCAGTGTGAACACAGGCTTCCAAGGGTGGTGCAGGACTGCTCCCAGCTGGTTTGTTCAGCAGTTGAGGACAGAACTTCTCTGGGTCCCACCCGCACATTCAGGCGCATTTTTTTCTTTTCTTCTCGTTTGAATGGGCGGTCTCTCTTTCTGAGACCCTGGGGGGTTAGCTCTCCAAACATCAGCTGCTTTGGAATGCGGTTGTCCCCCAATTCTGCGACGTTGACCAGATCATCCGAGTTGTGACTTGATAAGATTCTCGACCGTGACAGAAGACTTGATCGAAAATCACGTTAGGAAAGAAGGTAACTCTTTAGTATTACTTTGACACTATGTAGACCAGAGCAAAAAATGCTGAGAGGGTGAAACGCAAGTTCACACCTACAGTTCATTAAAACATTTCTAATTTTCAGCAAATGTAAAACAAAACTATTGGCGCATATTCAACACCCGACTGAATAAAAGGAAATGAACAAAGAGGGGGGGGGGGGGGGGGAGTCTGTTTGCTACAATTCATGCGGTTAACAGCGGAAATATAGAGTCCTAACTGTGACGAATGCAGCTGTGTCCAAACCCTGCGCAT
>JADBJO010001078.1:443949-453949 GCA_016801955.1 Conus betulinus
TGTTGTTGTTGTTGTTGTTGATGGTGGTGGGGGAGTGGTAGTGGTGGTGATGGTGGTGGTGGTGTCCAGCGGTCCTTTGGTGATGCAAGGAATACGTACAGAGTTCCTCCTACTCATCCTGGAGTTAACAATAGCTACTGCTTAGTCATGAAGCCACCATGAGTGAGTGTATCCTCCTCTCCTTGTTCTTGTATCAGTTGTTGTTGTTGCTGCTGTGTTGCTGTTGCTGTTGCTGTAATAGTGGTAGCAGTAGTAGTAGTAGAGTAGTAGTAGCAGTAGTAGTAGTTGTTGTTGTTGTTGTTGTTATTCTTGATGCTGTTTGTTTCACAGAACTGCTGCTAATGGTTCAGATCCAAATGAAGATACTGACAGCTTTGGTTTAAAAGAGAGTTTCAGCGTAATTCTCGTGGACGCGCATGGAACACTTAAAGCTTTGTTGTTGTCGTTGATGTTGTTTTATTGTTTCCCTTCTTTTAGTTTTTTTAGCTTTTTGTTTGTTTGTTTTTTTTTGTTTTGTTTTGTTTTGTCGTGACTCTTGCTCTAGCAGTCTGTAGTCTCGTGCACAGATCCAGAGAAAGGGGCGTGACATTTTTTGTCTTTTTATTTATGTCAAGCCCTTTGATGATTCATTTCTTTTCAGGACGTTTGAACTTTGCTGTCGGAAATGGTACTGACGGCAGTTTTGTTGTTGTTGTTGTTGTTGTTTTAAAGAGTACTTACATTTCGCCTATCCCTGGCTAGAGACCAAGCTCTAACCGCTTTACAGTCCGCATTCTCGCTTACACAGCGGGCTGTCTTACCTGGGTAGAGCCGGTTGAAGAGCTGCCCGCTGGCGCTTCGTTCAGTTGTTTCCCGTGTTGCCCAGTCAATACAGTTCATTCAGTTTTTTGACGGGACTCCGGTGTTCCCCCTCATTATTAAAATACGATTATCATATACTGGGATACAGGCGGGTATAGACAGAAGCATTTACGCTTTCACAGCCAAAACGTGCCCTCGCATAGGCACACGTACTCTGTCACTCACATAGGGCCCGCACCAAGGTGACGGGAAACCAATAACCATTTCATAGAAAATAATCACATTTTGTTTAACTTGACTCCCAGCCCCCACCCGTCACTACACGACACAGTTATCTCTATCATACAAAAATGCAAACACATGCATGCAGATAATCTCATAATCGCATCCCCTGTTCTTTAGTTTCTCTTACTTTACCAGGAAAGACAACATTCCACTATTCCGGTTGCACACTTATAAACTTAAGGACAAATAAAACGTTCATAACTTGCCAGCATTCCTTGGTTGACCAGTCAGTTCTCTCATCACACTGCGACTACGATCGCTGAAGCTGCCACACTCTTGTGTCCTCCCGATTGGCCAAATCCCAATTGGGGGACACTGGCAACGTAGCTCGAGTTGCACCCTCAGACCGAGTCTCCCGGACTCCACTGGACTTCACCCTCTCCACAGACAGGGCTCCTGTCAGCCTCTCCCACAGGTCTTCTCTGGCTGCAAACACCCCACCGTTGTCTGGCAGCTCCCTGTCTAGGCCCAACAGGCTGACACGTCTTGCTGTCGACCGTCCCCACACAGGAGACAATTTTTCTCGATCATCAGCTCCGAGGCTACAGCAACTTCCACTGTCTTACGTCTCCACCCAGGAGACAATTCTCTACCATCGTGAGTTTCGAGGCGACAGCAACCTCTCTTCTTGCTGTGTTATCTTGAGCCCTCAGCAAGATGGGATGAGTTTCCTTCCATTAGTGAGTCCCCCACTTCCTGGTTTTCCGAGCATCTTATATCTATTCTCAAACACAGAGAGAACCCGAGTTAAACTGGTTCAACCAAAGGAATCACTGGCACACACACACACACATCACAACGATTTGTACCAATAACTCCCCGAGTTGTTTTAATTCCACCGATGGAATCACTAGTCACCTACACATACATACACACACCACAGCTACTAGCACCACAAAAAGAGTTGGGTACCGAGTGGTTATTAATGCAGAACCTTCAATTCAAACTCATGTTCGATTCCCCGAAGCTACCCATTGTACAAACAAGCTGGACTTCACAAGCTAGGACTGATGTTTCAAGTGTTTCCTACACTCCATAGACAACAAGGTGCAAAACTCAATAGGCCGAAGCCTTCCCGAGCGCATTCATCGCTCAGGACAAGAACGACTGAATGGTCGCCCAAAGTAAACGTTTTCAATATCATAGCGAATTAGTTTTTTTCTTCCTCATCTTCCTGTTCTTCTCAGGTACTTGTTCTCCCTGATCTTGTTCATCTCCTTATGCTTGTTCATCTTCATCTTCTTGTTTCTCTTCTTCTTTTTCTTTTTCTTCTCGTTGATGTTGCTGCCAGGTTGGCCCTTGGACGGCTGTATAAGGCGGTTTAGTACTCCCTCAGTTGATGACTTTGCATTAGACCCACTGCGACACAGGGCTGGGCTCTTCGGTGTTTTGGGAGACGGACTCTCTCTCTCTCTCTCTCTCTCTCTCTCTCTCTCTCTCTCTCTCTCTCTCTCTCTCTCTCTCTCTTCAAATCTGTGTAAGTTCGGTGCATTGGGAATCATGATATTTGTTGTGTAGATTGTCTGTTTCCATCGCTGTTAGATTCTACTGATCTATTCTATCTTCTTTCCTGTCTTTTAATCTAAATTCGGATTTCTACTAATTTTCCCATTTTTGATATTCAGCATTTTTTTTTTCTTTCTGTCTTGCGTGTCAATGTTTGTTTATGCAATCCGCCGATGTGTTCTTTTGTTGTTAAACTTTCCATCACTGAGCACATCATAAGCATTTGCTTGTTGTTGCTTCAGTTCAATAAGTTGTTTATGTACATATCTGTTCATTAAAGAAACGTTTAAAAAAATGGTCACTGTACCCTGCCTGCAGGCCGACGGTCACCGAACCGTGACGGGAGAACCCGGTGAATAGCCAGTGGTGGAGATGGACACCCTCCCCACCAAGGACCGGCTGGTCGGCATGTACTTGTTACTATGCCCCTGGACACGCGAACCACTTCCCATTAACTCTCCCTCCTTCAGTATACGACTCAGGGTATTCCTTTCTGGTGATGTCTGAGTTCGCACACTTGAAGAACCTAAGAAAAGTGATCTCAACATCACTTTATTTGCCAAAAGGACTTAGAGGACTGGAAAACAATCGGCCGACTCGTCACACAGTTTAACAACTCTTTCATTCTTTCGCTTTTTCACGCAGAGTGCATGCTATGTGTAACCTGTCATCCATACCAACGGCCAAACTGGTCGTCAATTCTGAAAGTTGGTGATGGGATTTTACATGTGTGCAAAACGTTATGCGTGCGTTCACACACGGCACCTCGGTTTGGAGTCTCATTCGAGGGGGACTATTTTGAAATGGAATCAGAACCAATGTTAACTCCGAGGGAAAAATCCCTCTGTACTGAAACGGCCTGGCGAGGATTCGAACTCACAACCCCAGGATCACTGAGATTACGAGTCAGGCGCTCTACCAACTGAGCTATTCCGGCCCCCAAGTACTGGGTCAGACAGACCTACAGGCTGACATATCTCTGTGACCTACCTCCCGAACCCGTTGGACAACGTCCCAGCTGCAGACATCTTTCCGTCAAAGAGAATGCAGTGAAAACTGCTAGGCCACTAAACAAATGGAATAATAACTGAAACACACACACACACACACACACACACACGCACGCACGCACGCACGTATGCACGCACGCACGCATGCACGCACGCACGCAGAGAGAGAGAGAGAGAGAGAGAGAGAGAGAGAGAGAGAGAGAGAGAGAGAGAGAAGCAGCCCATTTCAACATTTTAGTTTTCTGTAGTCAAAATAAACAAATGTGACCCAAAACAACAAACAACAAAAAACGAAAACAAAGAGAAAACTTAGCTGAGGGGAAAGGTTGCTTAATTAAAGATAATTATGATATATTGGCTTCATTGAAACACACCAACTCGTATGCGCAGAACTTTTTTTTTTTTTACAGTAGTTTCCTGATCATCTTTGCAGTTAAGCTGTGGTGCGTGAAAGATAAATTTCATGAAGGGACACCACTCTCTCTCCCTACCAACAACCTTCCCCATAGCTCCCTACCACCACCACCCCCCCTGCCACCCCCCAGCCGTATCCCCATCCCTTCCTCCGCTCACCTTCTATTCCTCCCGCTCACTCTTTCTCCCCCCGCCACCCCCCCACCCCCCCCCCCCCCCACCACCCCCCCCCCCTCCCCCACCTTAGCACAGACCTTGATCTGTGAACCACTGGTCTTTTAGGGCCTCGGGCTAATGAGACGTAAATCTCACTACTTTCCGGAAGCATCCATCTTCAGACTGGGGGAATAAGCCGGACTTGCGTGGCTAGCTGCCTGAAGGCGGGAGGGATTTAGGGAGGGAGAGGGTGGAGAGGTGGTGAGGGGAGGAGGGGTGGGGGGAAGAACTGGGGATACCAAAATGCCAAGGCAAATTTGCAGCCACAAAAACTGTGCACGCGCTCGCAGCACGATCAAAGGGATTGCCGGGAAATTAAAGAAGAAGAAGAAGAAAGAGGAAGAGGAGGAGGAGGAGAAAGAGGAGGAGGAAGAGGAGGAGCTGTACTTAAAAGTTTTCAGGAAGAGTTTCAGACCAGCGGAGTTTCTATAGACGGAGAATTACAAATTAAAAACGAAAAAGAGAAAGAGCATTCGTGAAATCAAGAGGAGAGATTTGTTTTTCTCTTGTTTTTTTTTTTTTCCTTTGTAGTTAAGTTTATCAGTAATAATCCGACCAATCTCCAGGATGCTGACAGAATTTGACGAACCTCGTCGCCCGAGGCGCATGTGTAATATACACTCCACCATAAAGATGCCGATGACAACAAAAATGAAAGACACGTCGGTAGGGTCATGTGACAAAGAGTCAATGGCCTTGCTGACACAGGCATCCAGGGAACTGTTGAAGGAGAGTGAAGGGGAAGGGAAGACGAGAGAGAGAGAGAGAGAGAGAGAGAGAGAGAGAGAGAGAGAGAGACAGACAGACAGACAGATAGAGAGAGACAGAGAGAGACAAAGAGACAGAGACAGAGAGACAGAGACGGAGAGACAGAGAAGAGAGAGAGAGAGAGAGAGAGAGAAAGAGAGAGAGAAAGAGACAGAGGCAGAGAGAGAAAGAGAGAGACAGAGAGAGCCTACGACAGCACCAGCGACAACAACATGGGCAGACAACTATTGCGAAAAGAAGACAGGGAAAACACCCTGCAGGCCCAGATCTCGGCACATGGCCGGCACAACCAGAAGAATCCAGTGAACTGTTCTTCAGTGTGGACGTCCCGTGAGCTCCCCCTCCCACCCTCACCCCCCCCCCCCCCCCCCCCCCCCCCCCCCCCCCCCAACTTTGAAGTCCCAGTAATGGGACTTGACATAGCGGTCATTTTCACTGTTTTGCTTGTTCCAGTTTTGCTTATGTGAAATAATCAGCGGAACACAACATTCTCTCTCTCTCTCTCTCTCTCTCTCTCTCTCTCTCTCTCTCTCTCTCTCTCTCTCTCTCTCTCCCCGCATTTTCTAGGCTGTCCTTCCTTTCTTCTTCTCTATTCTTCTTCTTGTTGTTGTTTTTAAACGGTCAAACTCACCCTTACCCCCCATTTAACCCTCCAACATCCCCCCCATCCCCACCCCCACCCCCGTCCCCCCAACCCAACGTGAGTAAAGAAGGATGCAGGGGAATAGGAAATTAGTTGTAGAGGCGAGGAGAACAGGGGATGAATAACGAGAGCCAGGGATCAAGGGGATGGTATGGGGATGCGGGGGGAGGGGGGAGGGGGGGGGGAGTGCCTGTGCAGGCAGGTGATAGAGAGCATCGTGTCAGTCATCAAAGGCACTGGATCCGACTCGTTTCTAAACTTACGTCACCAACCACCGAGACCCACTGACAAACAAAATTTAGTAGACCCAAGGAGGGGCGGGTATATAGGGGGTGGGGGAGGTGGGGGTGTGATGGAAGAAGACACGACAGACCAAAAAGAAAGGGGAAAAAGAACGAAAGAAAGAAAAAAAAAAGAAAGAGAGAAAGAAAAGAAAGAACCGAAAGAAGTACATGTACATTGTGCATGTTTGCATTCATGTATGTGTGTATGCGTAATGTATTTGTATGTGCATGTACATCTTTACAAATATGTATACGTGTGGGTATATCTGTTTTTTGCGTCTTTTTGTTTAGTATAGTAATTTCAACAGTCTCCTGCCATTTCCTTTGTCGCATGTGTAATTATAAACATTTGAACACATTATAAGCATTGGCTTGTTGTTCAAATTGTCATATTATTTCATTGTAAAACTAGGTGATGGTAAAGTGGAAATAGATTTATTTAAACCAAAAGAAAGAAGAGAGAAGGCTCCATGTCCACATTTGCCATGACGTCGCCTTCACCTCAGTTCAAGGGATTCAAGAAAGAAAAGAACGAAAAAAAGAAAAAGAAAGAAAGAAAGACAGACAGAAAGAAAGAAAGAAAGAAGGGTCTATGTCCACATTTCCCCCAATACCTCGCCTTCGCCTTCACCACCTCAGTCAGGAGTTCAGACTGTTTCTTTAATCATAATAACTTTTAATAAAACACCGCCGCCGCCGCCGCTGACTCTCCGCGGAGAGATTTCAGGGGCATCCTGCGTCCCCCTAGGGCAAGAAGCATCGTGACGCCAAAACTCCGGGAGAGAGCGATGTCGCGACCAAACTCATCTTCCTGTCTGTATGTCCCCTTCTCTGTGCCGCCCTCCCCCCTCCCAACCCCTTCCCTCTATCCCGGACCCCAACCTCCAACGCCCCCCCCCCCCCCCCTCTCTCTCTCTCTCTCTCTCTCTCTCTCTCTCTCTCTCTCAAAAAGAGAGTACTTTCAGAACGTCTTTGAGGCTTACCTTTTTCGTTTTTCTTTTTTTTCTTTTCTTTCCTTTTTCCCCCCATACAAGGGTCTGAGTGCAGTTCAGCTTCAAGAAACCGTTCGTGCTGATGGCGTTCTACGTACGTTCCGTTCCATTTTTCAGCAACCGTTGGCGTTGTTAGGCTAACGGTTTAATAATTTGATCGCGCAAGCGCGCGGGGAGAATGGGTAAGGAGGGGAGAGGAGGGGCAGGGTAGAAGACATGAATGATGAGTCGTGATGATGTGCGTGTGTGTGTGTGTGTGTGTGTGTGTGTGTGTGTGTGTGTACTTACATGGCGTGCGCGTTGCGCGGCTAAAGTTTTTCTCATGTCGAAATCTAACGACTGGTGATGTCTGTTCCCGTTATACTTCTCTGTACCCAGGACGTGGGAAGATTAAGACCGGGATAAGATGGAGGGAAAAGGGGGCAGGAAGGGGGTGGAAGTGTAGCATAATTAATTAAACTTATTAACGTGGTCAGTTCACACCAGGGCCATGTTACTACTCGTTGTTCTCTTTACCACTGACCTGTTTCGCCACTCGTGTCACCTTGTGTGGTCTTTATGACCGAAGTGGCCGTTGCATCACCCGTGTTATTCTATGTGCTGTCCTTTTTTTTTTCCCCTGTTCGTGGTATCACATCGTTGCATTGATTACTAGAATAACCATGAAGTATTGTTTGATATCACTAAACTGACCTTTTCACAACTTATTGTATGTTTCAAGAGTCCAGTTCAGAACTGACCATGACACAGAACAGGAGTACTTTACAATGGGAACGAAGAAATGCTGTGTGTGTGTGTGTGTGTGTGTGTGTGTGTGTGTGTGTGTGTGTGTGTGTGTGTGTGTCCGTGGTCAAAATGTGTTCCACTCGCTCCAGACAAGACTGCCGGACCGATCTTTCTGAAAATTTGTAGATATGTTCATTATGGGTCACGGATGATGCCCGATGTTTTCTTTTACTAGTAGAATAGCCGTTACTAACGGCTATAAATGATACTTTTGTGATGTACAGTTTAAGCAATAACCGTATATAAACTCAAGTGTAACCAAATTCTGTAAGCTCTCGGTGTATCGTGGCTAGTATCCCCGCCTGTCACTCGGGAGACCCGTGTTCACTTCCCCGCCGAGGAGGAGAGTAGCATTCTTCTTTTCTCTTACATACAAATTTCTACCGTCAAAAGGGGAGAAAGTGCTATAATGACTGATTTATATATGTGTATATATATATATTATTTTTTTCTTTCTTTCTTTTTTTTGTACTTCTTACTGGGAGTACGTTTATATGCTTTGCATCTTGTTTTGTGTTGTCTGTCATGACTACATGGATCATTTCACATCAGCTGACATGTGTTGTCTGTTATGACTACATGACTACATGAATCATTTCACATTCGCTCACATGTGTGTGTCTGTCACGAGTACATGAATCATTTCACATCAGCTCACATGTGTTGTCTGTCATGACTACATGACTAATCATTTCACATCAGCTCACATGTGTTGTCTGTCATGACTGACTACATGAATCATTTCACATCAGCTCACATGTGTTGTCTGTCATGACTACATGGATCATTTCACATCAGTTCACACGTGTTATCTGTCATGAGTACATGGATCATTTCACATCAGCTCACACGTGTTGTCTGTCATGACTACATGGATCATTTCACATCAGCTCACATGTGTGTGTCTGTCATGAGTACATGGATCATTTCACATCAGCTCACATGTGTTGTCTGTCATGAGTACATGGATCATTTCACATCAGCTCACATGTGTTGTCTGTCATGAGTACATGGATCATTTCACATCAGCTCACATGTGTTGTCTGTTATCGTCTCCTAGCCGCCCAGCCTTGCTCATCTCATTGTGTCAGCTGACGTGATTATCAAATGACCATTTCTGTGTTGTTCGTGTACTGAACCAGAGATTTCATTCACCGGAGGAGGCCTCCTCATTGTCTTGGTTTCTAAAACTCTATGTAACGCAATATGTGGGGGGGGGGGGGGAGGGGTTGGGGGAAGGGGGTATCCAAAAGCCGTCAACAGTCTAAATGATCAGCTGTGCTGTTAAATAACCTAAAGATTTTTGGTGCTTACAGCAGCAAAGAATTGTGCAGAACAGCCCTATTAAGTGCTCTTCTAAGAGATGCAGTCAGCCACCAGGTGAACACCGATAATATGCTGAACAAAGGAATAGTGGGGCAAAACATGTTCAAACTTACGGGTGCGTCCTTTGAGCGTGCGTTTGTCCTTCTATCTGTTAGCGTGAAAGGGCGTACTTTTGGAGAGTAGGTGTGAGTGAGTGAGTGTGTGTGTGTGTGTGTGTGTGTGTGTGTGTGTGTGTGTGTGTGTGTGTGTGTGTGTGTGTGTGTGTGTGTGTGTGTGGGGGGGGGGGGGGGGGGGGGGGGAGTGGGTATGGGGTGGTGGCCTTTTCTCCATTTGGCCTTTTCACTCCATTTCTCCCCTTTCTCATTTCGGACTCCTCTCTCTCTCTCTCTCTCTCTCTCTCTCTCTCTCTCCTCTCTCTCTCTCTCTCTCTGTCATGATGAAAGACGATTTTCAACAGTGCTGCTCTGTCTGTCGTCTGTCTGTCTGTCTCCTCTCTCTCTCCTCTCTCTCTCTCTCTCTCTCTCTCTCTCTCTCTCCCCCCCTCCCTCTCTCTCTCTCTCTCTCTCTCTCTCTCTCTCTCTCTCTCTCTCTCTCACGGGAACCATGGAGGTCTGTTTTGGAAACAGGACAACTGGTATCACCTATCCGGATTGAACTTTTCATTCCCTGACTGAGGGATCCTTCCGCCGAATCATGAGATAGCATGAAGGACTATCAGGTCTGGGGCTGTCGTCTGCCACTGGCATTCCCCATATGGCCCAGTACTGCCTGCTGCACGTTAGGAGTAAACGCTAAAACTCAACAACAACAACAACAACAACAACAAACACCAACAACAACGACAACAACAACAACACAACAACAACAACAACCACTGGATGGGGATGGGCTCCACCAGGTTTGACTTGAAATAAAAGAAAGAAAAAGAAAGAAAGACGGAAAAGGAAAAAAAAAACCCTCATGGAAAAG
>JADBJO010001078.1:461449-466527 GCA_016801955.1 Conus betulinus
CTCAAGCCATTCAATAAGCCACGAAGGTTGAGTTGCTTCCCTCTAAACAGAAGTGGCCCACGGGTCCAGTCCCCCCCCCCCCCCCCCCCCCCCCCCCCCCCCCCCCCCCCCCCCCCCCCCCCCCCACCCCCAACTCCCCCCCTTCCCCTCCTCAAAAAAAAAAATTGGCCCAATTTCTTCCCCAGCACCTTGACAACCGGCTTTGAGGGCGTGTCTCCTCCTCCCGCCACCGCCGCTGCTGCTGTTGCTGCTGCCGCTGTATTCCGTTAGAATAATGTGGGGGTAACACCCTTTTCATCAGATTAGGTTTAAGGGGGGTGGCGGTGGTCGATTTAGATGGGTCTCGAGGGATGGGAGGGGAGGTGATTGGGGGGGGGGGGGGGGGGGCATCTATTCTGTCCCACGTTTGGTCCCACAAATTTTCAGATGGACAGAGACGGTTATAAGTGGATTACGTGCCGACCGCGGCAGGTTTTTGAGGAGAGGGTGAGTGGGGGAGTGAGTGAGAGATGGGGGAGCAGGGGGGTAGGGAGTGGGGGTGTCGGGGATGGAGGGGGGACGGGTGGGAGGGGAGGAGGTTATGATTAGAGTCGTTTGAGGTCGGCATAGTTCTTTGATGTCCTTCGGGCTGGTCAATCAGGAACGGTTGGCGTGAGATCGTCGGTACGAAGAGAAAGGCGGCGTGTTCGTTGTTTCGTCTTGGGGAAAGACGGTTAGAGCGTGAGACAAACTGAAATGAGATTTTTAAAAAAAATATCGTTCTTGCCGAACGAAAGAGACAAACGCATTAACAAGAGAAAACGCGACGCGTTTCGACCTCTGTGGGTCTTCCCCAGGCAAGACAAACAACATTCCAGACAATGAAAACGAAGAACGAACGATCACGTGTGTATCTCCTGCATTTTGGATGCCAGATGGATTGGGTATTAGTGAGTGGTTTTCAAGATTTTTTTTTTGGTTTTTTTTTTGGTCTGGAACTGAATGTAGCGACTGGAGGTGGATGCGGGTGGATGAGGGTTGTGGGTGATGAGGTGGGGGGGTGGGGGGTAAGTGTGTGTGTGTGTGGGTGGGGGGGGGGGGGGATGTGTGTGTGTGTGTGTGGGGGGGGGGGGGGGATATTGAACGTCTCTCGGTTCAGATATCTCTTTTAGAGACTCTAGAACAGATTGAGTGCAATTGTGATTTCGACACGTCATGTTGCGTTTCCCGACTAATCATCATGGTTCTTCTTCTTCTTCTTCTTCTTTTTTTTTTTTTTTTTTTTTTTTTTGTAACAGCCGGGCCAACCATGAAGGTCATAATACAACCAATTAAGGCTCATCTAAAATTAAAATTAAAAAATAACACTGACTTTTGGCGGGGTTTTTGGGGGGGGGGGGGGGGGGGGGGGGGGGGGGGGGGGGGGGGGGGGGGGGGGGTGGGGGGGGGGGGGGGG
Organism: Conus betulinus; assembly: GCA_016801955.1. Taxonomy (NCBI): domain Eukaryota; kingdom Metazoa; phylum Mollusca; class Gastropoda; order Neogastropoda; family Conidae; genus Conus; species Conus betulinus. The sequence goes on from JADBJO010001078.1 coordinate 462,885, forward strand.
GGGGGGTGGGGGGGGGGTTGGGGGGGGCAACCTTCAGTTATCCATCACATGTGGAGACACACTGAATCCAAGACTCTCCTTGACATATACTTCGAATCGATTCATGTTGTTGACAGCCTGGCCGACCACCAGGGGATCCTACATCGGGGCTGATCCCCCTAAAACCTGATTCTGAGTAGGCCTGTAGAAGCCTTAGATGGTGTGTGTGTGTTTTCCGTTAATTCATTTATTTATTCATTTATCCATTTATTTATTCATTTATTTGTTTGTTTATTTATTCATGCATTCATCTATTTATTCATCCACTTATTTATGTATTCAGTATTTATGTATTCATTTATCAATTTATTCATTTATTCGTTTATTTATTTGCTAATTCATTTATCTGTTTACTTATTTATTTAATTATCTTTTTACTTATTCATTCATCATTTGTTGTTTTTTTTACTGTATGGTCCTTTGTTTTCGAATGTTATGGACGTTTACATATATACACATATACACACTATGGGAGGAGGGGGTGGAGAGAGGAGGGGGTGGATGGAGAGGTGTGGTGGAGAAGGAGGGATCTCAGCGCTATTGCGAGAACAGGAAAAAAAATTGTACTTGAATGATTATCCTTAAAACTTTTTTTTAAAATTTTTTTTGTGGATTAACACTTCAAGTTTTATTTATTTGTTTATTCATTTATATATTTATCTATTATTTTTTAAATAATTAATTTATTTATATTTATCTCTATTTATTTATGTATTCATTTAGCTATTCATTTATTCAAATTTAAAAGAATAAGTACCATGCCCGCCGAACGAACGAAAGAAACAAATTACTTTATTTCTATAAATTATTTATCTGTTTTATTCGGGTTTGTTGTGTTTGTATGCTTGAGTTCCTTTCTAAATTCTGGGTGGTTGTTGTTGTTCTTCTTCTTCTTTTCCTCCTCCTCCTTCTTCTCTCTTCTTCTTCTTCTTCTTCTTCTCCTTCTTCTTCTTCTTCTGTAAAGCAGTCGTTGTGAACAGTCTAACTATTTTCTTGCTGACCTACAGCTGCTGGTCATTGCATCAATAACGTTTACATGGCTGGGAGTCTTTCTTCAGTAGGTGGTTTTCTTTCGGTCTGTCTGACTGTGTCTGTCTGTCTCTCTGTCTGTCTCTCTGTCTGTCTCTCTGTAACTCTGTCTCTTTGATTTCATCTCGCCCCATCCATCCCCCGCTCCCCGTCGTCCCTCCCCCCCCCCCCCCCCACCCGCTGTGTGTGTGTGTGTGTGTGTCGCTGTGTGTGTGTGTGTGTGTGTGTGTGTGTGTGTGTCCCACTCTCTCTCTCTCTGTGTTTAATCTCGCCCCATCCCCACTCCAGTCGTCCTCCCTCCCCCTCTCTCTCTCTCTCTCCTCTCTCTCTCCTCATCTCTCTCTCTCTCTCTCTCTCTCTCTCTCTCTCTCTCTCTCTCTCTCTCTCTCCTCTCTCTCTCTCAACTCTCGCTCCCTCACACACACACACACACACACACACACACACACCACACACACTTTTATGTCACAATTGTTTATTTCTGTTTTCTCTAGCGCAGAGTGGGCTGTGGGTCCTCTAGTCGTTGCCCTCTCCTGTTATCCCGCCAGGGCTAAATATTGTTTTTTGAACCACTGTTATCCCGCCAGGGCTAAATATTGTTTTTAAACCACCAAGTAGGCCTATCCACAGAGCGCTTTGCTTTGTCCAGAGCCAGATGGGTGGGAGGTTGGCTAGGGAAACGGGGAGGGGGGGTGGTGGTGGTGGTGGTGGAAGCGAAGAATAGGATGGGGGGGGGGGGGGGGGGGGGTGGTAGGAGGCGGAGATGGGGGGGGTCGGGGTGTTGGTGGGGGGATTGTGTCTGGCTGGATAAGGGGTGGTGGTGTCTTATTTTGCTCTCCAAAGGGTGTATGTAAACCAACAATGGAGAGAGGGAGTAACAAACAAATAAATAAACAAACAAACACCCCAATGCAGACCACTCGTGGGAGGGACAGATTTTCGGGGGGGAGGGGGGAGGGGGTGGGGCGGGGGAGGAAGGGTTGGATGGGTTGAGAAGAGTCGGATGAGAGAAGAGAGAGAGAGCGAGAGAGAGAGAGAGAGAGAGAGAGAGAGAGAGAGAGAGAGAGAGAGCGTGCGTATGTGTATTACACACACACCACACACACACACACACACACCACACACACACACAACACACACACACACACACATACACACACCACACACACACACAAACACCAACACACACACACACACACACAACGCACATATATATAATATATATATATATATATATATTATATATGTGTGTGTGCGTGCGTGTGCGTGCGTTGTGTGTGTGTGTGTGTGTGGTGTGTGTGCGTGTGTGTGTGTTTGTGTTGTGTGTGTGTGGTGTGTGTGTTTGTGTGAGAGATACGGGGTAGGATCAAGGTATAGTGACACGCAGAAGGAACCGCACGTAGAACGAGGATGGAGCGCGTGGCTCGGTTCCTAACTCTTAAAACACGCCCCTCTGCTCACAAAGCCCCACACGTGTGTGTAGGAGTTGAAAAACAAAAACACCGTGCCGCCGAACGAAAGAAGAAACAAACTACAAAACATTTTGTCATTTGTTGATTCTTTCGTTAGCAGCCGGCACGTTACAGTCCTTCGAATGAGACTATAAACCGAAGGTTCCGTGTGTGAACGCACGCATAACATCTTGCACACACGTAAAATCCCATCACCAACTTTCGGAAGAGAAGGCCAGTTTGACCGTTGGTATGGATGACACGTTACACATAGCATGCACCTTCCTCGAAGTTGGAGTATGGCTGCCTTAATGGTGGGATTAAAAAAAAAAAACGGTCGTACACACAAAACTCCACTTCCTTTGTTGGGTAGATGGGATTAATCCTTGCCTGTCTACACAGGGGGTGTCCGCAGGAGCATCAGTCTGCGTTCGCAGAGAGAAAGAAAGAAAGAAAGAAACCTGCATGTGTGTGACCACTACCACAGACCAGCGGTCTAGAGACAGCTGTCACGAACTGTGTGACGTGACCTGTTCCATCCACAGCACGTGGCTGGCTGGCTAATGAGAACGTGACACGGACTGTCACGAAGGAAGCGCCAGCCACGTGTCGTTTGACATGGCACGAGCTGGCTAGCTGACCACACAGATGCAATAATACGCACAGGATCCTGACCCTTGAAAGTCTTCATCGGCCGATCGGTTTATCTCCTTTACCTTTGTATGCCTGTTGACTATTTACTGTAAATAGTCACCCCCCCCCCCCCACCCCCCCCCCCCCCCCCCCCCCCCTCTCCAGCCCTGATATGGCCCTTTGCGGTCGGCTGGGCTATAAGCAACATTACCTTACCTTATACCCCTCCCCCCCCCCCCCCCTTTCTTGGGGGGTCGGTGTTCTTTTTTTTCCTTTTTATTTTTGTCTTTCTTTTTGTTTTTGTTTCTTTTGTTTATTTAATTCCTACAAAGTTTGAAACAGAACTGACTTTTAAAATCGCGGAATTACCGTACCTGCCAGCCCCAAGGAGAGCACAACACAAACCTTTTTATTGCTTGCAGTGATGAATTCCGCCAGGGGAAGTAAGTCGACTCTCACCATGCGATGCTGCAAAACGGTTTATCTCCTCC
>JADBJO010001078.1:467840-470340 GCA_016801955.1 Conus betulinus
TACGTCATGGATTTATTTAATCATTCAAGGTTCGTTTACTGACCGATTTCCTTTTTTATTCGATGAAAGGTCGGTTTAGTGATCGATTTGAGTTGTTTATAATTGTAAATGATTTATTTTGATAGAACACATATCCTGCTCGCTCTCTCTCTCTCGCTCCTCTCTCCCCTCTCTCTCTTCATCTCTCTCTCCTCTCTCTCTCTCTCTCTCTCTCACGCACGAGAGGCAGTAGAACAACACACTAAGTTCCGCGCCGGTGTGTGTTCGTTTGAATGATTCGCATGCGTTTGGTGTAGTTCTAAGTATGTAAGCTGTAAGTTTTTTATGTAACTTTATCGAATTCCTTGCTGGGAGACGGTACAGAGAGGAAAACAGAGCATCTCAGAAGAGTTTAAATAAACAGAAGAATAAACAAAAAGCAGAACAGAAAAAAAGAAGGGGGGGGGGGGGGGGGGGGGGGGGGACTTGGACAACGTGAGATTCAGCCAGTGATTAGCCAGTTTGTGCTTGTGTGACGTTCTATGCAACTCGTGAGAGAGAGAGAGAGAGAGAGAGAGAGAGAGAGAGGAGACGAGAGAGAGAGAAGAGAGAGAGAGAGAGAGAGAGAGAGGAGAGAGAGATGAACAGCAAACTAACTTCTCCCAAGTAAAAACCACTTCGACCGCATCAGTTGTGTTCTTTTCACCCCTCTCCACCCCTCGCAGACTGGAACAGAGAGAGAGAGACTCTCCTCCCCCCCACCGTCCCCTCCCCCCCCCCCCTCCCAGCCTTCCACTACTTCCCTCTACCTTCCCCCCTTCCTCCCACCATTCCCCTTCCCCCCCCCCCCTGGCTCGTCCCCCCCCCCCCCCCCCCCCCCCCCCCCCCCCCATCCCGCCCTCCCTCACCCTTCCCCCCTCTATCTCCATCCGCTCTTCTACATATCCTTTTCCTTACCACCACTACTATCCCCCATCCCCCCAACAACCCCATCCATGCCCACCACCCCTACCGTTTCCCCTCGGCGCATGCCACCCCACCCCCCACCCCCTCTCCCCCCCACCTTCCCCCTCTCCTCCCTCCCCCCTCCGCCGAGCATCCCCCAACCTCCCTCCCACCCCAGTCCCACCCACCACCCCACCCCACCACCCCCTCCCCCCAACTACCCTGCAGCGCCGCCAAGCGGACAAAAGGTAGCGTGAAAAGCTGGACATGCACACCGCGGCCTCTTCCTCCCTCCCTCCCCCCCCCCCCCCCCCCCCCACCCCGCACATCCCCTCCCGTCCCCAGTCACTCCTCCACCCCACTCCCACCCCCTCTCCCCACTTTTCCCTCCCGACTTCACACTTCAGTGCCACTCTACCTTCGCTTGCTCTTACACACAAACACAAACCACCGCGCGCAGTTCGTCTCTCTGAGAGAGAGAGAGAGAGAGAGAGAGAGAGAGAGAGAGAGAGAGAGAGAGAGTCCGGGCGAAGCTAAAAAAAAAAAAAAAGAAATAAAAAGGAAGAAAAAAAAAAAACATCAACTGTCCTCTTCTCTCTCTCTCTCTCTCTCTCTCTCTCTCTCTCTCTCTTCCCTGCTCGGCTCGGCAATGTATTCCGCCCCCTCGTGACAGCTCCAGCCAATCAGAGGGCTTAGATTTCCCGCCCTGCCAAAGGAAAAGGGGGGCGGAGCTTAAGCGGGACGACTGACGACGGCGACTGGCCTTCCCATGGCTTGGCTTGGCTGTGTGTGTGTGTGTATATTGGGCAGCGATTAGCGATTTGAAAGTAGTGGTTATCAACCGACCCAAGCAGAGTCTAAGTGTGTGCAGCGTTGGGGTTGGCGAGTTGAGCAGGGCCTATATTATCTGAAAATTTACCCATAATCACAGTCACACAAGCGCACAGCCAACGCGGACGGACGAGTCGACCAACGGATCGACAGGCCGTGGTTGGAGAGTGGTTGGGGCCCTTACCAGCCAAGGGAACCCGGGGTTTGTAGCTATCAAGCATTTATCTGTTGATGTGGGGCTAATTTCTGTGTGTTTTTTTCTCAGTTACAGATCTATCGACCCGGGGACTAGTTAACCGACTTTGAAGAAAAATTTGTCATCGGCAAGTTTTCAAGCTTGGCCGGCTGGGGTGGTCGGTGGTGGTGGTGGTGGTGGTGGTGTTGGGGGTAGTGGTCGATTGGGGCCTTCTTCTTGATGATTATCTAGTTCACTTTTGTCGTTGTTGTTGTTGTGATTGTTGTTGTGCTGGTGGTGGTGGTGGTGGTGGTGGTGGTTGGTGGTGGTTGTTGGTTTCTTTGCTGGCTTCCGCGGTCTTGGCCAGTTTGGTTTTAAAGAGCTCGATCGATTTTTTTCCCCTTTTTTATTTTTTATTTTTTTTAATTTCTTTAATTTTACGTTTTCCTTCCATTCGTCTTGTTTTAAGCTCGGGTATGTTTTTTTTTTTTTCTTTTAGAACGAGGCGTGACTGTCGTCACGATGGAGTTAAGTTGTCACGTTTGACACTGCCGAAGAGAGAGAGAGAGG
>JADBJO010001078.1:482840-485340 GCA_016801955.1 Conus betulinus
CACAGGCACCGCCGCTGTCGGTCGGTCGGTCCATGGCTGAAAAAAAAAAAAAAAAAAACCCGAGGTAATAAAATAATTGCCGGCGAGGACCCCCACACTCAAAGGCGACGGTTAATCGAGTGCTTGTTCATTAGCTCGCCCGTAATGAGCCGGATTCTCCCAGCTACTAGCGGCCGTGTCATTAATTGACCTGTCTGCAGCAGAGATTGCGCCCGGGTGGGTTTGGTGGGTGGGTGGGGTCTTTGGTGATGAAGAGGAGGAGGTGATGGTGATGGTGATGGTGCTGATGTTGTTGAATGTGATGATGATGATGATGATGTGTGCAGCGGATTGTGTGTATGTAGAGAGTGGCAGGTTTTGTGATGAAAGCGAGTCTGAAATGATGCAGGGAACAGTAAACAGTGAACAAAGTAGGTTTTGTGATGTTGGATGATCACAAGTGGTGGGTGGTGGTGGTTGGTGGTTGCTGGTGATGATTGGTGGCGGCGGCGGTGATGGTGGTGGTGGTGGTGGTGGTGGAGATGGTGATGGTGTCGGCAGCGGTTTGTCACAGTGATTTGCGATGCAGAAAGTCGACCGTCAGCTTAATTCAGAGCAAGGTCCTTCAATTGGGAGGGAAAAGAAAAAAAAAGAAATGAAAAAGAAAAAGCCAAAGATCGCCAAGGAAGAAAGGCATAGGTCAAGCAAAGTGAAACGTAAGGAAAGAAGAACAAAGACAACGAAGAAGAAAGGTATAGCCAAGCAAAATGAAAAGCTAAAAAAAAAAAAAAATAGTACTAAAAGAAAAAGATAAAGATTCTTATAAGTAAGATTTTTTTTTAGTAGGAGTAAAGAAGAATAAGAAGAGAGAAAAGAATCCGACGGACCGATGATGAAATCAATAGATTTCTTTCACGTACAAATTGAACCCATGCATGTTCAGTTAATCCACCCTTCAGCGTTCGTAATCCGTAAACTTAGCGATAAAAGCCCAGCATTATGAATTCTTTCAGCAATTACACACACACACACACACACACACACACACACACACACACACACACACACACACACACACACACACACAGAGACACAGAGAGTTAGTCACCAATTAGTTGATTTAGAAAAGAAAGGAAAAAAAAAAAAAAAACGAAAAAAAAAAAAAAAAAAAAAAAATGACAGACAGCCAATAAATAATTATTTGATTACATTTTCTTTTTTTGTTGGTTGGTTGGTTGGTTTGGTTTGGTCCCCGGAAAGGAAGAGCGCACAGAGTGGTTGGATAGATACCGTTCGTTCCTTTTCTTTGCTCTCATTCTCACTCGTGGACTCGTTTGTTCGATGTCTGTGTACTTATTTATTTGTATTATTGGTTTACATCACAGACATTGCTCAAGAGAATGAAATCAGTTTGTTCACTGATTTAGTGTTTATCAACAGTTTCTTTTTTTTTTTTTTTTTTAAAATCTTTTAGAAATCCTACTCCGTTTTGTTTTCTTATATTGCATTTTTTGGGGGTCCATTGGTGGATAGACGAATCATTTACTATTAGTTTTTTTTTTCAATTGCTATGGATTATTTAGGTAGTTTCTTAGCTGCGACGGGTGATACCGCGTTCCCTGGATAACTAATGTGTTCACATTATGTTTTGCTGTTTTTATTTGTTTATTTATTCCTTCATTCATTTACATGTTTACGTTTGTTTCTTTGTTTTGTAGGGCGAGGGGTTACGAGAGGGGAGAGCAATTGTCGAGCAAGGAGGAGGTGATGGGGAAAAGATGGGGTGGAGGATGAGGGTGGGGAGGAGGAAGGAAAAAGGGGACGGGGTGGGGGTGGGGGTGGGGGTACATTAGCGATGCTTTAATATGGTTTGCTAGCGAAGTGTGTGTGTGTGTGTGTGTGTGTGTGTGTGTGTGTGTGTGTGTGTGCAATATAATAATGTGCATAAATATAATATAATATAATATATATATATATAATATATATATATATATATATAATATAATATATATATATGTAATACTATATCTTATAATCTGAAGATCTGAAGAGAGAGAGAGAGAGAGAGAGAGAGAGAGAGAGAAGAGAGAGAGATCCCAGTCTAACGAACCTACGTTTATTTGAGAATTATGAAAATAAACAAACCTGGGGGGGGGGGGGGGGGGGGGGGGGGGGGGGGGGAACTGAAAAAACAAGGGAAAAAATGAACAATAAAAAAAAACAATAATAACAATGAAAAGAAAATAAAAACCTGAAAAAATCAACAATCCCAAAATGCGGGCCAAAAAAGGATTTGGTAACACACGCATGCACGCACGCTTGCGTGTCACTTCGCGGGCGCACTAGCTTGTTCGCAACGTGCATCATCAACATTTACAGTGGCAGCAAAGTCTGCAGCAACACGTGCTGCCAGTGTCGGTGCCGTTGATTAAAGGAGGAAAGTGGCATTAGAAGTACAAGTTGGAATAATGGAATAAGAAGCAGCAGAGGAGGTAGTGGCATTGAGAACAGCAGCAGTATG
>JADBJO010001078.1:490340-496111 GCA_016801955.1 Conus betulinus
GCTGCTTTATGCTACTAAGACCAACAACAACAACAACAACAACAACAACAAAACACATGCTTGTGTCATGTTCTGGGTAATATTTTCTGGCTACAGGTAATTGTGACCTAGTTCAGGCTGTTCAAACAAACATATATGCGTGGAGTAAAAAAAAACCTAGGTTTTGAGGATAAGTCTGAGAAAACAAACAAACAAACAAAACAAAACCAGGTATATTTGAAAGGAGGTCTTCGAGCTCACAAGAAAGAAAGTGAATGAGGATTTTTAGAGTTTGTAACCTCCAATCGGCTTCTTGGTGGTTTTTTTTTTTTTTTTTTTTTTTTTTTTTTTTTTTTTTTTTTTTTTTTGATTATCCATCCCCTGCTCTTCAGCATCCTTTACGTTTTCAAACTTACTTTCTTACCTCCCCCCCCCCCCCCTTTCCCCATTCTCCCCCTCAGCCTCTTACTGCCCCCCGTCCCGTCCTCCCACAATAAAAAAAAGTAACGGTAAAACACACACACACAAAAACGTGATTGTAACAGGACCTTCAGACGAAGTAGTTTAGCTTTAAAACTGCACTTACTATTTGTAGACACAGCACATCGCGCGAAAACAAGACATAGGACAACAAGAAACTCGTACATCAAGTCTTTATAACTCGTAGTATTTTTGGAAACATAGGTAAAACGTAGAAGCTCGGCATCGAGTGTGAAGCCCAGCCTAGTCTTTCCAAACTGTCCTTTCGGAGGCAGGCAGGCGAGACTTGGCAAGGCAAGGCAAGGCGAGTAAGTAGGTAGGTAGGCGAGAGAGAAGGGGGAACGGGTGGAAATCTTGCCTGAAAACGAGTTTTCCTCCCGTTCCCCAGGTGTGACCTCGCTGCCTCCGGCCCTGCTGTCCACGCTGTCGGCACTGAGCCGCGGACACCAGCTGACCACCTGGACCGTGACGGTAGAGGGTCAGGCGTCCATCCTGCACATGCGCTGGGAGCCCTGTGTCCAGGATGACCTCTCCGCCTCTGCTGCCGCCGTCGCCGCCGCCGCCGCTGCTTCTGCTTCGGCGACAGCCACCACTTCGGCTGCGTCCAACGCAGGCCCTGACCTGACCAAGCACGTGATGGGATGTTCGGACAGACCGTTGAGCTCCGAGCTGAGGATATCCGAATCGCCCCCTGGTGGAGGAGTGGGTAGTGGAGGAGGTGGAGGAGGAGGAGGAGGAGGGTCGTGTGGAGTGTGGGGGACCGAAGGGGGGAAAGCGGCGGAGAAGGCGGCGGAGGGGGAGGAGGAAGGGCGCGTGGGACTGTCTCCAGTCGGGACGCTCATCAAGAAGGAGGAGAGGTCGCCCTCCTCGTCCTGCCTGTGCGACGGAACCGGTTCCTCGGCCACTCCCCTGGACGTCAGCTACGTCGACAAGACCCCGGGCTCCGGCAACGCCGGGGTCCAACCTCCACCACCACCTCCACCTCCACCACCACCACCACCACCGCCTCTACCTCTCCCGAACGGCGATCCTCTGAGTGGGTTGTCTCCCCTGAGTGGGGTACCTCATCCAGGAAGCAGGCCCCTTCTGCCTCAGGACAACATCTTTTTCCCCAGCCTGATGAAGGCGGAAGGAGGAGGAAGAGGAGGAGGAGGAGGAGGAGGTTGGTGTTGGAGGAGGAGGAGGAGGAGGAGGAGAGAGAGTGAGGAGGAGCGAGGAGGACAATGATGAGAATCGGAGGAGGAAACCCCCACCTACCCTGATGAGTTCCCTTCTTCCAGGAGCAGATGTATTACGCTACAGGCCTCAGTTCCCTTCTTCCACCCGCAGATGTATTACGCTTCAGGTACAGTTCCCTCTGCAGCTCGTGTAGATAGATCCCTCTTTTCCCCCCCCCCCCCCCCCCCCCCCCCCCACCCCCCCCGCCACTTGTTTCTTCCTTCTTCCTTTGTTTCGGAGTTCAAACTAACTCTCCCCCCCCCCAACCCCCCTTCCTTCCTCCTCAACTTGCTCGGTTAAATTCATCCTACAACGTTGCACGAACTAGTACTTTGCTTAGTGAGATAGTGGAGTTTGGTGGATACATAACTTAAGAAGAAGAAAAAAAAAGAAAAAAGAAAAAAAGAAAAAGACAGGACTGAAAAGCAAAGGCTTAGTGCAAACTGTCTAGTTTCTTGTAATTTAGGTTCTTTCCTTTTAATTTCCACTTCATCTTAGATAGGAGCGAGATGAACGTTGTCTCGAAGGGCTACAGTTTAGAGAACACACACACACACACACACACACACACACACACTTTTCAATTCACGTTTATGTTCAGCCAATATTTTCCACCTCCAAAAACAGGAAAGCCGTCTGATCGGTAAAAGAGCCGTCCTCATGCGTTACCTAGGCAGAGCGTTCTGTAACAAAAATTGGCGCTCTCTCTCTGGTCAAACGACAAGTTTGCGACGCGAGCGCTCGAAGCGTTCTGCAACGGTCCTCAGACCGTCGTTCCCTGTGGGAAAACAAGATGGCGGCAGTGGCATTCAGAGACCCTCTTTATTTTGATTTTTGCGCATGGATTTCGGATTTCATTTGTAGCATTAGTTCAGCAACGAGAACATAGTGTCTAGTGGCAACGCACATTCAACATTCTGGAGAAACAACCCCCCCCCCCCCCCCCCCCCACACACACACACACACACACACGCACGCACGCACGCACGCACGCACACACATCAACACACACACACATCAACGCACACACACACACACACACACACACACACACACACAAAACCATGGTCCTAGCTGACAATGATCCATGGAGTTGCTGAAGGTTTGGGACAACAACTAGGAGTGAGAAGGATTTCTCTCGTTCATTAAAGTCGTTGGCTGGTACGGCAGCCATCTTGTCACGAGGTATGTCGGTTTTTTTTTTTGCTGTTCGAGTCAAAACAAAGCGCTTTTTTTCTGGTTTTTTTTTTTTATCTTTCTTTCTTTCTTTGATTCTTTCTTTCTTTCATTTTATTTTATCATTTTTTTGCCATGATGATGGCGGAATGAATGGTTCCCAAAGTATGTGGACTCTGGAACGTTGTTGGTTACGCGTCACTCCACGATCCTGAATCGCGAGCTGAAAAGATCGCGTGAAAAGTGAAGGCAAGTTAGTAAGTTAAGTAGTCTGCTGTGAATCTGCAATGTTGTTTTCACAACAACAACAACAGAGAAATGATTTCCGACCAGTCGTTGAAATCTGGAATGCGTGGACAGTACTTTCAGTCTGCTAGCTTTTTGATATCCATACTAATTTTGAGACGGTTTGTTGTGAAGTGGATTTTATTAGATGGTTCTTTTTGTTTTTGTTTAGTAGAAATAGCTTACTTTTGGGGGAGCTAATTATTCAAAGTATACAAAAGAGCGTTTAAACAAGAAAAAAAAAAAAAAAACCTATGTGAACATTACGATATGCTTGCAGTTTTCTGCCAGTTGGTTTCATTATTGGAAAGATAAGTTACTCTGAGTTCTTTGTTCGTACTGTCCTAAATGTTAACTGTTGTTTTTGCCTGAAGAAGACTCAAGAGGTCGAAATGCATTGTGTCTTGTCCTGTACCTTGTTTGTCTGTGTCCTTGGCGGTAACTAACCCCTTCTCTTTCTAAGTTTTGCTTCGTTTTTCCGCCCTCACTCACTCCCTTTTGAAACTTCATCATCTAGTTCATCAGATGAAGGCCATCTAACGAAAATCCTTAACTTTTTTAGTTTTTCTTTATCAATATGACTGACCGTTTTTCGCCATTACCGTGGCAGACGTTGGGGACAACAGGAAAAAAAAAAAAGAAGTGTGAATGTGCGTGTGTGCGCGCGCGCAGCGCATGTGCGTGCATGTCCTTTGTCTGCCCTCCACCCGACTCTTGCTAGATGTGTCAGACATGGGCAGCACCACGCTAAGTAAGGTATGGAGGTGGTGGCGGCCGGCATCGATGACAACAAGTCTCAGACCTAGTGAAGAAACGAACGGGAACTTTTTCCCCTGGCGGTACCACCCCCCCCCCCCCCCCCACGCTCTGTCTGCCGAAGGGTGGTAGTATAGGAGGGGTGCGAAGGTACTCACCGAAGCATGGCGCCAAGGGTAGTGTAGTGTAGGGTAGTGTGTGGAGGGGGGGGAGGAGGAGAGGAGGGAGGAGTTGACAAGTGGAAGAATGAGGCAGGGAGGGAGGTGGGATGTTGGGGTGTTGTAGAGGGGCTTGGCGAGGGGTGGGGGTGGGGGAGGGGGGGGGGGGAGCAGGGGGGGGGGGGGGGTGTTTGTCCCATTGAAGCGTGGAGTGAGTGGATGGATGGACTGGCCGAAGAGAGTTGTTCAGGTCCTCGGAGAAGGCGTTGTGGTGTGGCGCTTGCCTGCTTTTGTTCCTTTGCCCTGGCCGCTCAGTCCTTAACCTTTCACTGGTGGGACTGCTGATTCAAGGGCCGGGCGGCTTTTTTCTGTCTGTCTGTCTGTCTGTCTGTCTCTCCGTCTCTCTCTCTCCTCTCTCTCTCTCTCTCTCCCTGTGTATCTCTCTATCTCTGTCTGTCTGGTCTGGGTCTGTCTCTCTCTCTCTTGTTTGGTGTTTTTTTTTTTTTTCTTAGATATGTGAAGCAGCATATCCGTCTGTGCGCACCCGACTGTGTTTGGGATGTGCGCGCGCGCACTGTCCGTCTCACAGTTTGTCTTTGTCTGTCTGTCTATCTTTCTGTCTGTCTGTCAGCCTTCGCTCTGTCTCTCTCTCTCTCTCTCGTCTCTCTCTCTCTCTCTCTCTCTCTCTCTGTTGTTGTTGTTGTTGATTTTCTTAGTTTTTTTTTGTGTCTTTGTTTTTTTTTTTTTACTAGGTATGTGGAGCAGCATATCCGACTGTGTTAGGGAATGTGCGCGCGCGCGCTGTCCTCTCACAGTCTCTGTCTTTGTGTGCGTGTGTGTGTTGTGTGTGGTGTGTGTGTGTGTGTGTGTGTGTGTGTGTGTTGTGTTGTGTTGTTGTTGTTGTTGTTGATGATTTTTTAAAAGGTTTTCATTTATTACTACGTATGTGGAGCAGCATATCCGTCTGCGTCCGACTGTGTGTGGGAAACGCACATGCGCGCTGTCCGTCCCACCACCTCTTTCTGTCTCTGTCTCTTTGTCTGTCTCCTCTCGTCTCTCTGTCTCTCACTCGCTCAATCCAATCCCTCTCCCTCTCTGTCTCTGCCCGGTCCTGCCTCTCTCCTACTCTCTCTGTGTCTGCCTCTCTCTCACCCCTCTGTCTCCTGTCTGCTCTCTCCTCCTCTCTCTCTCTCTCTCTCTCGCTCTGTCTCTCTCTGCTTGTGCTCTCCCTCTCTCTCTCTGTCTGCCTCTCTCTCACACCACCTCACTCTCAGTCTATCACTCTCTGCCTCTTTCTTCTTCCTCACCCCCCTCATCTTACCCCCCCCCCCCCCCCCCCCTCTTCTGTCCGCCTCTCTCTCTCTCTCTGTCTGCCTTTTCTCTCACCCCTCTCTCTCTGTCCTGCCTCTCTCTCTCACCTCTCTCTCTCTCTCTCTGGTCTGCCTTTCTCTCACCCCTCTCTCTCTGTCTGCCTCTCTCTCACCTCTCCTCTCTCTCTCTCTGTCTGGCCTTTCTTTTACCTCTCCCTCTCTGTCTGCCTCTCTCTGATCTATCCCTCTTGTTACCTTCTCCTCTTACTCCTTGCTACCTCTCTCCTTCCCGCCTCCCCCCCCCCCCCCTCCTATTGTACTAAATCCAGTCCTCGTGTTGTGGCTACGTCTGAACAGTGAGGATAAAGCAAGGCTACTAAGTCCCTCAGGCGGTGTGCACGGAGCTCCC
>JADBJO010001079.1:0-17500 GCA_016801955.1 Conus betulinus
GCTCTCTCACGAACATACGCTCTCCTCTCTCTCTCTCCTCACACACAACCACACACACCGCACACGCACACGCACGCACGCATTTGCACACGCAACGCGCAAACACATACCCAGCACACAACACACCACTCTCTCTCTCTCTCTCTCTAACACAACCCAACAACATTCCGCTCTCTCTCTCTCTCTCTCTCTCTCTCTCTGTCTCTCTCTCTCTCTCTCTCTCCCTCTGTCACACACACACAACCCCACACACCCAAACACACACCCCACACACACACAAACACCCCACACACAGAGTTAAGGAGGAAAGTAAAAAATTTAAAAAAAAAAAAAAAGCGAATTGAGGAGAGGGCGTCAAGGGGGGGAAGGGGGGGGGGGAGATGGGGAAATATATGTGTCGCAGAGAGAAAACGAGGATTAAGAGAAAGGAAGGTCCTTGATGATTTGATATGCCAAGATTGCAGCCTCTTCGCACCCCAAGCCCCTCTGATTGCAAATATACCAGGCTTGACTTGAGGGGTGGGGGGGGGGGGGGGGGGGGGGATAACCGATAATACGAAAAGTCTTTGCTTGGGACATGAGCGGGTAATGGTTCAGAGAACTCTGTCTGTCTGTCTGTCGGTCGGTCGGTCGCCCTCTCTCTCTTCTTCTCTCTCCCTCTCGCTCGCTCTCTCTCTCGCTCTCTCTCTTAACTCTCTGTGTCGGTCATCCATCCGTGTTCTTTCCTGTCTTCACTTGTCTCTGGGTCTGCTCTCTCATCTCTCTAGTCCTGTTTACCTCAGACGCTCTTCTCTCTTCTCTCTCTCGCTACACTCTCTCTCTCTCTATCTCTCTACTCACTGTCCGGTTTTCTCTCGCGGTTTCTATATCCTCCTCGTTTGTATCCTATCTCTCGAACGGTATTCGCATTATTCGCCTTCTCATAGCGAAGGGTCGCGCCCTCTCTCTCTATGTTTCTCTCGTCTCTATGCTACGTCTCTATCCCTCGGATCTCTAGGGCGATCTCTCGACGAACACATTGGAGCCTCTCAACTGTTTATCCCTCTAGCTGTCTATGCCTGTAACATCATTGTCGGTCTGTCTGTTCTTGTCTTCGCTTCCTCTCTATCTCTCGATCGCGCTCTCTAGATATCTCTCTCTCTCTCGCGCTCTCTGCGTGCAATCTGTCACACCATCATCCAGAGTCGCTTTATCTGTATCTCCCTCCCCTCCCTCCCCATCGCCCTCCCTCCATACCACCCTGTCCTCTCTGGCCTCTTATAGGCTGTCTCTGGGTCTCTCTTTCTCTCGAGCCTTGTCGGTTATGTCATCACACACAGCAAAAACACACACTCTTCATCTCTCTCTCTCCTCTTCCTCTCTCTCTCTCTCTCTCATCGGTTTGTCAGTCTCCTATCTCTCGCTCTCCACTCCCTCTCTCTCTCTATCTCTATCTCATCTCTCTCTCTCTCTCTCTCGCTCGCTCGCCACATGGTGTAGGTTCACTCTCTATCTCCTTGTCCGTTTAGATATTACACACAAACACATAACACAAAACACACCACATCCCACTTCACACAACACACACACACACACACCACACAAAAACACACACAAAACAACACACACACACACACTACACAACACACAACACAAAACGCAACTCATCATCCAATCACTCACTATCACTCACTCACACTCACCAACACTTCCAAACAAAGACGAGTATGAAATGAACGGACCGGGCCAACAGCACAAAGGCGGCAAGGGGTCAGTCGGTCATTAGTTTGGGCCGTGGGGGTGGGAAAGACGAGGAGGGGCCGGTGGGGGGGAGGGGGGGGGGGGGAGGGGGGAGCGATGACAATCTGTCACCGTCCTTGACCCCCTGACAACCAGTAGGTGTTAGATTACAACGAAAAACTGACCCCCCACACCGCCGGACAGGCTCGTCCCTTTTGCTTGAAACCCCCCACCCACCTCAACCCCCCCCCAAAAACCCCCCCCCCCCAACACACCACATAACACCGCTGGGACAAGGCGCGTCCCTCTACCGACCCCCCCCCCCCCTTCTACCCCCACATCATCCCACCCCCAGGAACACACACCATGGGACTGCCTGACAGACTGTCTCTCTGCCCAACCCCACCACCCCCGCACGCACAAGGACAACACACACGAGCGCCCACACACACACACACACACACACACACACACACCCACAACACACACACACACACACCGCCGTCTGTAAGAAACAGCTCCGGAGGGAGGGGGGGGGGGGATAGGTGGTGTGAGGCCTACGTGCGTGTGTGCGTGTGTGTGTGGATGGCGTGTGTGTGGTGGTGTGTTGTTGTGTGTGTTTCAGTGTGTTAATTTGCAGAGGAGAGAGACTAGAGGAGAGCGTGACAATGGGAGCTCACTACCCACCCCCCCCACCCCCCCCACACACACAACACACACACACAAATCCCTGAGAGATCGATTTGAAACATGAGTTTGGTTTTTGTGTGTGATCGAGTGTGGTTTTGGGGTTTGTTCCATCATGCTGCTGCTATTATCACCACTACTACCACTACCACTAATACTACTACTACTGCCAGGGCCTAACCCGAAAGCAGGACCACGGGTGCGTGTTCTTAGCACAAAAAAGATGCTACAGTGTATGATTTGTTTATTTAGTTTCTTCTCCTACCGTTCTCTCTGTGAGAGGGGCGAAGTCGGCGGACGGGGGGGGGGGGGGCCACTGCCTCCGTGGCGCGCGTGGTAGTAATATGGGTGTGGGGAAGTTGGAGGGTTCGAATTCCGTCACGGACGAAGACGATGACAGTGGGGGGTTGTTTCGTTCTCAAGTTGTTGAGTGACCTGTGGGCCGACTGTGGAGGAACGGAGCCGTGGTCGATGCTCGTGACTCTTCAACTGGTATGTAGAAGCTG
Source organism: Conus betulinus (assembly GCA_016801955.1). Classification (NCBI taxonomy): domain Eukaryota; kingdom Metazoa; phylum Mollusca; class Gastropoda; order Neogastropoda; family Conidae; genus Conus; species Conus betulinus. The sequence goes on from JADBJO010001079.1 coordinate 2,913, forward strand.
GAATGGAACTAACACCACATGCCTAGGTGTCTTGGTCTGCCGGCCTGGTTGATTGACTTGAGGCTGGGTTGTGTTGTGAACGGGGCTCTCTGTACAAGCGGGGGGGGACGTTGACGATGGGTCTGACAACGACACCAGGTCTTTGTGTGTGAAGGGAGAAGTGGACGGAGAGGATCGGCAGGATGAGCCTGCCAACCAAACTACAAGTGTGTTGTGTGGAACGGTGGAGCACAGCCCTGGTGTGGAGGGAGCTTCAGACCGAAAATGGAACGTGAAAGCATTATCGTCATCTTGTCTTTTTGAGAGAGAGAGAGAGAGGAGCGAGGGGGAGGGGGGGAAGGATGGGGGAGAAGAAGAAAGAGAAGAAAGAGACCAGAAAAAGAAAGAACGAGAGAGAGAGGGGGGAAGAAAAGAAAGAGAGGGCGAAAGCGAAGAGAGAGAGATGGAGAGTCAGCGAGAGGCGATGCGAACGAACTGTTGTTTCTGAGGGAAAGGAATATAGCACAAAAGTCAGTGGCCGTTTTTTCAGTCGTCCAGCCCCAAACAAGGTGAAGATTTATGAATACATGAAAGAAAAACATTGCACGAATTGGACGGATCAACACCATATATAACAGTGTGAAGATGCGATGAGGGGGGGGGGGGGGGGGGGGTGAGGGGGAGGAGAGAGAGGAGAGGGAGGAGAGAGAGGAGGGGGCGGGTGGGGGTCGGGCGGGGGGGGGGAGAGAGAGAGGATGGGGGAGGAAGGGAAATTGACTCGTTGCCTATTCCTTGCCCTGCTGTTGTTGCAAGCTTAATGGAGGATTTGTTGTTGGATGGGCCGTCTTCGTCCGTCGGGAGGGAACCGGGGGTTTGGGGGGGGGGGGGGGGGTGGGGTGGGGAGGGGTTCACACCCCCGTTTAGCCTCACGGCGGCGGAACGTGGGGGGACGAAATAGAGTCATTGTTGCAGGGTTATAAGATCTGAACGACACATGTATCTTGACACAATCTGACTACAGGCCAGTAGACGAATAACACGGCCCCACAACACGCATCTGCTCGACTCCCAGCGACACGACTCGCCACAAGGACATCACACACCAACACTAAATCAGCACAATGCACTTCAGGCGCGAGCGCACACGCACGGGCGCACACACACATATACACACACGCACAACACACACATACACACACGCACGCACCCGCCCACTCACACCCACACACACACACACGTCACGCACGCACGCCACACATCACTCACTCACTCACTCACTCGCTCAAACTCACCACCATCACACACACACACACACAACACCACACACACAACACACACCCACACACACACCACACCCACACCACACACACACACACACACACACACACACACACCACACCGTGGGTGGTGGTAGGGGAGGGGGGGGGGGGGGGGGGGGGGACAGTAACAACGCTTACAGTGAACCAACATACACGTTTCAACAGGAAACAAACAAGCAAACTATTCAGACAGGGAGAGAGAGACAGACAGAGACAGAGAGGGAGAGACCAGAGAGAGAGAGAGAGAGACAGAGAGAGAAGTTGAACGGTTAGTGGCAGTGGAGAGAGGGGACGGGCGACAGAGAGCAGGGAGGGCAGGAGACGTGCAGGAATGTCTCCGCCGCCGTCTTCAGCACCCCCCCTGACGATGCGCTGTCGTGTCGAAACCTCCCAGACGGCCTTGTCCCCCGCCACTCTGTGTGTGTGTGCGTGTGTGTGTGGTGTGTGGTGTGTGTGTGTGTGTGTGTGTGTGTGTGTGTGTGTGTGTGTGCGCGCGCGCGCGCATGTGTGCACGCACAAAACGGCTCCCTGCCTTCGCTTGTAGCGAGTTAGTTGCGTATGACTCGGAGGTCTGCATGATACGATGAGGATGGAAGGGAAAGCTGGGGGGAGAGGGGGGGGGGGGGGGGGGGTTAGAGGTGCGATCCAGTGTCACGGTATCCCCCCCCCCCCCCCCCCCCCCTCATCTGCCCTTCTCATTTCAGTGCGGTGGCTATTGTTTCTGAGGCATTCAGAATCGCCTTGAAGGTATTTAACCACCTGACCGATGGGAAAAACGAGCTTGGTGACTTTGAATGTCTGTGTGATCACTGTATTCCCCCTTGATCAGTGTGGACACTGACCTCTCTGTCTCTGTCTCTGACTCTCTCTTACCCCCCACCCTCTCTCTCTCTGCCTCTCTCTCTCTCTCTCTCTCGCTCGTTTCTCTGTGTCTGTGTGTGTGGATGGCTTTTGGGGGTGGGTGGGTGAGCGGTGAGTGAGACGAACGAACGAGAGCGCGATCACGAGGAGAGAGAGAGAGAGAGACAGACAGACAGACAGACAGACAGAGACGAAGAGTGAAAGAGGAGAGAGAAGGAGAGAGAGAGAGAATCATACCAGCAAGCCTCGGTGCGTGCGAACATACATACCGTGCCCTGCCCCTTCCTTTACCCCCCCCAAACCCAATTCAATCGGCGTGTTACTCAAAGTGAAAGAGCGAAGGGGGGCGGGGGGGGGGGGGGGGGGGGTTCATCGACATTGCCCCCCTCCCCCCCCCACCACCCCTCTGGCGGGGGCCTGTCTGAAGGTGATTATTAATGGTGTGGGAGCAGCGATAGTGCTGATGGCGATGCTGCTGCTGCTGCTGATGATGATGATTATGATGGGGAAAAACTCTCTCTCGCCCAGTAGAGATGTCATCATCAGCCAGATAGGAATGTGTGGACGGGACTCTCCCGGACAGAGGGGGAGGTGGGTATGTGTACGTGACCCTTGCTCCTCCTCCTCCTCCTCCGGCCTCGCTCATCACCACCCGCAGCGGCAGACAACTCCCCAGCCAAACTGCCGTGACTTTGGGGGTGGGGTTGGGGGAGGGGAGGGACTGATTAGACCCTCCCTCCCCCCCCCCCCCACCCCCCCCCCCCCCCCCCCCCCCCCCCCCCCCCCCCCCTCCTCCAGACACGCTTGGCCGCAACGACTTTGTATTGGGGGTGGGGGACCGTGACTGAATAGTATGACGTCAGAGCGACAACCGTGTGTATCTCAAGCATTACATTCACAGGTAGATATGTTAGTGTGGTTCTGATTATTTCATTTTGATTGTTATTATAATTATATTTTTTGTTAATTGATCTAAATAAAAAAATGAATTATTGTGAGTGAGTGGGTGGCGGGGGGGCGGTTGCTGTGGTGGAAAAACCTTACTCAGGTAACGCTCCAGGTAGTATCCCTGATGCAGACGGCTGCTGTATCCTAGTAAGTTCAGACAGCGCTGTCTGGCTTTCCTTGATTGGATGAGGGGGGAGGGGGGAGGGGGGGGGGAGGGGAGATAGGGAGTGGACAGGAGAGTGGCGAGGCCATGATCACAGTCTGAAGTCGTGGAGGTCGTGGGTTCGGATCTGGGTTGGTGTGAAAGGAGGGGGGCCGTGTCACAGGCCGAACGTCATATATCACGCCGGAACGCCTTCAGTGTCGCATTGCGACGCTTCGTGTAATTGCGACACTTCGTGCCGCAACAGACCTCCAACAACACGGCTGTAGTCCGCCCGCCTCCTGACCTCTTTGCCTGCCCCTGTGAGCGTGTCCCACACAGGGATCCAGACAACACTGGACACCTCCAACAACACGGCTGTAATCCGCCCGCCTCCTGACCTCTTTGCCTGCCCCTGTGAGCGTGTCCCACACAGGGATCCAGACAACACTGGACACCTCCAACAACACGGCTGTAGTCCGCCCGCCTCCTGACCTCTTTGCCTGCCCCTGTGAGCGTGTCCCACACAGGGATCCAGACAACACTGGACACCTCCAACAACACGGCTGTAGTCCGCCCGCCTCCTGACCTCTTTGCCTGCCCCTGTGAGCGTGTCCCACACAGGGATCCAGACAACACTGGACACCTCCAACAACACGGCTGTAGTCCGCCCGCCTCCTGACCTCTTTGCCTGCCCCTGTGAGCGTGTCCCACACAGGGTGCCAGACAACACTGGACACCTCCAACAACACGGCTGTAGTCCGCCCGCCTCCTGACCTCTTTGCCTGCCGCTGTGAGCGTGTCCCACACAGGGATCCAGACAACACTGGAGACCTCCAACAACACGGCTGTAGTCCGCCCGCCTCCTGACCTCTTTGCCTGCCCCTGTGAGCGTGTCCCACACAGGGATCCAGACAACACTGGACACCTCCAACAACACGGCTGTAGTCCGCCCCGCCTCCTGACCTCTTTGCCTGCCCCTGTGAGCGTGTCCCACACAGGGATCCAGTCAACACTGGACACCTCCAACAACACGGCTGTAGTCCGCCCGCCTCCTGACCTCTTTGCCTGCCCCTGTGAGCGTGTCCCACACAGGGATCCAGACAACACTGGACACCTCCAACAACACGGCTGTAGTCCGCGCCCCCTCCTGACCTCTTTGCCTGCCCCTGTGAGCGTGTCCCACACAGGGTGCCAGACAACACTGGACACCTCCAACAACACGGCTGTAGTCCGCCCACCTCCGCTGTCAGCATGGCCAGTAGGGGGCGCCTCCCCCTCAGACGGCATGCTTCACCCCCCCCCCCCCCCCCCCTCCACATCCACCATCAACCACCCCTCTGTCGCTCTTTTTTCTTCTCTCTCTTTCTCTCATTCTCTCTCTCTCCTCTCTCTCATCTCTCTCTCTCTCTCTCTCTCTCTCTCATCTCTCTCTCTCTCTCTCTCTCTCTCTCTCTCTCTCTCTCTCTCTCTCTCTCCCCTCTCTCTCTCCTCTCTCTCTCTCTCTCTCTCTCTCTCTCTCTCCTTTGTGGATTTTTTTTTCTTTTTGTCCCCTTTGTGGATTTTTTTTTCTTTTTCTTTTTTTGTTTGAAAGCTTTTCTTCCCTCTCTGTCCTCCACTTACCCCCATCCCCCCCCCCCCCCCCCCGCCCCAAACTCCCCCCTCCACGTCTTTCGTCTGTGAGTAGTTCCGCCTGAAGATTTATTAATGGTTACCGGAGGAGGAGGCGGGTAGTAGGCGTTGAGTGGGGGGGAGGGGGGGGGGGAGAGAGAGATATAGGAGAATGGAGAGAGGGACGAAAAAAAACATTGGGAGGAAAAAGTGAGAGAGGGGAGAGAGAGAGAGAGAGAGAGATGCGCGAGAGAGAGAGGGAGAGAGCGAGAGAGAGACTCGGAGACAGATTTTTTTCAGAGAGTTTTTTTTCCCCATGCCAGACTGGCTGCTTTGTCCATCTGGCTCTCAGCGGGTGTGTGTGTTGTGTGTGTGTGGTGTGGGTGTGGGGGGGGGGGGGGGGGACAGGCCCTCAAAAGACCATCAGGTGTACAGAAATGGGGGAGAGAAGTCAAGTCAAATCAAGTCAAGTCAAGTCAAGTCAAGTCAAGTAACTTTATTATCTCAGTTTGAGAAATTAATTTGTGGTCACACACATTCACAGCAAATAAACAATAATTTAGCCACAGTACCCATTTTCTCACATATGACATACATTCATATGATATAGAGGAATTTGGATTTCAATAAAACAACTTCTCGGTTCATGAAATCAATGGACAGGGGGAATAAAACTTTGTTTAAATCTGACACTTCTGCATTTAACCGATCGATATCTTCGTCCTGAATGGGGGTTGGGGGGGGGGTGGGGGGGGGGATCGGAATGGCAGTTGGCTGTGTAGGATGTGTCTGGCTGTTCTGTGACAACAGACACCTGAAATGGTGGTGGTAGAATCCCCCCTGTGAGAGGAGATGCATCCCTTTTATCAAGCGGTCGAAATTTGACTGTGGTGTCCAACCTTCCTGGTTGACGCTCATAGGAAATGCGAATCTGAGTGGGTAGGTGTGTGTGTGTGTGTGTGTGTGTGGGGGGGGGGGGGGGGGTATCTCTGTTGATGATGTTCTCTTCTTTCTGTACCTGTTGATATCGTATCTCCGTCTGTCCCGTTTTCCGATTGTCTTTGCTGTGTCGGTTGATATCATTTATGTTATTCCCTTTTCCCTCTGTGTTTTATAATTGTATCTATGTCTTTCTGTCGCGTGCACTTTTTTCTTTTCGTTCTATCTGTGTGCCTCTCTCTCTCTCTCTCTCTCTCTGTCTCCGTCTCTCTCTCTCTCTCTCTCTCTCTCTCTCTCTCTCTCTCTCTCTCTCTCTCTCTCTCTCTCTCTCTCTCTCTCTCTCTCCTTCCCCCTTCCTTCCCTCCCACTGCCTCTGTCTCTGTGTGTGGTGTGTGTGTGTGTGTGTGTGTGTGTGTGCGCGCGTGTACATGTGTGTGTGTGTGTGTGTGTGTGTGTGTGTACACATGTGTGTGTGTGTGCGCGGGCGTGTGTGTGTGTGTGTGTGTGCGTGCGCGCGCGCGCGCGCGCATGCATGCGTGCGTGTGTGTAGGGGTGTTGGTGGTTTAATAAATAGAACGGTTAGAACACCGTGGCACTCTAAGTTTGTTACGAGCTAGTCCTGTGAATGATACAGTCAGACGACTGAACAGCCCATTAGCTTAAGGCTACAACACAATGTCTGACGTGATCTTGTTTTGCTTAGCGCCAAGTGTCTGTATGCCCACAGCTCTGGGTTTGCTTCCCTCCCCCCCCCCCCCCCCCCCACTCCACCCCCCCCCCCCTCTCTCTTCCTAGTTCTGCCTGTGTGTGTGTTTGGGGGGAGGGGGGGGGGGGGGGGGGCGCTTAGCCTGTAGGCTTTCAACAAATGCACAGTGTCAACACGAAAACGCCGGGAAAAGAAACAGCGGACCTGATTGGAGGATCAGTCTGTCTGTGTGTCCGTCCATCCATCCATCCGTCCGTCTATCCGTCTCGCCGGTTTTGCGGGCTCTTCCATTTATCTGTCACTTTTGGTTTCGTGAGTTCTTCCATCTATCCCTCATGTTGTCTTTGTGAGTTCTTTCCATCTATCCCTCATGTTGTCTTTGTATGTTCTTCCATCTGTCCCTCATGTTGTCTTTGTATGTTCTTCCATCTATCCCTCATGTTGTCTTTGTATGTTCTTCCATCTATCCCTCTTGTTGTCTTTGTATGTTCTTCCATCTATCCCTCATGTTGTCTTTGTGAGTTTTCCATCTATCCCTCATGTTGTCTTTGTATGTTCTTCCATCTATCCCTCATGTTGTCTTTGTGAGTTCTTCCATCTATCCATCATGTTGTCTTTGTGAGTTCTTCCATCTATCCATAATGTTGTCTTCGTATTTTTCTTCCATCTATCCATCATGCTGTCATTGTATGTTCTTCCATCTACCCTTCATGTTGACTTTGTGTGTTCTTCCATCTATCCCTCATGTTGACTTTGTGTGTTCTTCCATCTATCCCTCATGTTGACTTTGTGTGATCCTCCATCTGTCCCACATGTTGACTTTGCGTGATCTTCCATCTATCCCTCATGTTGACTTTGTGTGTTCTTCCATCTATCCCTCATGTTGACTTTGTGGGTTCTTCCATCTATCCCTCATGTTGACCTTGTGGGTTCTTCCATCTATCCCTCATGTTGACTTTGTGTGATCTTCCATCTATCCCTCATGTTGACTTTGTGGGTTCTTCCATCTATCCCTCATGTTGACTTTAGGGGTTCTTCCATTTATCCCTCATGTTGACTTTAGGGGTTCTTCCATCTATCCCTCATGTTGACTTTGTGTTCTTCCATCTATCCCTCATGTTGACTTTGTATGTTCTTCCATCTATCCCTCATGTTGACTTGGTGTGATCTTCCATCTATCCCTCATGTTGACTTTGTGGGTTCTTCCATCTATCCCTCATGTTGACTTTAGGGGTTCTTCCATCTATCCCTCATGTGACTTTGTGTGTTCTTCCATCTATCCCTCATGTTGACTTTGTGTGTTCTTCCATCTATCCCTCATGTTGACTTTGTGTGTTCTTCCATCTATCCCTCATGTTGACTTTGTATGTTCTTCCATCTATCCCTCATGTTGACTTTGTATGTTCTTCCATCTATCCCTCATGTTGACTTTGTATGTTCTTCCATCTATCCCTCATGTTTGTATGTTCTTCCATCTATCCCTCATGTTGACTTTGTGTGTTCTTCCATCTATCCTCATGTTGACTTTGTGTGTTTCTTCCATCTATCCCTCATGTTGACTTTGTATGTTCTTCCATCTATCCCTCATGTTGTCTTTGTGAGTTCTTCCATCCATCCCTCATGTTGACGTCGTGGTTTCTTCTATTGATCCATCGCATTTTCTTTGCGGGTTCTTCCATCTTCCTACCACATTGAATGTGCAGGTTCCTCCATCTCTTTTACGGGCTCTTCCACCTGTCCGTCACAATTGCCTTAATAGCGTGTTCTGCATTGTATTTTTCACTGAGGTAACGAAGCATCACTAAGGTAGAGCCCACGAGTCGCCGAAAGCGGACATTGACCTCTTTCCCCCGGGTCAGGATTCAGGGTCAAAGGCCGACCGAACCTTTTTTTTTTTTGTTTTGTTTTGTTTTTGTTGGTTCGGTTTGAACCCCATGCTGACGTGACAAGTTTGCAGAGGAAGCGAGTTGGAAGTGGCAGGGGAGGTTATGCCCGAAGCTGCTGAAAGGGACGTCACAAGTGTCTTGGCCTAGGGGCGCATAGCTCTGGATCGAGGGGGGGGGGGGGGGGGGGGGGGGGGATTTTGGGGAAATTGACTCGGGGGAAGATTATCAGAGTATGTGAATCTGGGGAACATTGACCTGGGAGAACGCTATGTGAATCTAGGGAACATTGATCTGGGGGAACACTATGTGAATCTGGGGAACATTGAGAGGGGGTGAACACTATGTGAATCTGGGGAACATTGACCTGGGGGAACACTATGTGAATCTGGGGAACGTTGACCTGGGGGGAACGCTATGTGAATCTGGGGGAACATTGATCTGGGGGGAACACTATGTGAATCTGGGGAACATTGATCTGGGGGAACACTCTGTGAATCTGGGGAACATTGACCTGGGGGAACACTGTGTGAATCTGGGGAACATTGACAGGGGGATCACTGTGAATCTGGGGAACATTGATCTGGGGGAACACTCTGTGAATCTGGGGAACATTGACAGGGGGATCACTGTGAATCTGGGGAACATCGGTCTGGAGGAGGATGTGGATGACATTTTATTATAAGTTCATCTGTGCATGCGCACGTGCGCTGTGTGTGTGTGTGTGTGTGTGTGTAGAATGCTTTTTGTGTATGTGCGAGAATCGTGTACATTTTCATTGTTTGAACAAGAGCGGACGAGATAGGGAGGTTGAGAGAGACAGACAGAGAGAGAGAGAGACAGATAGACAGAGAGGGGGTGGAGAGGAAAAAAAGGGGGGGGGGGGGGGGGGGGGGCGGGGGGGGGGATGAAAAAAAAAAAAAAAGCGGCGGGGGGTGAAGTTGAGAGAGAAGTGGTAGCTATTTCAGCCAACTGGCTCTCACGTCATGAATACAGAGATGGCCAGATAAAGACGCAGACACACGTGGGAACTCCGGCTACAGTCGACAGCCACAACCGATATTATATATATGAAGGATACGCGTGTGGGAAGCAAATGAGGGGTGGAGTGTGAGAGAGAGAGAGAGAGGGGGGGGGGGGGGGGGGGAGGGGTATGCAGAAAGAATGACGGAACAAACGGATTTTTTTTTCTTTTTTTTTTCTTTTTTTTTTTGAATGAGGAAGAAGAATGGACAGTTCTAACGGCTACGAATGCTTTCTTTTTCTTTCAATTTGTGTGTGTGTGTGTGTGTGTGTGTGTTTCAAACTTGTGTCTGATTTTATCCCCGTAGGCTCTTGGATAGGCGTGGGTGGAGAGAGGAAATGGGGTGGGTGGGGGATGGGGGGGGGGGGGGGTGTGTGAGGAGGGGGGGGTGGGAACGAAGGGAGGGATGGGGGGCAGATGCTTTGGGCGTCGCACAGGTTTTGGCAAGGAAGGGGTGGGGCGGATGATGTCCCCCCCCCCCCCCCCCCCCCCCCCCCCAGTATTATCTGGAGGTGCATCGCCCATCTTACCGTCCCTTCCCCCAATAATGCACGTGCGCTTTTGTCCACACATGGTGGACGTTTGTCAATTCGTTCAGTGTCACTTCAAGGTGTGTGTGTGTGTGGGGGGGGGGGGGGGGGGTGGAGGGGAGGGGGGACGAGGGGCGTTGGGGATGGAGGGGGGGGAAGGTTGGGGTGGGGATGGGTGCTGTTCATGATCAGTTTGCCGACATCATTTGCTTTTCAGATGATCTTTTCATCTACAGAGAAAATGCCGTCATGCATCTTCGTGGGAACTAGAAGTGTTCGCGCGCGCGCGCGCGTGTGTGTATGTGTGTGTGTGTGTGTGCGCGAGAGAGAGAGAGAGAGAGAGAAGAGAGAGAGAGAGAGAGAGAACGAAATTGATCATGTGTGTGTGTGTGTGTGTTTATGACTGTGTTATTTGACGTAAGGATCAGAGCGAGGGAGGGAGAAAGAGAGAGAGAGAGAGAGAGAGAGAGAGAGAGAGTTTGGGGGGGGGTGGAGAGTGAGTGAACAGAATTGTGTGCGTGTGTGTATGAGAGCGATAGACAGAGAGAGAGAGAGAGAGGGGGGGGGGGGGGGATAGTGGAGAGTGAGTGAACAGAATTGTTTGTGTGTGTATGAGAGAGAGAGAGAGAGAGAGAGAGAGATTATGAGACCGAAATCCACGGTGCTGTTTGACGTAAGGATCAGGTGTAATCTCGCGCGCATGAATTGTCAATGTAGATCTACCTGTAACTGCAAAACAGACCCCCGTTCTACTCCCCACCTCCCCCCCCTCCACCCCCCAACCCCATCCCCCACCCCCACTTCTACCCCACCCCCCTCCCTCCCCCACCTCTTGCGCCGTGTAGTTCTTCCTAGGCAGACGACTTGCCCGTAGTAGGTTGGTGCCCTTTAGTCGCCTATTCAGGTGTGTGCGAGGCGAGAGCTGCGATTTGTTGCTAACACCCACAGCAACCTCTTTTGTTTACCTGTGCGCTTTCTTCTGTTGTTTACCGTCGACTGATGACGATGTTTTACTAAGCGGGAATTGGGGGGGGGGGGGGGGGGGGGTGAGGGTCTGGTTGGGGGGGAGGGTGGTGGTGGTGGATGGATGGGATAGGACGGGGGGTGGAGTGAGGTGGAGGAGTCACGTGGGTGTGGCCAGGGAGATTATATATTAGTGTGTGTGTGTGTGTGTGTGTGTGTGGGTGGGTGTACTCTTTGTGTGTGTGTGTGTACGTGTGTATGTATGTGTGTGTGTGTGTGTGCACGCGTGTGTGTATACATGTGCGTGTGTGTGTGTGTGTGTGTGTGTGTGTGTGTGTGTGTGTGTGTGTGTGTGCATGTGTGTGCGTGCGTGCGTGCGTGTGTGTGTGTGTATGTGTGTGTGTGTGTGTGATAGCAGGTTTGGGGGATGTTAGTGCTCTACGTGTCTGCTCCCTGGAGTCCCCGTGTTTCTCTCAGGTCTCTGAACTCTCTGTCGGCAATCTCTCTGTCTTGTTTCGTCTGTTTGTCTGTCTGTCTGCCTGCTTGCCTTCCTGTCTGTCTGTCTCTCCCCCCCCCCCCCCCCTCTCTCTCTCTCTCTCTGTCTATCTGTCTGTCTGTCTCTCTCTCTCTCTCTCTCTCTCTCTCTCTCTCTCTCTCTCTCTCTCTCTCTCTCTCTCTCAGTCCACATCAGTACTGAAATGTTTGGGTGTTTTGTTTAATGTTATCATCAGATCGATGAAGGCAAATCCACTTTGATGCAAATTTTGGATGGAAGTTCCTTGAAGTCAGAATGGCGTGTGTGTGTGTGTGCGCGCGCGCGCGCGTGTGTGTGTGTGTGTGTGTGTGTGTGTGATTTTAAAAAAAAAAAGGTAGCCTCCTCTCCCCCCCCCCCCCCCCCCCCCATATTATACCCCCCCCCCCCCCCCCCCCCTCCTTGCTCTAAACAGTATCTGGTCCGGAACCAGCTGCCTGTTTCTTAGCTCTGACCTTCCTTCCCGTTAACCCCCCCCCCCCCCCCCCCCCCCCCCCGTTAACACCCCCCATCCCTCCCCCAGACCTATTAATCTCTCCCCTCCCGGTGACAGATAACATCTCAGTCGCTGGCTACGGGAGGAAGGTAGGGAGGAGGACGGGGAGGGACGGTGGGGGTGGGGGGGGTGGGATGGGGGGTAGGATGGAAGCATGATGCAGGGGGACAGAGAGAGAGAAGAGGGCGGGGGATGGGGGGGGGGGGCATGGATGGTGGGGGGTGGGGTGGGGGGTGAAGAGTGGAGGTGCTCTACCTGACCATCCATACCTTGGCGGCTGCTCCGCTCTCCAGACAACAGAGACCGACATTGAGTGCAGGGGTTCAAAACAAGAGATAATGCTTCAAAAGCACCCACCGCCCTCCTACCCCCCCCCCCCCCCCCCTACCCCCCACCCCTCCTTCACTTGATGATACAGGACGTCACCGGAGTCGGGGGATGGGGGCGGGAGGGAGGAGAGGATGGTTGGGGGGGGGGGGGGGATGGAGAAGAGGTCTCGTGTGGGAAAGATGGCGCTGTACTCGTGGCGGACGCCCACCACACACTAACAGGCGGGGCGGACGTTGTGTTGGGGAGAGTTTGAAGGAGAGGAGGAGATCAAGGCACAGACGATGGACTGTTTGTGTGCCGGTTTGAGGCGGTCGGTCGTGGGCGATGCCGGATGGAGTGAGAGGGAGTGCAGTGCGGGAGTGTGGTAGTAGTCTCCCCTGGACAGGGTTGGTGTCGTGAGGGGGACCCCACGGGTCCTTTGGAGGTGCAGCGTCATGCCACGTACTACTAGTATATACCACAGGGTGGCTGGTTTGGCGTTCGTCTGCACGGGTAGCCCTGCACAGTTTTGAAATACCTGTGAACAGAAACAGTAGCTTGAACATCGTGTCATTAACCTGCATGTTCTGGGCTAAAGTAAAAAAAAAAAAAAAAAACCGGTTTTTTAAAAAAAAAAAAAAAAAAAAAAAAGTCAGTCATGACCTAGATTCAGGAACCGGCCGCCCAGAAGGTCAGACCCAGGTCACAAACCTGTGCTTGTACCCCTTTTTGGAAACATCATGGTAAGAAGTACGTGACTGTCCACACCAAATGTCGCGCTTCTGCTTCCCAAACCTCAAACTACTGTTGAAAACAAGCGTGTTCTTTAAACAGCTCGCTGCGCTGGTCTCGCGTGTATGATGGAGGATGGTGGGGTCATCATCATGTACGTTGTGTTGTCGCCGTTGTCGGACGTGCTGGGGGGGGGGGGGGGGGGGGGGGGGGGGGGGGGGGGAGTGAGAAGGGACGAGACGTGTCCAGTCCTGTCCTGAAGCAGAAGGAAACTGTCTCTGCCCCCCCCCCCCCCCCCCCCCCCCCCCCCCCCCCCCCCCCCCATCCTCCAACCCCACTTCCCCTTTGCCATCTCATCTCTCTCTTTCCTCTCCTCTCTAAAGGAAACAGGACGTGTTCTTAGTCTCTCGATGAGAAGCAAGATCCCTCTGCTCCCCTCCCCCTAGACAAGTCAGAGGAGGCGTCTCCAGTATGCTTGTATTTGTAGCAGGCATTATTCCGGGTTCGCCTTGGTGCGTTCTTCAACTGGTCTGAAAAGTCCGAAGTGTGCCATTTCAACAGGAAAACACCCCTAGTTTTTAAATCCTTCTGCTTGAAACGGCTTCGGGGTGTGTGTGTGTGTGTGTGTGTGTGTGTGTGTGTGTGTGTGTGTGTGTCTTTTTTTTTTTTTTCTTTTCTTTCTTTTTTTTTTTAACAGGAAGTACCCCTCTCAGTTTGTCCTTCAGCAAGAAACACTTTCATGTCATCCTTTAGCGGGAAAGCGTTAGGTTGTCCTTTTTGCGACATTCCCAGTATGTCATTTTTTTTTTTTCTTTTTTAAGCAAAGAAACATCCTCGAAACGTCAGTTGTTTTCATCTTTAATTAAGTCGCAAACAAAAAGCAGTTTGTGTCCTATAGAAGGAAAACATTCGCAGGTTGCCTTTTTGGCAGGAAACGGATTGGTCCTGTAGAAAGAAACCGTCTCCGCTTCGTCATTTAGAAGGAAACGCCTTCATGTTGCCCTTGAGCGGGGAATATGTCCAGTTGGTCCTTGCAGGAAACATTCCCAGATTTGTCTTCTCACTGAAAACATCCCTGGTTCGTACAGTCACAGAGAGTTCACAGGTGTTTTTTGTTTTGTTTTGTTTTGTTTTTATTTCCTCTATAGCAGGAAACATCCTGTGTTGTCCTGTATCTGGAACCGTCTCTTTGAGATTTACCTCTTCTGTGTACGTGTCCCTTATCAGGAGAAGTCCACGGTTCGTCGGAATCTCTCCGATGAGTGAATGAACACAAGCTAGGAAAGGATTAGACATGAGAGCGTTCTTTCCCGCTTTTTTTTTTCTTTCTGTTGTATGTGTGTGTGTGAGAGAGAGAGAGAGAGAGAGAGAGAGAGAGAGAGAGCGTGCGCGCGCGCCTGCCTGCCTGCCTACGCGCGTGCGTGTGTACGTTTGATGTCTGGCTAGTTCCAGAAGTTTCTGGAAGCAGTTTCCTGACGGTTGGCGGCATCGTGTAGTGGAAGAACAGAATGCCGCTGTCGGCGGACCGACGCGGTGGATTGAAGAGGAATTTGATGCCGTGTCTCTTCGGTGGACCGGGGTGGTGGGCTTTGGCATTCCTTCCATCCTTACCAT
>JADBJO010001079.1:27500-70000 GCA_016801955.1 Conus betulinus
TCAAGTCCTGTGTTTAATATAGAGATGGCTACATCAACTCGGCTATATTTAGCTAGGAGGCATTGTTTACAGCAGCGGCAGAGTAACTCACGATGCAGTGAAGCGTGGTTCTGTTCCACCACGGACCAAGAGGCACGGGCGTCCTCTTGTGGCCTCTCTCAGGAACCCACTTCTTGGCTTCCTGCTAGCCTGGAACAGGTTCCCGCCGTCAAGGGGCCGAGGTCCACTTGGCACAACACAGGGAGACTTGTTTACGTCGTTGACATTTTCGTCGATCCGTCCACACAAGCAAGACTGTGTATACTGTCAGCTGTGTCTCGCAGTGCAACCAGGACCCACGGACAGATTCTGAGACCCGTTCGCGATGTGACAAGTGTTTGTTTAATAATGAAAGCATGCTAACAAACAAACAAAACAAAACAAAACAAAAAAAAAGGTATATTTATGATGGATCTTTGTTGACAGCACTTTTCGGAGCTTCGTTGTGCGGCTTTTTTTTTTTTGTTTTTTTTTTTTGTTTGTTTGGTTTTTTTTGCCGCTTTCAGTGTTGCTTTGAAAAGTTTTTTTTTTCTCTTTGTTCCTTCGTGAATCCACTACTGTTGTGCTTTTCAATGTGCTGTGGGCCGTATGACACGGGCCTGGGGCAGTGTGTGAACTGTCAGGGGCAAGCCATAATTACAGAGGAAAAAGATGTACAGTACTCCATTAAATTATGTAATGATAGAGGAAAAGGATGTGCAGTACTCCATGAAATCATGTAATTACAGGGGAAAAGGATGTGTAGTACTCCATTAACTTATGTAAATACAGAGGAAGAAGATGTGCAATACTCCATTAAATTATGTAATTACAGAGGGAAAAGGATGTGTAGTACTCCATTAAATTATGTAATGACAGAGGAAAAAGATGTGCAGTACTCCATTAAATTATATAATTACAGAGGAAAAAGGAGATGTGCAGTACTCCATTAAATTATATAATTACAGAGGAAAAAGATGTGCAGTACTCCATTAAATTATGTAATCACAGAGGAAAAAATGTGTAGTACTCCATTAAAATTATGTAATGACAGAGGAAAAAGATTGTGCAGTACTCCATTAAATTATGTAATGACAGAGGAAAAAGATGTGCAGTACTCCATTAAATTATGTAATGACAGAGGGGAAAAGATGTGTAGTACTCCATTAGATTATGGTAACGTGGCAACAGTGAAATAAGCGTGACTGTACTTGCTATGATATCGTTGCTTCTGTTGTGAAATAAAAAGGTTTGTAAAGGATTGATTAATGAGTAAAGTGAATGTCATGATGGCATCAAAATGACAATAGTATATGAAATGAATTGAAAATTGATAATAAAACTTTCCGAAAGAAATAAGAGGAGTGATAAAACTTTCCCAAACAAAGAAGATAGGTAGTTAAAACATTCCAAAGGAAAGAAGATTGGTGGTAAAACTTTCAAAACAAAACAAAAATGATGATAAGAGTATCCGAAAGAAAGAAGAAGAAGAAGATGATGATAAAACTTTCCCAAAGAAATAAGATTGATGATAAGGCTATCCAAAAGAAAAAAAAAAGATTGAAAACAAAACTTTCCCAAAGAAATAAGATTGAGACAAGACTATATACGAAAGAAAGAAGATTGATAATAAAAACTTTTCCAAAGAAAGAAGATTGATAATGAAACTTTCCCAAAAGAAAAGAAAAATTGGCGATAAAAAACTTTCCCATAGAAAGACGATTGGTGATAAAAATTTTTCGCAAGGAAAGATGATTGGTTTATAAACTTTTCAAGGAAAGAAGATTGGTAATAAAACTTTGCCAAAGAAAGAGATGTCGATAATAAAACTTTCCCCAAGGAAAGAACATTTGATAGTAGAACTTTCCTAAAAAAAGAACATTTAATAATCACATTTTCCCAAGGAAGGAAGGGATTGATAATAAAACTCTACAAAAAAAAAAAAAAAGAGATTGAAAAATTCCCAAAGAAAGAAAAAAGGTAAGGTAAGAAGATAAGATAAGAAACACTTTATTATCTCATCATGAGAAATTTGGTAACAAAAGATTGGTAACAAAAACTCCACCCCCACCCCACCCCCCATAAAAAACTCCCCCCCCCCCCCCCCCCAAAACGAGATTGAAAATAAAACTGCCCCCTCTTGCTTTCCGTATTTACATTGTTCGGGTTGATCAGGGAGATTATGACGCAGTTGGGGGTTAAAAAGAGAAACTGGCGAATAATGAATACTATGAGGAACGAAAGAAAAAGGGGCGTGGTTCAGCAACAGCTCAGCAGCTGAGGAGATCGGGGAGACCCCTCAGTCAGCGGGTGCAGCAGCAGACCACTCAGAGGGGAGCAGGGTGGCCCTGGGTAATAAGGTGCCCGTTCAAACACCCGGACCCTTGAGAGCGGTGGAGGGCGTCTACCCGTGGCAGCAGCTCCGAGGAAGAGCGAGGTTTTTTTAAGCCATTCAACGGGGAGGCAGCGAAGTGACGTGCGCTGTGTGTGTGCCTCTTTGTGGACCGTGTTGTTGGGGGTTGGCGTGGAGAGCTCTCCTGCCGTGGCCGTTCCGTCCTGGAGGAGCTGGGGTGGGTGGGTGGTTGGGTGGTGGGTGGGTAGGTTCTTCTGTCTGGGTCGGTGGTCGTTTACTGCGGTTTTTTTTTTTTTTTTTTTTTTTCTTTTAACCCACCCTTTCAGCCACAGTGTTTGGGGAAGAGAGGGGGGGGGGGGGGGGGGGGGGGGGGGGGGGTGGTGCTGTGACGTCATTCACAACAACTACCGTGCGTAAATATGGGAGAAAACCCCACAGAAGGCTCTGGATTGGAAGGCTGGGTTGGGTTTGGAAATGGATTCCCATGTAGGTGAATTGAGGTTGTGTGGACGGGGTATGATTTGAAAACGTGTCCACAAGCAGGTCAGTTGAGTAGCGGGGGTGGTTACCAATCGGAAGGGAGGAGAACGCGGCGGAGTTAGGTGAATGGCAGTACCCCCTCAATTCATATCAGCAAAAGTGACAGGACGAAAAAATAAGATTGGCCCTCAGTGTGTCTGTTCAAGGTGCTGTTCAACTTCGTGTAAAAGAGGGGGGGGAGAGACGGAGAGAGAGAGAGAGAGAGAGAGAGAGAGAGAGAGAGAGAGAGAGAGAGGTTGTCTTTGAAGGGTAGATGTCAGAAAGGAAATATTTTCCGATAACACTACCATCTCTCTCTCTCTCTCTCTCTCTCTCTCTCTCTCTCTCTCCTCTCTCTCTCTCTCCTCTCTCTCTCTCTCTCGTCTCTCTCTCCTGTCCCCTCCTCTCTCTCTCTCTCTCTCTCTCTCCCCTCCTCTCTCTCTCCTCCCTCTCCCTCCCCCCTCTCTCTCTCTCTCTCTTGTGTACGTGCATCATCATCAGTAGCAGCGTTCCTGCGTGCATTATTCATAATCTTTGCGTCACCCCCCCCCCCCCCCCCCCCCCCCACACACACACACACACAAACACAATGAACAGCCACCGAGAGCCCTCCTGTATAGTCCAAAGTCTAGTAGGCCGGCCAAAAAAAAAAAAAAAAAAAAAAAAAAAAAAAAAAAAGACGCAGTCATGAGGGTCTTGCCTGAAAAAGAGAGACACAATTTGAGGTGGGGGGGGGAAAAAACCCCTGAAAAGAGCCTCTTGAAATTCTCTCGAGAGAGTTCAAGTAGTGTGTCTTCCTTCCTCCCTCTCTCTCTTCATTCACTCCACTGTCCGGAGCAGTGTGTGGCAGACTACTGCCCCCCCCCCCACCCCCCCCCACCCCCCACCCCCCTCCCCTGCTGCTCCGAGTGGAGACCTCCCAGACAAAGATGTGGTGTGATGTTGGGGCTGGCCTTGCCTCCATGGGGATGGTGCGCACACAGTCACACACACACACACACACACACACACACACACACACACACACACACACACACACAACACACACGGGGCGCGCGCGCGCGCGCACACACATACACACACACATACATACAACACAACATACACACACATCACGCACACACACACACCTACACACACACACACACACACACACACACACAATACACACACACGCACTCTCTCTCTCTCTCTCTCTCTCTCTCTCTCTCACCACACACACACACACACACACACACACACACACACACCACAACACACACACACACACGCACACACTCTCTCTCTCACACACACGCACACACATACACACACACACACACACAACACACACACACCACACACACACACACACACACACACACATACACACATACACACATTACACACACACACATACACACACACACACACACACACACACACACACACACACACACACACGCACACTCTCTCTCTCACACTCACACAACACACACACACACACACACACACACACACAAACACACACACACACACACACACACAAAAACACACACACACACACAGATAGGAGCCGGGGTCAGGGGAAGGGCGTCGTGACTTTGGGAAGCGTGAGAGGACGGCGTGGACCTTGCTCACGAACGACCCTGCCCACGGCGGAAAAGGCGGTTCTCCGGGCTGCGGAGGTGCCTGGTGGGGATGGGGTTGTTGGGGCGGGGTGGGGGGGGGGGGGGGAGCGGGGGGGGGGGGGGGGGGGGGGGGGGGGGGGGGGGGGGGGGGGGGGGGGAGGAGGCATCAAGTAGTGGAAGGGTGATGCAGGAGACTGTAGATCTGCGGGGAAAGTCCAGCCTGAGGACTTGGTCACTGCTTCACACACACGCACATGCACGCACAGACGCGCGCGCGCGTGCGCATACACACACACATACTCAACACACACTCAGGCACACTCTCTCACATATACATAAACACACACACGCAACGCACACACACAAGCATGCGCGCGCGCGTGCACCCACACACACACACACACACACACACACGCACACACACACTCAACACTTACTCTCTCTCTCTCTCTCTCTCTCTCTCTCTCTCTCACACACACACACACACACACACACACACACACACACACACACACAAACACAACCCAAACACACACACACACACACACACACACACACACACACACACACAACCACACACACACACAGAGGAGGCAAGGGCTGCGTCACTAGCTCTCTTCACTGTGCCATCGAGAGGGTGGGGTGGTGGGGGGGGTGGGATGGGGAGGGGGCCGGACAGGAAGGAAAAGAACGAGGTTCAGCTGCCTTGCAAAGTGCCGTCAGTCAGGGACAGTTGTCGGGAGGGAGAAAGAACCGGGCCATAGTGTGGTCTCTGCCAGGGACGACAACTCCCGGCATCACCGGAAATAGGAGAGAGAGAGAGGAGAGGAGACGAGAGGGAGGAGAGAGACGCCACGCAGGCGCTGAGCTGTGTTGGGCATGGGTGATGTGGTGTGGTGTAGTGATGGTGAGTTGCTTGTATTGATAGACCTGTACGATGGTGTGTGTGTGTGGGGGGGTGTGTGGGGGGGGGGGGGGGGGGGGAGCTGTATTGATAGACCAGGGTGGATGATGGGGGAGTTGTGTTCATAGAGACCTGGGTGATGGGGTGGGATGGGGGGGGGGGGGGGGGGGGGGGAGTTGCAGTTTGCATGATAGACGTCTATGATAGTGTAATATTCTGTTCATAGACTGGGTGATTGTGTTGGGGGGGGGGGGGGGGGGGGGGGGGGAGAGGGGGGGGGTTTGTTTGCATTGTCTACCTATGCATTGCATTGTCTATCTATGATAGTGTAATATTCTGTTCATAGACTTTGGTGTGGGGATGGTGGGGGGGGGGGGGGGGGGGGGGGGGGGGGGGGTTTTGGGTGGTTTGTGGTGATAGACCTCTTGATGGTGTAGTAGTTCTGTTGATAGACCTGGCAGGTGCTGTGATAGTTCTGTGTGAGTGATGGTGGCATAGTTCGGTTAACGGATTCAAGTGAAAGTGGGGTCACTCTGTAGAATCCAAAGACGTGCGTGATCCACGAGCTCCTTAAGGGTCAGCCTCAGGGTGGAGGACGAACTCGGTGACCGTCCTCATATAGTGATATGCACACCTGTGGAATAAGGTCCACCTGTCCTCGTGGGCGGTCCTTCATGGCGGGCCCACAACCCCTCGACCCCCCCAACCCCCGCAATGTCTGTTGAGGAACAGACAGCTGCCCTGATGGACTTATCTCTAATGATTTGAAATCTCGATGTCCTCCGACATGAGCAGAGACGGGCAAGGGTCCAGTTCAGTATATATGCACAGTTCATGGACATGAGCTGATGTAACGTCGGTCTAAGAGTGGGTTCCCTCCAGAGGACAGACAAAGCAGCACCTTGCGTGCTGCCTAGTCCGGGAATCCTGGCGGATCAAACCTTAGGGGTTTGGTTCCAGAAATTGTCACAAAGCGACAGTGCGCCGTTTGAAAACCAGGGTAGCGGATACTGATCAACAAGTGAAGCTACCGTTACAGAGGCGCCTCTGAACACGTGAGACGTAAGACACAGTCATGAAATCAGTTGGCAGCGTTGAATGTACAGAGTCACTGAGTCAACGAGCTGTACTGAATATTGAAAGATGCACACGCTGTAACAAAACGTCAAAGCTTTAACTCTTTTTCAGTTTATTTGTCCCCAACAAATGACTTGAGGCTTCTTGGCTTCCGAATGAGGAGGGTTGTGTGTGTGTGTGTGTGTCTGTGTCTGTGTGTGTGTGTTCGTTCTTGGTCTCTTTTCTCAAAATGCCGTGTGAAAATGTTGATGTTATGGAAGCAGAAAGAACGCAGAAGTTAATGTTTTGTATGCGAGTATGACGGAGGTAAATCCGTACCACGCGTGAGCAGGAGGAAAAAAGAACGACAAACAACATGAATGACAGTCAGTTTGTTCAGCAGCGAGTACAATTCTTTGAGCTTTTTTTTCTTCTTCTTCTTCTTCTACAGAGATATCAGTCACAAGACAGAACGTGAGGGGAGGGAGGGGGGCCGTTAAAATGATCCTATTTATCCTGAAACCGGACCGAGAAGACGGTTGGGGTGTCCATGGCTGTAATGAGGTGTGTAGGGATCTGGGGGGCCGGCTGATCGCCCACTGATGACAGGCGTGGCGCGGGGACACGGCTCAGGAGGAAGATCTTCACACCTCGGGCACACGCCGGGCGCCCACCATTCCTCAACGGGGCACCGCCGTCTCTCTCATTAGCCCTGACCCTGGCAACGCGCTCTGTCTCTCTACCGCGGGGACCCCCAATCAAGGAGATAATTGCTGCGTCTCCGCCGGGGAGATAATTGCCCGCTTCTCTCTCTCTGTGGCGAAGAGATGATTAGTGGCTCGCTCCTGTGGTGGTGGGCGAGTTGAGACTTGTTGGTCCGACAGTGCGTGTATGTGTGTTGGATTGTCTGTTGTTGTGGACAGGGTAGTTCTTGATCCACAACGTGTGTGTGTGTGTGTGTGTGGGGGGGGGGGGGGGGGGGGGGGGGGGGGGACTTGTCTGACTGTGCTGACTGTGACCAGGGTAGTTTTTGTTGATCCGTCACAGTGTGTGTGTATGTGGGATTGTTTGTTGTGGACAGGGTAGTTCTTGTTGATCCGACACAGTGTGTGTATGTGGGACTGTCTGTTGTTCTGGACAGGGTTTGGTCCGCGACGGGGTGTGTGTGTGTGTGTGTGTGGGGGGGGGGGGGGGGGGGGGGGGGGGGGGGGGGGGGGGGGGGGGGGATTGTTGTGGGATTGGGACAGATTGGTATGTCGTGGCCGAGGATTGGTTGGATCACTCACTCAGTGGCCACAGTGTTGTGTGGCAGGGTAGGGTATTTGGTAGTTCCACAGTGTGTGTGTATGCGGGATAGTCTGTCGTCTAATAGGGTAGTTCCCTCTCAGTGTTGTTTGTAGGATTATTTAGTGTGGCCAGGGTAGTTCTTGTTGGGCCCCTCACTGTGTGATTGTTGATCCTTCACAGGTGTGTATGTGGGATTGTTTGCTGTGGCCAGGTAGTTCTTGTTGATCCTTCACAGTGTGTGTATGTGGGATTTGTTTGCTGTGGCCAGGTAGTTCTTGTTGATCCTTCACAGTGTGTGTATGTGGGATTTTTTGCTGTGGCCAGGTAGTTCTTGTTGATCCTTCACAGTGTGTGTATGTGGGATTGTTTGCTGTGGCCAGGGTAGTTCTCGTTGGTCCGTCAGAGGTGTGTGTTATTTGGGAGCGGGTCGGAGTTGTCGTGTATGGTGAAAGCTTACGGCCCAGGGAAGCCAAAACGGTGCTGTGGCTTGTCGTCATTTAGGACAGGAGTTTTCCTGGATACCCGCATCGCGTTCAGTATTGTGGATACAGGATTTTGCCATGTTCTTCTTCCCCATAACGTCAAACACAGGCAATTTGAGTATATATATATATATATAATGGTGCAAACGACACTGGTATGAGTTATTCGTACGTGAAACACAAACCAGTTTGTGTGATGTCTTCAGCCAGGTAGTGGAGTTCTTCACCCATGAAGGAAGACCGCATATATATCGGCGTGTAAGGAGACACGGGACTCTAGTAGAGTGTTTCTCTAACATTTGGTCAGACAGAAGAAATATTACTGTATTATTTGGTCACGAGACTCCACAGTGAGTACGTCTGACATGATGAACAATTCTCAGTTTGTGCTGAGTCACCAGCCAGAAAGCACGCCTGCCTTCCTCCTGTCGTACTATCAACTGGTGAACACTGCAGCATGCACCGAGTTCAGATCCGCGATGTAATCAGACGTGTTGACAGGGACAGTACCGTGGGATTTTGCTGTCCTCAGGAGGACGGGGGAGCTCCGTGACGTATTGTCGTCCTGGGGATCCTGAATGACATGTGGGAAGTACCCTGGGATATGTTCAATGCGAGTCTGAAGCAAAGAGAGTGTCTTGGGAATGGCGGGAGACCTGTGGTAGATCAAGACCTGAATGTGGGAGGGAGAGGAGATCTATCAGTCTGAAGCGTCGAGGGGTGGGGATGGGGCTTTTTCAGTATCTGGGTTTTTTAAGTATTGATGCAGTCAACAGGTATTTCAGCAAAGTGGCTGTTACACAGAAGCACACTGAGGGTGTAGGAGGTGGGGGGGGGGGGGGGGGGGGGGGGGGGGGGGGGGGGGGGGGGGAGGAGGAGGCTTGGATGCGAGGGAGGCGGGCGGGATGGAGGTCGTAGGTCTTCTTGTCGTTAGCTGCAAAGTTTGAAATTTGGCTTTGCGTGTGTGTGCATCAGTTATGAACACCGTGCAGTGATTGTTGTTGAGCATGAGAGATGTGGGGTGATTTGGTCGCTGCAGTAAAATAAACAAGTAAATGAAGGAATGAATGAATACGTAAAGAACGTGCCCAGTTTTCCTGTCGCATCAACAGTTCTCGGAGACAAGGACGAATCCAGTTTTGTCGGCCGAGCGAGTTGACTTACAGCTAGCTAGCTGTCCTAGATGTCATACATGTGATGGTTTGGGACCTGAACGCTTCGTTTACTGCACACAACACCGGCTACTCTTCCAGGGAAAATGCCTTGTCATGGGGCACACATAGACGCGCGCGCGCGCGCGCGCGCACATACACACACACCACACACACACACACACACACACACACGGTG
This sequence comes from Conus betulinus, assembly GCA_016801955.1. Taxonomy (NCBI): domain Eukaryota; kingdom Metazoa; phylum Mollusca; class Gastropoda; order Neogastropoda; family Conidae; genus Conus; species Conus betulinus. The sequence goes on from JADBJO010001079.1 coordinate 37,080, forward strand.
GCACATGCATCGGACTGAAAATCCCGTTGGCGTCAATCACACGAAAAGAGGGGGCTTTCCGTTAGGAGCAACCGGAAGTGACGATCACGTGATGCCGATGTCGTCTGATACTGTGGGAGCAGACGTGTTTGTGTTCCTAACTGGCGAAACGATGGCCGAAAATGAGTTCGGCGACTAAGGTACAATGGAATGCGAGAGTGAAAATGCCTACGGTTTGTCCCACATGGTGAAAATGATTGTTTCAGTACATGGGAAGCGAAAATATGGGTGAGCGTAAAAACGATGAATAATAAGAAATACATTTGAAAAAAAGATGAAAACAAAATGATGATATAAATGCCCATTTTGATCTGTATCTTTTTTTTTTTTTTTTTTTTTTTTTTTTGTTGCTGTTGTTGTTGTGAGTCCGCCAGCAACAGGGACAAAGATAGCACGAGACTAATCACGACACGTTTCAATTTCTTTGGTCTTCTTTGGGCAAGACTCGGCAACATTCAGGACAATGAAAACGAAGAACGAGCAAATCACTTATCTTCAATCATTCTCTCACAATCACAGTCACGCAGTCACTGTGATCTTCTGCCTGTAAGGAGAGCATATATCCCCCCCCCCCCCCCCAACTCCCCCTTTTATTTTTAAATCAAAGATGAGGTGGACTTGAAACAGGAAAAAAAGTTGAATCAGAAACTCAGGTTGTATAAGCAGCTTTGTCGTTTTTTCGTTGTTGTTGCTCTCTGCTCTCTCTCTCTCTCTCTCTCTCATTGGTTTTATGTACATTTACCAGTATATTGGGCTATAGTAGTAGTAAGTCGGATTGTGTCAACTTTAAGGCGATTGGTAGGCAGGAGTCGGAGGAATTCCACTTGTCGATAGGTGTGTGTGTGTGTGTGTGTGCGCGCGCGCGCGCGCGCGCGCCTGCCTGTCGGGAGGCAAACAGCAGAGGAAACAGGGGGTCATCACTGGACAGGGTCATGACCAGGGAAATAGAACGCCTCCCATTTCTCTGGTCATCACTCTCCAAGTTTAAAAGCACTGGAAGATAGTCACAGTTACGGCCCTTGAAACGAAACTGCTCAACAGGTTAATGTAAAAAAAAAAAATTTAAAAAAAAAAGGGGGGGGGGGGGTTGCTTCATAGGCTTTGCCGTGCGCGTTAATCAGTAGTGGTCAAAAGAAGTAGGCCTTTTTGTTGTTGGAATTACATTCAGTGGAGTTGTGCCTAGAGTCGAGTCAGGAGAAGCTGATCGGAAAAGGGAGGAGGAAGGCTGATGCATTGCGAAGATGGGTGGTGACCTGCTCTGTCGTCTTCTTTTCGTTATCATCGAGGTGGCATTCCCTGACCTTGCCTTGCCACACCTGAGGTGACCGGCCAGTGGAGGGAGACGTTGGGCTGAGAGGCGGCGTTGGGCTGAGAGAAGTGATGGTGAAGAGCGGCAAGACTTCCGTTCCCCATTCCCTCGTCAACTGTTGAAGCTGAAAACATCGTTCTTCTTTGGAGGACTCTTCGCGTGTTTGAAGGAAGCTGTGTTGTAGTAGTTTAACTCTGGAAAATAGCCGCGCGAGTGCGGGCGCGGTCGTGTACACACACACACACACACACACACAGAGTTGCACCTCGTGGTTGTTCCTATCAGAGCAGAACGTGAGGAGAGGGATTTACACTGGCCCTAGTCTCCCTCTTGCCCGTGGAGCTGACCTGTCCTGCCGTCCCACTGACCAAATCTCTCGCCTCAGTGACTGTCTGTCACGGCCCCTGGCCAATCAGGCGGCACGGTCTGACGGAAAAGGGGGGGGGGGGGGTGATCTACGGCACACACAGAGAGAGAGAGAGACGAAGGGAGACAGACAGAGAGAGAGGCGCGCGCCTGAGTTCCTCCTTCACGGTAGAGGCTCTTTTTACTAGACGGGTCCCCCCCCCTCGACCCACATCGTTGCTCCGTCCGCTTTCTTTCCGCTGTGTTCTGCCTCCTGCCTCTACCCCTCCTCCCCACCCCACCTCTACCTACCCTCGACCCCCTCCCTCCCTCCCTCCCTCCCTTCTCCAAGGTGGGGGCTGGTCCGTGGGAATCTGCCGCTGGGGATGGAACAAAGAAAGAACGGGAGTGAGTGAGTGAGCGAGGGAAGAGAGAGAGAGAGAGGGGGGGGGGGGTGGGTGTTAGAGAACCTGCCTCCAGCTGTTGCGAGTCGTCATCACCCCTACTACCACCCCTTCCTCCTGGTTCACCCCCCCCCCCCCACCCCGCTTCTCTCCCCTGTATCCTTCCTGCTCGCCGCTAAAAAAGATGTACCCCCTCCCCCCCCCCCCCCCCTCTCTCTCTGTCTCTGTCTCTCTCCCTCTCTCTCTCTCTCTCTGCCGTTCACTTCACTTCCTGCTATGCGTACCAGTGGAGTTTTTGGAGACACGCGCGCGTGCATATCGGTGTCAGAGGGGAAGGAAAGGAAGGTGAGGAGGGAGAGAAAGATCGCGGAGCGAAACAAAACTGGAAAAAAAAAAAAAAAAAAAAAAAAAAAAAAAACCCGTTGTTGCTTTTTAGGAGGTCTGAAGTAGTGGACCGAGTGTATATGTGTGTGTATGGTTGGTGGTCGCAGCGACGAGGTGAGTGCAAGCGAGAGAGAACGGATGAAGTGAACGTGATGTGTACCGTACTGCAGCCCCTTCTCTATAGGCCTACTAGGCCCAGTAGAAGATCCTGCGACAGATAGCAAGGGCCATGCACATCGCAGCAGCCCTGAGTGGGACGCAGCGTGACTTGTAGAGGAGACAGAAGCAGCAGCATCACTCTTCACATGCACGTGGTGGTGTGGCGCGTGTTGCGGACGGCGGGGCAGAGCAGGGGGGGGGGGGGGGGGGGGATCTGACTGTCGGCGTGGAGTGAAGGAGTGAGTGAGTGGGCTGTGGAGAGTGTAGCGGGCCGCGTGTGGTGTACTATACTACTACTATAGCATATTACTCCTGCACTTCGCTCCACTGGTGTGTGATTCACTGGGTGGGGGTGGGGGACTAGACGAAACCAACTGTCGGCCACGACCTCGTGGAGTAGTAGTGGTAGTAACGGCTGCTCTGTGGATGGTGGTGTGAGTGTATGTGTACGTGTGTGACCACCGGGTGGTTTCCTATAGGACTACTTCTGGCTGACTAGTCCGGCAGGATAGTCGTGTGCGAGCTGCTGACTGTTCGGAGTGGATCCATGTGCAAGTTTTGGCTCGGGACTGCTGTCTACCCAGGGGTGGATCTATGTGTGTGAGTAGTGGCCTGGGACTGCTGACTCTCCGGGGTGGATCGATGTGTGAATAGCGGCCCGGGATGACCGACTGTCCGGGTGGATCTTTGTGTGAGAGCGATGGAATGGATTGACGGACTATTCAGGGTGAACAGCGGTGGATTGGATTGACGGACTATTCAGGGTGGATAGCGGTGGATTGGATTGACGGACTGTTCAGGGTGGATTGCGGTGGATTGGATTGACGGACTATTCAGGGTGGATTGCGGTGGGTTGGATTGGCGAGACTACCCGGGGTGGATCTGTAATGTGACCCGCTGGATTGGATTGACGGACTCTCCGGGGTGGATCTACGTGTGAGTAGTGGGGCCCGGGACCTCATGACTCTCCGGGAGCGGATCTAAGCGTGACCGGCGGGTCGGACGGACGGACTATTCGGGGTGGATGTGTGTGTGATTGGGTGAAGGGAGGAGTATTCTGGGTGGTGACCGACCATGGGTGCCCCCACCCTCAAGAGATGTGTGGCGGTCAGGTGGAGGAGGAGCGGGGGAGTGACGCTGATGTGGCTTCTTCTTCTGTGGACAGCGCTGTGTAAGTAATGTGGGCTTCCACTTCTACATCATTTTCTTCTTATTCCAAAGGCACCACCACACACACACACACACACACACACACACACACACACACACACACACACACACACACAACACACACACACACACACACACACACACACACTGCTAAAGAACTGTATACACATGTTCCACTTAAAAGTTTGAATGGATATTTTCATGTAAGGAATGTGGGCTGCTGGTTCCACAACATTTTCGTTTTTTTTTCCAACGACGATTTCCCCCCCCCCCCCCCCCCCCCCCCCCCCTAGCGAACTGTATACACGTGTTCCACATGGAAAAAAAAAAGTTTTGAACAGATATCTTCATGAGCTATGATGAGGTTACCATGGCATTTGTATTTAGGAGATATGATTGACATCATTTTTTTAACTACTTTAATATTTCCTAGGACAGAGGCCGTGTTATCTGCCGTAAAATAGCCTTCAGTGTTGTCATTTTCAGTGCTTGATTTCATGTACGGGAAGACGTTTTGTTTTGTTTATCTTGCTTCGAATCTTTTTTGGTTAAAGTTTTTGTTTTTCTTTTTACAAGCATTGTATTGTCAGTTTTTGATTGTTTGTTTGTTAGTTGATTTTTGTTGTCAGTTCATTCCGTGTGTCACAGAGATGATTCTTGTCAGTTCATTCTGGTCTACAGTTCGTTCCGCGTCTCACAGAGGCTTGGGGGTGGGTGGGGTGGGGGTGTTGTGACGCTGAAGATGTGTTGTCAGACTGAGCGACATCCGCACACAGCCCCATGCTCTTCTCTCCCCTTCTCTTCTCTTTCTCACTCCGCGGAGGAATGAACGACACCCGCCCAGAGCACCACCAGACCCTGTTGCTTTCTTGGCAGCCCAAGACGAAAAACACGGGGGGGGGGGGGGTGGGGGGGGGGGGGGGGGGGGGGGGGGGGGGATGGCCAGGCTGTGGTTTCCTGTTTATACTGACTGCCCACTGGCGGACCAGGAACTGCAGAACGTGATGGATGGATAGAATGGGGGGGTGGGGGGGGGGGGGGGGGGGGGGGGGGGGGGGGGGGGGGGGGGGGGGGGGTTGTGAAGAGAGAGAGGGGGGGAACAGGGAGAGAGGAGGAAGGAGGAGGGGGTGTGAGATGCAGGGGGAGAGAGAGGAGTGGGTGAGACCGGGAGAGAGAGGGAGTTAGAGACAGGAAGGAGGGAGGGAGGGGTGAGAGGGAGGGAGGAGGAGGAGAGACGGGGACAAAGACAGGTGGGGTGAGGGGGGGGGGGGTGTATGCGAGAGACTGGAAGAAAGGGATGCGAGAGACTGTGAGAAACGGGGAGGGAGTGTGTGTGTGTGAGAGACGGAGGGGGGGGGGGGGGTTGGGTTGATCCAGAGGTGGTGCGTGGAATTAAACACTGCAAGGTGGAACATAAAGAGCTAAATATTTTTTTTTTACTGCATGTATATCATAGGCACTGGAATGTACGTTTGTTCCTCCCCTCCCTCTCCCACCCCCTCTGACCTTGTTTTTGCTCTCTCTCTCTCTCCTCTCTCTCTCTCTCTCTCTCTCTCTCTCTCACACACACACACACACACACACACACACACACACACACACACACACACACAACACACTCTCTCTTTTACTCTTTTACCCACTCTCTCTCTCTCTCTTACCCCACTCTCTCTCTCTCTCTCTCTCTCTCTCTCTCTCTCTCTCTCTCTCTCTCTTCTCATCTTGACTCCTCGCCGTTACCATGTCTCCTTCACCCAGTCCTCCTCATCCCACCCCCTCCTGTCTTCACCCCCCCCCCCCTCCCTCCCCAACCCACCACACTCCCACCACGCACAAACCGTTGCAGTGACCAGGTGGTACATGTCCTACTAGAGTTCAATGTAAGTTTTTCCTTTTCCCCTTCGTTCTCTTTAAGTGACCTGTTGGTGGGGGGGCTTTTTAAGTGGACACATGGGTGTGTGTCCACACAGGTTTTGCTGTCTGTCTGTTGCCCTTGATTACATACAGGTGGCGCTGTTCGGTCATCGCTGTGGTCTTCACAGTCCCCGCTGTCCAGTGCCCCTTACTCACACTGCTGGCTTTTCTTTTTTTGTGTGTGTGTGTGTGAATTCGCGGATATCAAAGAAAATGTGATTAAATTGAGAGACCGCCAGAAAATAGAAACAGACAACAAACAAACAAAACGACAGCAACAACATCAAAAGCGTCGGTGGAATGCTGGGAAAGCTGGCCCGCGTTGTTGTCGGTGTGGTTTCGGTCGACGTTGACGTCACGAGATCTCATGCAGACTTCTTGGCTGGAGTCACTGACGTCATGAGATCTCGTGTGAATGCCTTTGCTGGAGCTACTGACGTCACGATATTTCGGGTGAACTTTTTTCGCCAGAGTCGCTGACGTCTCGAGATCTCATGTAAACTTATCAGCAAGAGCCACTGACGTCACGAAATCTCGGGGTAAACTTCTTTGCTAGGGCCACTGACGTCACGAGATCTCGGATAAACTTTTTCGCTAGAGCCATTGACGTCACGAGATCTCGGGTAAACTTCTTCGCTAGAGCCACTGACCTCACGAGATCTCGGGTAAATTTTCTTCGCTAGAGCCACTGACATCACAAAATCTGGGATAAACTTCTTGGCTAGAGCCACTGACGTCACCACGAGATCTCGTGTCAACTTCTTGGCAAGACCTAGAGGCGCCCGAAAGTGACGTCACTGTCTGACGTCGTGTGTCAGTCAGCAGCAACAGCATCGCGAAAGTGAGAAACCCCGCGAGCGTTGATAGTGTGGCTCCTCCTGATCGTGTGGCCGGACCGATATGTGGACGACACGTCAGTTGACATTGGGATTTGAGTTAGATGACACCATTTTGGAGGAAAGTTTCTAAAGTGTGCGTGTTCAGTTCGGTGGGAGTGGGAGTGGGCGAGGTAAGGTGATGTCGCGGTTAGCCTGGCCGACCGCAAAGGGCGATATCAGGGCTGTCACAGCGTTTAAAGTCCACCCACATGTCATGTATTTGGGGGGGGGGGGGGGGGGGAGTTTTTTTTTTTTTTTTTTTTTTAACTCATTCTCTCATCCCTTTAAAATACACATTCTGAAAACACTGGAAATTTTATTTTTAACCATCTTTCTTCTGTAAAATCTGAAATCAGATGAAAAAGTTGATTTTTTTTTTTTTTTTTTTTTTTCAAAGAAATTCAAAGATCCATCAGGTGGGGATTACGTGGTGAGAGGAAGGATGGAGGAGGGGGAGGAATGGGGGGTATACCTACCCCCCCCCCCCCCCCAAAGAAGTTTTGGAATTTTCGCATTTCCTCAGTGGCCCCCCTACCCCACCCCCCCCCCCCCCCCCCCCCCCCCAAGACAGGTGGCGCTGTGTTTTTGACCAGCCCCCACCAAAACTACCGTGCAGTCAGCCTTGTACCGTAACTCACTCCGCCGCTGCTCTTTGATCGTGAGCTATTCCTTCAGTCATCTGTCCTGGTCAATCAGGGAAAAGGCTTTCCTCCTCACCACCCACCACCCACCCCCCCCCCCCCCCCCTTCCTTTCTGTTTCCTCCATAACCCCCCCCCCCCCCCCCCCCCCCCCTCCGCCTTTTTGGCGACCCTGGGAAAGAGGTCAGTGTGGTGATGGTTTATGAGGAGTGGGGTTGGTAGTTTGATGTGTGAGCGAGCACTTCACAATACAGGGGCGAGGGGCTGGGCTGTAGTAGACAGCCATTTGTATTCCATGAGAGGACGAGAGGTGGGATGGGGGGTGGGGGGTGGGGGGTGGGGGAGGACACCAAAAGGTAATGGACGAGGGGAGAAGTGAGAGAATTGGGGGGGGGGGGGGGGGGGTGAAAGGCAAAGGGGAAGGAGAAAAAGGGGGGTATTGGAAGGGGGAGGGGGGGGGGGGGTCCTCATATTCGTGGTATTATGAAGATGCGCATGTCATGGTTTACCCCGCATGTCATCGCTGCTCCTTTTATCCCTCCTCATGTCTCGCTCCTCTCTCTCTCTCTCTCTCTCTCTCTCTCTCTCTCTGCCACGCGCTTGCGTGCTGTGAAATGGACTGTAAACGTTTTTGCTGTGAGCAGCGTCACTGCAGGGAGAAGTGAGGCAAGAACACAACAGTTGTGTCCCTAGAAGACACCAAGGAATGAGGCAAGAACGCAACAGTTGTGTCCCTGGAAGACACCAAGGAATGAGGCAAGAACACAACAGTTATGTCCCTAGAAGACACCAAGGAATGAGGCAAGAACACAACAGCTGTGTCCCTAGAAGACACCAAGGAATGAGGCAAGAAACACAACAGCTGTGTCCCTAGAAGACACCAAGGAATGAGGCAAGAGCACAACAGCTGTGTCCCTAGAAGACACCAAGGAATGAGGCAAGAACGCAACAGCTGTGTCCTTAGAAGACACAAAGGAATGAGGCAAGAACGCAACAGCTGTGTCCTTAGAAGAAACAAAGGAATGAGGCAAGAACACAACAGCTGTGTCCTTAGAAGACACAAAGGAATGAGGCAAGAACACAACAGCTGTGTCCCTTAGAAGAAACAAAGGAATGAGGCAAGAACACAACAGCTGTGTCCTTAGAAGACACAAAGGAATGAGGCAAGAACGCAACAGCTGTGTCCCTAGAAGACACCAAGGAATGGCACAAACAACATGGCGATGTAGAAGCAGCGCGTTTCAGTCCTGAGGTGTTCAACAGGGGAGAGAGAGAGACAAACCCCATCCCCCCCCCCTCCCCCCCCCCCAATTACCTTACGTGCTCGTTCGCTTTGTTTTGTGGTTGAGTGACAGCCTGTGTTCTTGCTTTGGGGATGGGGGGGGGGGGGGGGGGGGGGTATAGTATTGAGTGTTTGTGAGCTCTCAGACTTGATACGTCCCTTGTAGTCAGCAGGGACTTTTAATAGCAGTGGGTACTCACTCCAGGATGAAGTGTTGGACCAAAGCCAGTTCTGCTCTCTCTCTCTCTCTCTCTCTCTCTCTCTCTCTCTCTCTCTCACACACACACACACACACACACACACACACACACACACACACACACACACGCGCGCGCGCGCGCGCGCACACACGCACGCATGTACGCACGCACGCACGCACGCGCGCGCGCGCGCGCGCAGCACGCATGCACACGCACGCACGCACGAACAGAGACAGACAGTCAAGTGGGGGAGGGGGTGTTGAACAGAGGAAGCAGAGGGAGAGAGGCTAGGTTCACAGTGAGGGGGGGGAGAAGAAAAAGACGCAGTGAATGTCCGTGTAATTATGAGAGATGGAGAGGGGGTGGGGTTCTTGTATTTGTGGTATTATGAAGATGCTGTGTGCTGGGTTTATTCCCCATGTCATTGCTTCTGTCTGTCTCTCTCTCTGTCTCATCTCTCTCTCTCTCTCTCTCTCTCTCTCTCTCTCTCTCTCTCTCTCTCTCTCTCTTTCACACACGTACACACACGCGCGCGCGCGCGCACACACACACACACATGCACACGCACACACACACCACACACACACACACCACATGCACACGCACACGCGCACACACACACACACACACACACACACACACACACACACGCTTCTTTCTGAACCTTTTTTGTTTTTACATTGTCTTAATTTTTCGTTATCAAACACAAATATATAATGTAGAATACAGACTGTAGAGAGAGAGAGAGAGAGAGAGAGAGAGAGAGAGAGAGAGAGAGAGAGAACTCAGAACATTTTAATTCTATGAAAGGATTGGAGAGAGAGAGAGAGAGAGAGAGAGAGAGAGAGAGAGAGAGCACAGAACTCGAAAAAACTTTATTCGGTCAAGGATCGAGATTTTAGGCAGAGCCTTCTATTCCAGTCTGCCTTTGCAGAGAGAGAGAAGGGAGGGGGGCAGAGGAAGGGAGGGAAGGGGGAAGGGTGAAGGGGGGGGGGGGGGGCGTCATTAGTGAAGAATCCCCAGAGGGCTGTCCCGGAGACCAAATCAAACGATGGAGGAAAAGGTCCAGTGACGGAGAAGAAATGGAAGCGGACAGAGCTCAGGTGGACTGGGGCTGGCCACGTAGGACGACTACGTCAACAAATCCCTGGACCCACAGATAAACCTTCACACCTGGGACACCTGCGACACAAGCCCCGCTCCCTGGGGGGGGGGGGGACAGCTGACCAGGATCTCTCAGCTGATCCCCTTCCGTCTCGGCAACATCGCTACCACCACTACCCCCATCTATCCTATTCCCTGCTCTCTCCATCCCCTCTCCCCTCCCTCCCTGCCTCATCTTCTTGTGATGACCCTGTTATGGGAACCTCTTCACACATTCCAAGTGTTGAGACCTCTCTTTCTTTCCAGCTCTCGTCCTCCGTTCCGATTCACCGTAAAGACTCGTGTCAAACACCCCCCCCCCCCCCCCTTTCAAATCCTGCCCCACCCCTAACCCTCCCCCCCCCCCCCCCTCCTGCGCCCCCCTCCCCCACTCTCACTATGTATACATGTCTGACTTGCTCTGCTGCCTGTCTGCCTCTCTCTCTCTCTCTGCCTCTCTCTTGCCCTCTCTCTATGTGCCTCAGCCTCTTCCCCCCCCTCCCCCCCCCCCCCCCCCCCCCAGGACAGGTTGGAAGAATAGGCATTGTCTAAAATCTCTATCCTTGAGTAATAAAGTTTTTGAGTCTTGAGTCTCTCTCACCCCCCTCTCTCTCCCTCCCTCCTTCACTCCCCAGCCCGTGCCTCAGAACATGTCACAGTGAATCAGGAACAAAGAAGTGCCTCAGCAGTAAACTCGGAAACAAGTGAACCAAGACGTGAGATCACCACCACCACCAGCACCACCACCACCACCACAGAACGTGACACTGGATGGGAGGGAAGTGGAACGTGAAGACATCAGAACGTCCCAGCGTTCCACCCACACAGACTACAGCAAAAAAAAAAAAGCAAAAACAATCACCTGTTCTTTTCCTGCTGCCCCCATCTCAAGTTCTCACCCTGTAAACTAACTGTGTTCACGTCTCGCAGTAAAAAACCCTCACATAAACAAGTAAATGGGCGAAAGCGCGAAACGCCACACAGATGAAATTTGAAAACGAGAATTTTAAAACCCTCCCCGACGGTCCACAGAAAATGCCCCCCCCCCCCCCCCCCCCCTTTTTCAAAAGTGGGCAGAGAGCCCAAAGCAATCTATGTCTTATGTTCCCCAGCGCCTCCACCCTCCAACCGTCCCCCCACCTCTTTAACACCTGTCTGCCACGGTTGGGCGGCTTCACACCTCGAGACCAGGCTGGCCAGTGAGGTGAGAAGTGTGATCGGGCCACACCTTTCCCTCCTCCCCCCCCCCCCCCCCCCCCCCCCCTCACCACCCACCTTCCCACCCCCTCCGCCCTCCGGGGCCCCTGGGTGTTGCTCCGGTGACGTCAGGTGGAGAGGGGGGGTGCAGGGTCTCCGCCATTGAGGGGGGTGTTGGCCTCCTGTAGGGAAAGAGAAGGAACCTCTTCTCCTCCCAGGGCAACGGCCTACTCACCCCCATCCCCCAGCTCCCACTTACATTCCCCCCCCCCCCCCCCCCCCCCCCCCCCTCTTGCTTCTTCTGGGGGCTTGCTTTCCTCTTTCTGCAGCTAGTCTGTTACCCCTGGGACAGAGGCGGGTAGTGCTGCGGGTCCTTGAAGTTGATGTGTTGTGCACGGGGCCGGGCTTGGTGTGGGAACAGGCCGGTCGTTGCAGAGCCTTGGAGCCTGTAGGGATGCTGGGCAATTGGGAGTCCCGTGGTCTCCTCCACCTGGCGACGGTCGGTGCTGGAAGAAAGGCGGTGTGAACGTGACAGAGAGAGAGAGAGAGGGGGGGGGGGGGGAAGGGGGCAGAGGGAGAGAAAGGCAGTGTGAACGTAAGGAGAGAGAGAGAGGGGGGACGGGGCGGGGCGGACGGGGTTGGGGGGGGGGGGTGGAGGCAGTGTGAACGTAAAGAGAAAGAAGAGGGGGGGGGGGGGGAGGGGGCGGAGGAGAAAAGCCATGAGGCTTGTGTGAATGCGACGAGGGAGGAAGGGGGAGATAGGGGATGGGGTGGAAGATGGGGCCCCTCTTTTGTTGGATGTTCCCAAGTGCTGGTTTTCCCTTCTACATCACACACGATCTTTGTTCACTGTTTTCTACCTGATTTTCATTGTAAATGAGAAATGTATATCGCTGAAAAAAAAAAAAAAAAAAAAAAAAAACTCCCTCCCAGGTTTTATGTGAGAGGGGCGCAGTTGAGGAAGGAGGGGAGGGGAGGGGAGGGGGTGGGGGTGATTAGAAACGCCGGGAGGGGCAGATAATCTTTCATTTAAAAACGAAAATCGGATACCTTCCCCCATTTTCGCCTCAGATTTGTCTCATTTTTGTTGAAATTAACAAAGAAACAAACACACACACACAAACAAAGAAAACTGTCCTATTTCAGGCAAAAATCTTCACAATAAAAAAAAATTTAAAAAGAAAAAAAGGAAGAAGAAGAAGAAAAAAAAATCGCTCATTCAGTCGGAAATCTGTACAGTGTTTGAATGAACAACTTTCTCATATCATTTGCCATGACTAATTCAGAAATTAATCTCCTGATTGTTTCATCGGAAATCCCTTTAAAAAAAAATAAAATAAAAAATAAAAAGCAGAAAAAGCAGAAATCTTCCCTATGAATGAATAAAATCTCTCTCTCTCCTCTCTCTCTCTCTCTTCTCTCTGTCTCTCTGTCTGTCTCTCCTCTCTCTCTCTCTCACTCTCTCTCTCTCTCTCTCTCTTCTCTCTCTCTGTTTTGTTTTGTTTAACAGCAATCTGTTCCATTTTTAGGACAAAAATCTTTACCATCTCTACGGCTACACACACGCTGTTATGAAATGGGAAATCTTTCGTCTGTTGCACTCGGACAGGTACATTGTGTACAGAAACTTGCCTGCAGGGTAGTTAGCTTCGTCAACGCTCTCCTCTCCCTCCCCTCCCCCTCTCTCCCTCCCCCATCGTTCCAGCCTCTTTCCATTGAGTGGCTGGCTGCAAGCGTCACCAAGGTGATGGGTGTACTGCCCAGCAGAAAGCCCTGAAGGGATTGAGGTCAGTAAAATGCCTGGGCAGTGCTAAGACGTCGGCCGGTTGGTTGTTCAACGCTTTGTTGTCGCACTTTGGGGCGTGTGTGTGTGTGTGTGTGTGTGTGTGAGGGGAAAAGGAGGGTGGGGGGTGGGGATGTTGTACAATAGTGTTTATTAGCCTTCCGATTGGGAACGGATGAACAGCGATGGCAATGACTTGATCACACAGAGATCACCCCCCCCCCCCCCCCCCCCCCCCACCCCACTACCCCCCCCCTTTCCCTAACTCTCTCTCTCTCTCTCTCTCTCTCTCTCTCTCTCTCTCTCACACACACACACACACACACACACACATTGTTCGGTGAATGGTCTTTTTCTTCATTTTCTAGTTGTTTGTATTGTTCATCGGTTTTCTGTGTGTGCGCAGATTTTTTTGACTGGCATGTCTATTGTTGGCAGAGTTTGGCAACACTAAGTGGAAATTGCACATGCATTCCCTTGGCAGTAGGGTTGTTAACTATTGTCAGTAATCATTCATCTCTCTCTCTCTCTCTCTCTCTCTCTCTCTCTCTCTCTCTCTCTCATCAGGTGGGTCATGTGACGGTCATCTCATCAGGGGGCCATGAAGGGTGTGTGTGTGTGTGTGTGTGTGTGTGTGTCTGTCTGTTGTTGTTGTCTGTCTGTCGTATTGTGTGTGTGTGTCAGTGTGTATATGGTGTGTCAGTGAGAGAGAGAAGAGTAAGAGAGAAAGAAGGAAAGAAAACAGTGTTATTGGTGAACTGTCGTCACATCACCAGCTTCAAGGATGGGGGGGAGGAGAGGGCACAAAGTGTATGGTCTGTGGTGAGGGGGTGGGGGAGGAGGGGGGGATGGAAGAAGGGGGAGAGAGGGGGGGGGGGTGGCATTGGCAACCAGTCAGGTGATGCCATCAGAGCAGTGACACAAAACCATGCTTCCTGTGAAAGCCCCAGCCTGGTGGTCAGGGCTGGGCAGCTGACGCCATGGGGAGATTCGCTGCTCTGGGAAAGACTGTGTGTGTGCAGGGGGGGGTGGGGGTTGTGGGGGGGGGGGGGGGGGTGAGTGGTGGGGCAAAGGATTGGGTCCAGATGGGTGTGGGTGGGAAGCAGGTGATTGGGGGCAGTCTGGGCAGTGAGTGTCACAGGTTTTTTTTCTTTCTTTCTTTCTTTTTTTTTTTTTCTTCTTTTTTTTTCTTCATTTTTTTTTTCCTTAAAAAAAGTACAAAGTGAGAGAAGGGTGGTGTGGCTGTGGGGAAAGGTGTGGTCTAGAAACGACAGTGTACTCTTGTTTATTGTTAAATTGTTTACACTAACAATTTCTCTAATATGGTTCACACTCACCTCTTCATCTGTAAAATTTCCATCTTAGATTGATTCCAAGGTGAAAGCCCATAATGAGCTGGCCTGGAAGTCAGATTGATTCCAAGGTGAAAGCCCATCAGATTGCTGGCCTGGAAGTCAGATTGATTCCATTGATTAGGTAAAGCCCTTAATGAGCTGGCCTGGAAGTCAGATTGATTCCAAGGTAAAAGCCCTTAATGAGCTGGCTGGCCTGGAAAGGGCCGATGACAGACAGGAATGGCTGAAGTGTAAACCGGTACAGACAGGAATGGCTGAAGTGAACTGGTGAACAGACAGGAATGGCTGAAGTGAACTGGTACAGACAGGAATGGCTGAAGTGAACTGGTGCCCTACATTCCTTGTGTCAAGTGATGAGGGTGTAGTGGTGTTGTCCAGTGGTCTGTCACTGTGGCCTCACTGCTGACATGTTTTTGAATCTGTGTTCTCTGTTAGGTGAAAACCTTTCTGCTGGTCTTCATCAGTTTGACAGTCCTTGACAGACACTTGTCAGGTCTACAGGGAACCTGGTGGTGGTTTTTATGGATACTATCCCCTGAAAACACACACGCCCCACACACACACACACACACACACACACACACAGAGAATAGAATTCTAATTGGTCTTAATTGAGCATGTGAATTCTGTCCATTGACCTTTCATTGGTATTTTTAAAAAGAACTGGTAGTGAGTCCACCAAAAACAGGGACAAAAAACCACAAGACGAAACATGACGCATTTCCACCTCTTTAGGTCTTCTTCAGGCGAGAGAAACAAGATTCAGGAGAATGAAAACGAAGAACAAGCAGTCACTTATCTTTTCAGATTCCATGCAAGATGCGCATTGAATGGAAACTTGTTGTGTTATCTTGCCTGAAGAAGACCTAAGAGGTCGAAACGCATCATGTTTGGTCTTTGTTATTTGTTTGTTTCTGCTTTTGGCGGACTCACTAATAATTCTTTTTAAAGTTTGTCTCAATTTCGGCCTACAGTCACCTTACCTTGAAACTATCTTTCATTCATCAGTATATCAAGCCTCCCGTTTTGCCTTAAGTCTGGTACGTCCTTCGGCTCATGTGTCCTGTGTTATAGCTGGTCTTGGGTGCAGCGCACTGCGTGCAGGACTGTCCGTCTTGGGCTTTGTCAAAAAAGAATAGACAGCATCACTTGGGATTTTTCACTCCATGTGGAAAAACCCTCAAAATGATTTGCATTGATTTTTACTCTGACTTGGGACACAATCACACACACACACACACACACACGTGCACACACACACACACACACACACACACAACGCCAAATGATTTCCGTTGATTTTGATTCTACTTGGAACCCCTCAATTTCTACTCTGACTGGGAAAACCTCTCAATTATTTCCGTTGATTTTTTTTACTCAGACTGACTGGGAACACCCCCACACCCCACTCCCCCTGAATGATTTGCCTCGATTTCTACACTGACAGGGGAAAACCCTCTCAGTGATTTGCAGGTGCATACATACACAGCACATGTTGATCTGCTGCAGGTGCTTGCTCAACAGAATTTTAAAGGATTGACAGAAGTGACTCCTGTTTATTGAGTTTTTGATTAAGGGGTTGAACAACGCAAACGCCTGAAGCTGTATTGTGAAGTGACGTTTATGTGACATGTTGAACACAGCATCGCACACACATGATGAGCAAAGTGCACATCAGCGATTGTAATGGGTCATCTATGTGACATGATGAACGGAGCACACATCAACTATTGTAATGGGTCATCTATGTGACATGATGAACGGAGCACACATCAGCGATTGTATGGGTCATCTATGTGACATGATGAACGGAGCACACATCAGCGATTGTAATGGGTCATCTATGTGACATGATGAACGGAGCACACATCAACGATTGTAATGGGTCATCTATGTGACATGATGAACGGAGCACACATCAACGATTGTAATGGGTCATCTATGTGACATGATGAACAAAGTGCACATCAGTGATTGTTATGGGTCATCTATGTGACATGATGAACGGAGCACACATCAACGATTGTAATGGGTCGTCTATATGACATGATGAACAAAGCGCACATCAGCTAGATCCGTGTCTCGCATGGAAAGCCCTAGACATTTGGGTGGATGGTAAGTAACATGATCTGCCATTGGACATGTGACGTCACTCCAGTGACCTTTGCAAGAGCTATGGTCGGGTCCTGTGGCCATGGTGTGCGTCTCACTGTCTCACTCGGGATCAGTGACATCAAGTCATTTGGGGCCAGCACAGCTGCCTGCAATAGGACTGTCTCACTCGGGATCAGTGACGTCAAGTCATTTGGGGGCCAGCACAGCTGTCTGAAGTAGGACTGTCTCACTCGGGATCAGTGACATCCAAGTCATTTGGGGGCCAGCGCAGCTGCCTGCAGTAGGACCCATCATAGAGGAACTCTTGACAGAGGTCGAGGGGCAGATGGAGGGGGGGGGATTATGGGTGAGATTGGACTGGATCCCCCCCCCCCCCCCCAAATCAGTGTTGGATTGTTTATGGCAAATCACGCTGTTGACATTGTGTGTGTGGTGTGTGTGTGTGTGTGTGTGTGTGTGTGTGAGAGAGAGAGAGAGAGAGAGAGAGAGAGAGACGTTTTACCATATTTACCTCTAAGGTAGTTGGTCTGTGTTTTTTTCTCTCCCTGTCTTCCTTTCTGTTAGGTTTTATCCCGTGCTATCTCCCTTTCTCAGACTCTCATCTCAGTCATTGTGTGTGTGTGTCTGACTGTCTCTCTCTCTCTCTCTCTCTCTCTCTCTCTCCCCCCCCCCCCCCCCCCCCCTTCTCTTTCCTCTCTCTTTGTCTCTCCCCCCACCTCTCTCTTCTGTCTCATCTGCCTCCGTCCCCTCCCACCTCCCTTTGAATTTCCCCCTTTTCCTTCCTTGGGTGAGAGAAGAGAGAGGGGGGGGGGGGGGGATGAAGTTCAACCAACATGCTGTAATTTATCTGGCCCTGTGGGACTGTGGCTATTGACTATCCATAACTACAGTTTTCCCCCAGACACACACACACACACACACACACACTCACGCAAGCAGAGTGACTCATACATTTTCTCTCTCTCTCACACACACACACACACACACACACACACACACACGCACAGACATGTTAGTGCACGCAGACATACACAGACACACACACGCACAGACATGTTAGTGCACGCAGACATACACAGACACACACACGCACAGATGCACACATGCACAGACACACACACACGAACAGAAATCTGATCGCCCACTTTGATGCCAAGCTTCCATCCAGTGGTCCGTTGTGTGATATGACAGTGATAAAAATGTGTCTGGTTGCTACGCTGACTGTTCTGACTCTGCTAATGACAGCCATATATTCCTTTCTTTTATAGGTAGCTCCTCTACCACCCCGCTGTCTGCAGCAGCCACTCTCTCCCCCTCCCTCATTAATTACATAATTAACGAACCTGGGATTGTGTGGTGATTCTTTGTCATTATTTGGAGATGACATTGCCATAATAAAGAAAACGATAGTTTGATGACAGCATGTTGCCGTCGTTCTTGTCTGCATGCTTCAGACTTTTCTGTCTCTGTCTCTCTCCGCCTTTACTTTTTTGTACTAAGAATAAGATGTTCATGTTCCACCAATGTTGAATAGGAATGTGTGATTTTTACATGTAAGCATGCATTTGATTGCATTTGTTGGCATACACATTCAATTCCGCCTTTACTTTTTTGTACTAAGAATAAGATGTCATGTTCCACCAATGTTGAATAGGAATGTGTGATTTACATGTAAGCATGCATTTGATTGCATTTGTTGGCATACACATTCAAAAGATGCCCCTAAATGTATTGCTGTTTTCATTCTCTCTCTCTTTCACTGTCTCTGTCTCTCTCGCTGTCTCTCTCTCTCTCTCTCTCTCTCTCTTTGTTTGTGTGTCTCTGTGTCTCTCTTGTGCTTGCACGAGTACACATGTAGGCACACACACACACACACACACACACACACACACACACAGACACACACACACAAATACATACACGCACACTCACTCTCTCTCTCTCTCTCTCTCTCTCTCTCTCTCTCTCTCTCTCACACACACACACACACACACACACACACACACACACACACACACACACACACACACACACACACACACACACACACACGCTTTCTCACCACACCATATCCCCATAGAGTTATGAACCTCATCAAAACGTCTTCACGCTAATGTTGATTATGTTGCTGGTGTATGTGATGTGCAGGTTTTCGGGGTCGGAACTGCGAAACGAACATTGATGACTGCGTCAACAACCTCTGTCATAATGGCTCCACCTGCATTGATCTGGTCGGCGAGTATCGCTGTCAGTGCCCCCCTACCTACACAGGTGGGTGAACAGAGGGTGCTTTCTTTGTAGTATTCCCACCCATACCCCATCTCTCAACTGGCTTTCACCCTCCCACCCTCCCCCCACACCTCTTCACCCCATCCAGTTGTCAACCCTGGTCTGCTGACCCATTTGTGGGTTGCCACAGTGATGGTATTTGTGTAGGAATTTTAGATGCCATAATGTAATGCCTTTTTTTGTTTGTAGTGGTAAGAACTCTTTGTTTTCTACTATTTTGTTTCATACCGTTTTATGATCTGGTGGTACATACGAGAAAGTTCATAAAAATCAAATATTTGTGGGAAATTTTAATGGTAAACAAGCGTAATAAACCAACACCATTTTGTTGTGATTACTCAGTTTTCTAGTATTTCCATTTCGTACAGTTTTGATCAACTCATACATAAAAGAATAATTAAAATTCAAAGATTTATAGAAATTGTTGAACTGTAATAAAGCAACCCCATTTTGTTGAGGTGAGAACTCTGTTTTCTAGTATTTCTTACACAGTGTCATGATATTCTGATTACATGGAGGTATGTGCACAGAAATTCAAAGAAACACATTGATTTCACACATCTCAGCGGCAGTCCTGCACGACAGGGCAGAGGAGTTGTGACCTGCTGAGTCTTTCAGGGTTGCCCTTCCAGGACTAGTGCTGGCCTGTCTGAGGGTTGTCCATGGGACACTGGCCCGTGTAGGGTGGGCAGGGAAGGGTGGGGATGTGTGTGCATGTCCAGCACCAGGTGGGGCGGACGAATCTGATGTTTTTTTGCGGGTAGAGACTGTTGTCAGCGGCTTGCCACTTCAGGATATGATGTCTTAAGGACTGTTCAGACGACTACACATCACTGTAGCACAGAAGTCCGACACTTCACCCAAAATGCTGACGAGAGTGTGACAAACTACACATCAGCTGTGTAAACCTCTTTAAATAGACAGCTATCTTTTAACTGTCAACTCTTTTTATGTAAACTGCCATCTGTTAACTGTCAATCCTCTTTATGTAAACGGACACCTATCAGCTGTCACCACACCTTCATGATGTCATGTTCAGACTGTCAGCTGTCACTACACCTTTATGACGTCATGTTCAGACTGCCACCTGTCCAGATGTTGATCCTCCTTTTTCTTTACAGAACTTCTCCTGTAGTAAAAATCAACAAAGAAACATCTGATTGGGTGAAAAATTCATGGTTTTTTTTTCCCCCTTAAAATGGCCTAATCTTAAGGTTCAGTGGTCATTTTTGGAAAGGGATAGTAGAATATTCATGCCTTTACACTAAACTGCCTTTAGCGGTCGTCTGTGTGCATTGGTTAGGAGTGCCTTTTACACCAAACTGGCTTCAGCAGTGGTCTGTGTACATTGATTAGGAGTGCCTTTACACTAAACTACCTTCAGCAATGGTCTTTGTACATTGGTTAGGAGTGCCTTTACACCAAACTGCCTGCAGCGGTGGTCTGTGTACATTGATTAGGAGTGCCTTTTACACCAAACTGCCTTCAGTGGTAGTCTGTGTGCATTGGTTAGGAGTGCCTTTACACCAAAATTCCTGATTTTTTTTTTCCCCCTTAAAACAACTAATCTTAAGGTTCAGTGGTCATTTTGGGAAGGGATAGTAGAATATTCATGTGGCTATACCGGAGTATCGGGGATCGTGCTGTCCTTCCTTCAGATGATGTCAACACTGTTATGAACATTACACCTGTATGGAGGACGGGCTGAAGGAAAGAGAACAGAGCTCTGAGAGACCTCAGCTTTGCTTCGAGGACACCTGCAAACATGACTTCAGACACCTGCCCATCAGCATCAACACCTGTGCGTTGGGCAGCAGCTCCCACAGACAAAGACACCTGGAGGGAAAGTCGTCTTGGTGAGTTCAGGTTGCTTGAAGAGGACCTGCTGCCTCAGGGAGAGCTACCTCCAGGAAGGACAAACTCCACCATGGACTTTGGCACCTTGGACACCTGGAATGAGAAGCTTCAAGTGGATGTAGGCAGCTCAAAGAGGACCAGCTGCAGTATGTCGGCGAGAAACGCCAACGTTGGTTGCTGCCTTCAGCAGTGGTCTGTGTGCATTGGTTAGGAGTGCCTTTACACCAAACTGCCTTCAGCGGTGGTCTGTGTACATTGATTAGGAGTGCCTCAACACCAAACTGGCTTCAGTGGTGGTCAGTGTACATTGATTAGGAGTGCCTTTACACCAAACTGCCTTCAGCGGTGGTCTGTGTGCATTGGTTAGGAGTGCCTTTACAACAAACTGCCTTCAGCGGTGGTCTGTGTGCGTTGGTTAGGAGTGCCTTTACACCAAACTGCTTTCAGCGGTGGTCTGTGTGTACATTGGTTAGGAGTGCCTTTACACAAAACAAACTGCCTTCAGCGGTGGTCTGTGTGCGTTGGTTAGGAGTGCCTTTACACCAAACTGCCTTCAGCGGTGGTCTGTGTGCGTTGGTTAGGAGTGCCTTTCTGACACAGGCAGACCTCCTCAGCCTCACCTAATGCAGCTTCACCGGACCTGACAGCCCTGCGCTCAAACTCCATAGCCTCTGGACACTGACAGTGACACAAAGCCATCATAGTGTGTGTGTTACTGTGTGTGTGTGTTAGAGTGTGTGTGTGTGTGTGTGTGTGTGTGTGTGTGTGTGTGTGTGTGTGTGTTGTACAATCTTTCATGCGTGTGAAACAGAGAGATGAAAAGCATCTTTAACTAATGAAGGTTGGTGTGGGGGCAAAGAGGGCATTCATCTCATCTTCGATTGATCGTTGGTTGGGTGTCGTGCAGGCGAGTACTGCGACCAGGACGTGGACGAGTGCGACCCCAAGTATGGCCAGCTGTGTGAGAACGGTGGGACCTGCATCAACTCCGAGGGCGGGCTTCATGTGCGTGTGTGTCAACGGCTGGGCCGGGGAGACATGCAAGATCAACGAGGACGACTGCACCCCCAACACCTGCTACAACGGGGGCACCTGCCACGACCACGTCGGATACTTCTCCTGTGAATGTCCACGCGCGGAAAGACTGGTCAGTGTGTGTGTGTGTGTGTGTGTGTGTGGTGGGCATACATGTGGGTATGTGCCAGAGTGTGTTCGTTGTGTTTGTGATTTGTAATGACAGACGTTGTGTTGTACAGTGTTCAGTAATGGTGTTCAGTAATGTCTGTGGCTCACGTCACTCTGCCCAGGAAGCAAAGAGCTCCCAGCTCCACCACTGATGGCCACACTGGTGTCAGTCCTTCGCCACCTCCAGTTTTGGAGTTGCTTTCACCACCCTCTCTGTCTTTCTCAGTGTCTGTAGAAAGGCATTAGTGTCTCAGTGCTTATCCTGACCTTCTGTCCACAGTGACAGCAGCAATCATGATGTCCAACTTTGTCAGCAGTCAATTGGGAGCTGTTAGTATTTCCCCTCCCCATATCAGAATGTGAAAATGGAAAATCTCAGTGCCTGTTGAACGAATAAACAACAAATAAAACGACCAGAGGGTGCAGTGACTCCAGCATTGATTCTGTCGCACCATGTCAGTAGTGGAAAGGGAGAGCAGTATCCCCCCCCCCCCCCCCCCCAGTCAGTATATTAAATAGGAAATCTGAATGCCTATTGGATGAATGAATGACAAATAAATGACTGAAGGGTGCAGTGCCTCCAGCATTGATTCTGTCGCACCATGTCAGTAGTGGAAAGGGAGAGCAGTATCCCCCCCCCCTCCCCCCCAGTCAGTATATTAAATAGGAAATCTGAATACCTATTGGATGAATGAATGACAAATAAATGACTGAAGGGTGCAGTGCCTCCAGCATTCATTCCATCACATCATGTCTGCAGCGGACAGGGAGAGCATTATGTCCCCCCTATCAGTTTATTAAAAAAGAAATCTTAATGCCTTTTGAATGAACAGAAATGACCAGGTGACTAATACCGATACAGCCTGTTCCTTCCCCCTCCCCCTTCAGTCAGGGCAGGGTGCGAGCAATCTGTAGGCCATTCAGAGGTTGAAACTGGCGCTATGAATTCCAAATCCCCAGTGCGTGAACCCCCTAAAGTGCCACGTGAACCCCCTAAAGTACCGCTTGTCTTGGCAAGAAAGCTCCCTGCAACAATTCCGGCCTCTTTCCTTCTCCCTGAAAAAAAAACAGCGGGTACCATTGTGCTGACCAGTGTTGCCATTAGAGCCCGCACTGCTTTAGATGGGCAGCGAAGAGGCAGACCCTAGTCACTCCTCACCAGGCTGAGGGACAAGTGGGCCCCCAAGTGGAGTTATGGCAGCCTTGAAGCGAGAAAAGCCAAAGTTTATGCAGCTTTCAAAATGGCATGGAAGTGACACAGATCAGCTTTTTTTTCCCCAAATGAAAGGACCGAACTTTTTAACGAGGCAGGAAACAGAAAATAGAAAATCACAAACAAAGCAAACGCCCATAACTCCAAATGAATGCTGCTTACAACATCGAATCGCCAAGCAGATATGACAGCACAGAATACACAGAACAAACAAGGAAATGTCCCCCCCAAAAGGATGTTCCTAGATTGCTTATATCTCCCATACTGGACACATCTACACAGCAATGACAGGAGAAATGAACAAATACAAAGTAATGTTTGTTCAAGACTGACTAAATGTTTGGATTCAGTAGGAAAAAAGAGAAAAATCTGATCTGTTGAGGAGAGAATATCGTTGATGTGTTGCATGTACGCCATTACCAATAAATAATAATTCAGAATTTCCTGGCAGCGACCAAGCTCATGCCTTTTCAAGATGGTACGGTAAGATCGCACAGAGTGAAAGGGTAAGGTCACCACACAGCTAGACAGCAATTTGTCAGAAAAAAAGTTTTTGATATACGATGCGTCTGGAAGGTTCGAAATATGTGTATTTTGACTGAAAATGAAATTGGTTTGCTGATAATTGCTTAACTGACTCCAGGTGTAATATGGCACGGACAGGTTCATCATTTTTGTGTCATGGCTGCGAGCAGATCAAATACACTCCTCAGGAAAGAGAATCTGCCTCAGAGAAAGGGTATACCCTGGAACTTTCCTTCTCCAACCTCCTGCATTGCGTTTCCCTCCCTGAGTGACCAAAATGAAAAGGATTGACTTATTTCAGTATTGAAACCAGTTTTGTATTATGGCAGCCTCTCTTTCTGGATTCAGATCATTGCCGATCTTGCTTTCAGGCTCGAAATATCAGCCGACGACTGACTGAAAATATAGCTGAAACAGAGCAGCAATGATTGGTCGTGTGGCACAAGATCAATCTGTGAAATAAATACAACTCACAGTTTATTTGCCAAGAGTGTTCTGGCACCATCCATCAAGAAGATTGTTCTGCGGAATCGTGTCTTCAGCATTTCCAAAAGAAAAGATGAATCAGAGAGAAGAGCCATCAAAGTGGCCCTAAAGAGTGCAAGATGCAAAACTGGCATTTCCATTTCCCAGTCACTGTTGAAAAAGTCACAAAACCAGGGTGAAAAGGTCATCCAAAGAACAGAGTGACCAGACATTTCGGGCCTTAAACCCTTTCTCAATGGTGAGGAACTCTGAGAGTCAGAAAGTTGATTTTCACTTTCTTGTCATCATTTAATTTCACTTTGTAGTCATCCTATTACTTTCCCAAGTAGGAAAGACACAGATTCGAAAGATCAGTAAAAATGGAGGGTAGACTTCACCAGATGGGGAAAGTGGGGACAACTAGTTGTCCAAAGTTTGAAAAAAAATCACTTGCACTGACAGTGTTCAAAAGGTTAAATCGTTCTCTTTATACAGACACTCCCTATGAAGATTGTCACTGATTTTTAAATGCCATGATACAGGTGTACTACAGAATAATGCTCGTGATTCTGCCGTTTGTGATTAAGAAACCATTTCTCTGCAAAGTTTTGGTTTCAGTTTCATCAAGGAGGTGTCAACTGCATGCGGACTAGGCCATAATTATACACCACATGAAATCCACTAAAGCTGATGACAAGATGAGAGAATTTAAGAACAGGGTCTTGTGGCAACAACTTAAGTCTGTCATCTCCCTCTGAAATCATTTTCGCTATAAATTTTTTCACCGAACTAATATGAAGAATGAGGAAAGCTTTTTTTTTTTTTTTTTTTTTTTTTTTTTTTTGAGACAGCAGGTCTGCCATAGCCTTTTAATGGACAACTTGTGGGAGCTGAGCGGGAGCTGAGACGAGGTCTGTACAGAAAACAGTGAGGACACAAGTCCTAACCCAAACAGCCCACATTGACTTTGTGTGGAGGTGCCCAGCGCTGAGTAGTTTCTGCTGTTCCCCCACCCCTCAGGATCAGTCAGGCGTAGCCTCCCTATTGATTCCTACCTTATATTTGGTTACGGCTGATTTCACTGCCTGCTGGAGAGGCAGCGATTTGTCTGTCCCTTTTTCTCTCTTTTTTTTTTTTTTTATTTGCCACTCGTCTTTCTCTTTTTTCCATGAATAGTGATTACATTATGGCTGCATTAGTTTCTGATCGGTGGCTTTGTTCCTTACCTGTAGAACTGGTTGAAGTGGCTGTTTGAGCTTGAATGTATGTGTCTGTGTCCGTTCGTCTGGCTGTCTGGCTGTCGGCATGCTGGTGTGCAGTACAAGGGAATCGCTCAGAGTGCGTGTGAAAAACAAAACCAAAAAAAAAAACTGGGGGTTTTCACATACTTAGAAATGCAAAACCAATTTTGTGTTGGGTATCATCAGTGTTGTGTGGGGTATGGGCTGTGTGTGTGTGTGTCGATTCTTTTTTTTTTTTAATTATATTTGTCTGTATGAGATTCACTTTCAAGACTTACAAGTTTTAATTTTAGACATTTTCTTTCATTCGTCAGTTATGTCCATTGAGTGTAAATTTTACAAATCAGTGATTTAGCCTGTGTGTGTATGTGTGTGTGTGTGTGTGTGTGTCTGTCTGTCTGTCTGTCTGTCTGTCTGTTATTTTCTTTGATCTGTTTCTACGTTCAGTTTAATTTAAATGTACTTTGTTGACTTTATGGTGCCGTATGATGTATTAACATGTCTGATCATTCCCATGGGTATTTCACCTGTTAAAGTGTCACAGTCCACTCGCTGTAAAAGTGTTATTTGTACAGTCATATGCAGATGAATCAGCATCTATATATAAACAAGTGTACATAGGGAAGCAAAGTCATATGTGTACCATATATGATTAAAATTTCAGGGTTTTTGTTTGTTTTCTGGTTTTGAGGTTAGCACGTCATCTGTTCCTGACAAAGAGCACGATTGATGCATGTCTTGGAAGCGACAGTTTCAATTATGTTAGTTTTCATAATGTGTGTGTGTGTGCGCGTGTGTGTGTGTGCACGCGCATGTGTGTGTGTGTGTGTGTGTGTTCACGCGCATGCGTGTGTGTGTGTGTGTGTGTGTGTGTGTGTGTGTGTGTGTGTGTTTTCATGTGTGTGCGTGCACACATGTGCTTGTGCGAGCGCTGATATGCACACACAAGTTCGCCCGCCTAAGCACATATGTGTATATGTGTACATACATATATATACGTGTGCTTATGTGCACACGCAGGCACACCCACCCATGCACCTCTGTAGATTTTCACGTTTAAGCTGCTCTCTTTGTTTTCGGTTGTTTTCCGGTGTTTCTTTTCCTCACTGAAATTGTGTCAGTTTTTTTTGTTCTGTTTTTGTTTGTTGGTTGCATTTTGTGGGTGAGACCATCAGTTCTGGTTTTGATTATTTCCTTCTGATTTCTGCACTTCATTCAAGTGCTTTTATCAGCTAGTGTGATAAGAAGCAGTCAGTTTGTCACGTAGTGGTGTTACTGCCTTTCGTCCTGACTTAATTTCAAAGTAAACTTCAGTTTATTTTGATCACAGTCCTCCGTTTGTTTCACTTTCAATCTGTAAGTTGAGTTTTGTTGTAGTTGTTGTTGCTGATGATAGAATATTGATGTAGAGAATCGGTGCACGGTGGTGGGGAGGGAAGGATTCCCACCGTGTCTTGTTGCTGTGGTGATCCGCAGTACGGAAAACGAGAGTCTATTTTTGAATGTCCCATGTGCATGTATCTGATTACTTCATTCTGCCTGGAACAGATTTTTCTTTGTTTAAAGATTTCATTCAAATCTGTATGCCTGGGCTGTATGTTTGATCTATGTACATGCAAGTACCAGAATGTTCTTGCTGATCTCAGCGATCTGTCATTTCCATGCACCCTTCAGAATATCTGTGCTGTCCTCTGTATTTGGAATCTTGTTGTCTGCTTATATAAAGAATTATAACTGTTTTTTTTTCTGCCATGTGATTTCTCAGTACCTGTGATGCTGCAGGAGAAAACCAGGGGTATGTGTCACACAGCAGAGGTCAGAGCAGAGGCAAAATTGGTCAGCTACCCTAAAAAATTGCAGCTTTCTAAATCAGGATTTGTAGGTTTATTATTATTTATTCTGTATATACCCAAAACATGAATGCAGGGTTTGAATGTTGTTTATGTTTTATTTCGTCAGTTTTGAGGCTCACTGTCAGAAAAAGTAACAAATTATATAAACTTTTTCATCCAAAGATATATAAATGCAAGTAAAAGTTCTTTGTTAGAGAGAGGAATGTCGCAGTCACACATACCTTGACTATGATCGACCAAAGAAATTCCATCCAAGACGTGCCTGCTTGCAATATGCATGTGCTATTTTCCAGAGTCTCAAAGCTGCTCTGCAGCTCCTGTAGTCTTTCATTGATGTTCAGTTTCCTAGAAACTGACTCCTAACATATGCAGAATTTCAGATAGCATGAAATCAAAACTGATAAAGATATTTGAGTTCTGTTTTCTGCATTCCTTTTTTTTTTTCTGTGATTTCAGTTGTACATTATGGTGTAAAATCTCAGTTTTTTTTTAAAAAAAAAAAAAAAAAAAAAAAAAAAATCTGTTGTGCCTGGTTTTCTCTTGTGCTGTCTCTTTCTGTCTGAAAAGCTTGAGAGAACACAAGTGTATAGTAATTTCATTTGTTTGTGAAAGCTTGATACCTCATGGAAGAGCTGTTTGTTTTCCTCCGATGAGGTTCAGTGTCTGTCAAAGCATGTCGCAAGCTGAAGGAACTGTTACTGTCTTCCTGTCTCATGAGGTTGTGTGTATCCGAAAGGTTGTTGCCCATTGAAGGGATTATTGCTGTTTTCCTGTCTTGTAACTTTGTGTGTGTATCTGAAAGCTTTGTTTGTCTGCTGAAAGAAATATCACTATTTTCCTGTCTTGTGACTATGTGTGTATCTGAAAGCTTTGTTTTGCATGCTGAAAAGAACCATAACCATGTCTCTCTTGTCTGGCTTGCTATGGACTCTCAGGCCTGCGCTGTCATTTGGAAGATGCGTGCGAAAGTAACCCCTGTTATGCCTCGGCTGGCTGCGAGACCTCGCCCATTAATGGCGACCCTATTTGCACGTGCAAGAAAGGCTGGCGAGGGGCTGACTGCTCTATCGATATCAACGAATGCCAAGAAAGTGAGTAACCTGACCTGTTCTTGTTCTATCTGTGCCTGTGAAAAAAGAAAGTGAGTAACGTGACTCGCTCTCGTTCTATCTGTGCCTGTAAAAAAAGAAAGTGAGTAACCTGACTCGCTCTTGTTCGATCCGTGCCTGTGAAAAACTGAAAACAAGTAATTTGGAGTATTCATGTTTTGTTTGTGGCTGTGAAAACTGGGTAATAATGGCTGATTCTTTTTCCATCTGTGGATTGGCTGTAACACTACTGCATGGGTGCCATTTGTCCTTTTACAAATATATTCTGTCATTTCGTTTCTTTTGCTGAGAGTTCTTCAACAGAAAGTAGTGATTCAGATCGGTCAAATACCCATGTTTTTCATTGTTTTAAAGGAAGTATTGGTCGACTAGAGTTTGTGCAATCTGCTGGATTGTTGACTCTACCGCTTGATTGTGAAGGTTCCTCAAGGAGAAAGGGAGCGAGGGGAAGAAACAGTGTTGACTAAGGAGATCAGGTCGCTGACACATCTGTGACTGTCAGAGGCACAGGGTTATACAGTCATTGAAATACTATGCCAGGATTGAAAATGCGATGGAAATGGAATTGGTCGCCCTACCATACAAACCCAGAGCTTTGATTGAATGGTAATGGCAGCCATAGAAAAGGTGACAGTGGACTTGGGTACTGCATATGGTGCAGAAAGAGGCCACTCCCTCCCCTACTCCTTCCCCCTCCCTTAATGGGGAATTGCCTGTGTACCCAGTCTTTGTGGTCCATAAGCAAAGGTCTAGTTTTCCAATGTGGTCCTTAGACAAAGGTCTAGTTTTCCAATGTGGTCCTCGGGCAAAGGTCTAGTTTTCCAATGTGGTCCTTAGACAAAGGTCTAGTTTTCCAGTGTGGTCCTTAGACAAAGGTCTAGTTTTTCCAGTGTGGTCCTTAGACAAAGGTCTAGTTTTCCAGTGTGGTCCATAGACATATGTCTAGTTTTCCAAATGATGAAGTGTTTAAATGTGTCATTGAAGCTGTTGAAGAAGATCGCCCAGAGTAAGACGGCCAACTTTTGTCTTATCTGTGGTGTGTGAGAAAGAAAAAGAGTGAACTGGCCCACTCTTTGTGAGAAGAGAAAAGAACATGGTTTCCTCTTGTTCCATCTGTGGCGGTGGAGAAAAGGTAAACTGCACACTGCATTAATCTGGAAAAAAGGCAGTGGGGTTTACTTTTTTGTCTCATCCTTGACTTTGAAGAAGAAAAAAAAAAGAATAAACTGACCCAGTCTTTTGACTTGGTGAAAAAAAAAAAAGGAATGTGGTGTACCTTTGTTTTGTCCATGGCTTGGAAAAAAAAAAAAGTAAACTGGCATGTCACTCTTTTGACTCGGGGGGGGGGGGGGGGGGGGGGGGGGGGGAAAGGAATGTGGTGTACTTCTGTTTATCTGTGCGGCTGTGATGATTTGTGTAAAGGCTTCTCATTTCTGATATTCTCCTCCTGTTCTGTGTTGGGATGAACATTTGTCATGTTGTCTGCCTTGGTCTGTATGGAGAAAGAGACCTTTAGGAGGCCTTTATTTGCTGGCTTTTAGCATGGCTAGCAGTGCTATGAGTGATGTATTTTTAATCAGTTTTTTTTTGTGTGTTTTGTTCCCTTCAGTCGTTGTTATTCAGGAAAATCACATAAGCGATTTGATGATTGTACGTCACTGGTTTTTATGGACAGTCATGATGGTGTTGTTTGTGCTGTTATTCAGTTTTGTGATCAGGTGTGTTTTGGGTGCCATTTCTGGTGAGTGTGTGTGTGTGTGTGTGTGTGTGTGTGTGTGTGTGTGTGTGTGTGTGTGATATGTTTGTATGACCAGATGTGAGCAGGAGCAAAGGACTGGGAGAGAGGATGGGTGAGATGGGTGATAATCTGGATTGGTTGGTTGGTTGGTTGGTTGATTCTAAAGATTTTAACAGATATGTGTCATCATCTTGATCTTTGACCTTAAGAAAAGAGTAGAGCAGCTTTTTAGAATTGCACACACATGCATGCAGATGTGCACGCGCGTGCGCGCGCACACACACACACACACACACACACACACACACACACACACAACACACACACACACACACACACACACACACTTTCATACTTTCTCTGATTCTGTGTGTTCATTCGTTTTATGTATTATTTCTCTGTCTGTCTCCCTCCCTCTCCCCCTTTGCCCATCTCTCTCTCTCTCTCTCCTCCCCCCCCCCCTTCCCCCCCCCCAAACTGTCCTGTCTGTGTGTCCTTCTTTCTAACACCTGTCCATTCCATCCTGCAGGCACAACGACGGTGGTGTGTGAGCATGCATGAGCATGGGGGACGTGTCAGAACCTCAACGGGTTCTACCAGTGCAACTGCCCCACGGGGTTCACCGGGCGCCGCTGCGAGAAGAACATCAACGAGTGCGACTCCGACCCCTGCCAGAATGACGGCACCTGCCTGGACGAGAGGGGAGCCTACCGCTGCATCTGTATGCCAGGTGAGTGACGGGGACTGACTGGAGGGACGGCCGTAGGTTGTAAACATGGTCAGCGTCCTGCTGGCTGGATTGCCTCTATGCAGTGTTAAAATCATCATCATCATCATCATCATCATCATCATCATGTGTGGTAGAGGGGAGGGGGGAACCTAAAAGTTTATGCATGTATGACTGATGAATCTCTGAAGGTGAAAAGCGTGCCGTTGTGGAACGGGAAGATCATAGAACAAACCCAGGTGTTAGCTGAAATGGAAGGTGCAAAAAAATATCCACGAAGGCGAGAAATGTCCATCAGTAAAATGGAAGGTGAGAAATAAACCCGACAGTAAAATGCAAAGTAAGAAAACGTCCAGCAGTACAATGAAAAATGAGAAGAATATCCAGAAATAAGATGGAAAGCGAGAAACCTATCTAGCAGTAGAAGGGGAGGTGAGAAAACTATCCAGCAATGAAATGGAAAGTGATAAAACTATGCAGCAGCAAAACGGAAAGTGAGAAAGCTACCCAGCAGTAAAATGGAAAGTGAGAAAAACATCCAACAGTAACATGGAAATTGAGGGAAAAAAAAAAAAAAAATCCAGCAGTGAAATGGAAAGTGAGTGGGGGGAAAAAAAAAAAAAAAACAGCAGTCATCCGTCCCACACTGGACTTGGAACCCTAAACCTGGGAGTGAAGGCGCAAAGGTCTAACCACTTGGCACTGCAGCAGTGCTGAACAAAAGATACAACAGTAGTAGCACCAAAACCAGTGTTAGCCTTTGAAGTCCATGGCATGACCTACATGTACACACACACACACACACACACACACACACACACACACACACACACACACACACACACACACACAGAGCTCTCCACTGAAGAGCAGGCAGCAGTGAGGGGTGTGGGGAGAGTTGACCGAGGGCATAAAGTGGATCACACTTGAAGTCTCTCACTGTTGTGGACCAGCTTCAGTCAGCACCACACTTAACCTCCTCAGTCTGGTGCGACTGATTCCCTCGGACCTGTTACAGTGCTAACGATGAGTTTGTTAAGAGGAAAGCGAAGAAAAGCATGTATTAACAGTGCCAACAATGAGTTTATTCAGAGGAGAATGAAAAGAAAAGCAGCATTTATTACAGTGCTAACGATGAGTTTATTCAGGAGGAGAATGAAAAAAAACATGTATTACAGTGCTAACGATGAGTTTATTCAGAAGAAGAAAAACATGTATTACAGTGCTAACGATGAGTTTATTCAGAGGAGAATGAAGAAAAACATGTATTACAGTGCTAACGATGAGTTTATTCAGAGGAGAATGAAGAAAAAACATGTATTACAGTGCTAACAATGAGTTTGTTAGAGGAAAGGAAAGCGAAGAAAAAAACATGTATTACAGTGCTAACGATGAGTTTGTTTAAGAGGAAAGCGAAGAAAAACATGTATTACAGTGCTAACAATGAGTTTGTTGAGAGGAAAACGAAGAATAACATGTATTACAGTGCTAACAATGAGTTTGTTGAGAGGAGGAAAACGAAGAAAAACATATAGTGCTAGTGAGTTAGTTCAGAGGAAAATGAAAAAAAGGTCATGATTTGAACTGCTTTATGGTTAGTTTGTTTTCTTTTAAATGTGTATTTGAACAATATGTTTTGAATGAAACTTACAGAGAAATGAACAAAAACAACAACAACAGCAGCACAACTTCAGTGGGTTGGTAGCAAGCTGTAGTTGACACATATCTCTGAGGAAATGTGCAGTAATCAGTTGGTTTTTATTATGTCCTGAGGAATGTTTGAGAGATGATAAGGTTCTCATTGTCACAAAGGAGCAGATATTTTTAGTCTCTGCAAGATGTTGACGTTTGCCCTCTCCTAGAATAACAAGTACCAGTATGTTCTTTCAAAGACTATGAAGACACAGATGTGCATTACATGGGGTAAAAGTTCAAGTTTCAAGTTTTGCTTTTCTGGCAAACATACAGGTTGGTTGGTTTAACCACCAAATCAGTAGTTTCATCGCAACACACACGCACATGCATGTGCATGTGTGCACACACACACACAGACCACACATACGAAAAATTCAGGGCCAATGGGTTTACAAGAAATTCATCAGCAACATGAAAATAATTTTGACAATCAGCAGTGAGTTGATGGTTTTACTTTCCCCCACTTCATCACTACTTGCGGCCTTTCCAAACATCTGCTGCAAAGTCCCTGTTGCTGTGGGCCTGTTCAAAATTCCAGATGTCTCCAGCAAGCATGAGACCTTGTCACTCTAATCTCCAACATCACTATCACCTTCGCCTACCTGTTTCAAAGGTTGCAGTGAAAAAAAAAAACAAAAAAAAAAAAAAAAAAAAAAAACGCCATCAGCAATGACTTGAAACATGATTTGATCTCTCTGAGCCACTGT
>JADBJO010001079.1:80000-137500 GCA_016801955.1 Conus betulinus
TGTGTGTGTGTGTGTGTGTGTGTGTGTGTGTGTGTGTGTGCATTCATGCATGTGTGTATGCATGTTTGTGTGTGTGTTTGTATGTGAGTGTGTATTTGCATACATGTGCACATTTATGTTGGCATGCACTCATGTGTGTGTATGTTTGTGTGTATCTTTGTCTTTGTGGGGTGATGAATCAAAGAATATGAATAAATATCATCTGTTATCCTTAAGCTGATAAAATAAAAGCCTCTGTGTGTGTGTGTGTGTGTGTGTGTGTGTGTGTGTGTGTGTGTGTGATGAGCACTGCCAACAAGGGGAAAATGATATATAGATGAAGTTATTGGGACATCTAGTGGATGGGGGGGAAATTCATGAATGTTATAAATGATGTGCAAATCAGAATCCACAGTGTAATGATATACAGTGCCTGCATATACTTCTTCAGCGGTAGGAATTGTAGTAAACTGATGACTTCAATTCTGGATTATAACAAAAACCTACAACACCTGGATTTTGTATGTGTATGTGTGTGTGTGTGTGTGTGTGTGTGTGTGTGTGTGTGTGTGTGTGTGTGTGTGTGTGTGTGTGTGTGTGTGTGTGTGTGTGTGTGTGTGTGTTCAGGTTTTGAGGGACCAACGTGTGCCATAGACAAGAACGAATGTGAGAGCTCGCCCTGCAAGAACGGCGGGCAGTGCAACGACCTCATCAACAACTACACCTGCTTCTGTGCCGCAGGTAAATGTCGGTAACAAGTGTTTGAGCTGCAGTGAATGATTTGTCAACAATGAGGTCACTGGGGAGAGCGTAGACCTCCACCAAGGTCAAACAGATCCTGGATCCTCCCTTTCATCTGGATCAGCACCACAGAATCGGATCAAAATCAAATCGGTTCACCCCTTGGTCCTCTTCTGTCTTTTCATGAAGCGCATGAAAATCGGTTCTGCACGTTTCGTTCTGTCGTTCTGAAGAGGTCTGGGATGCGCGCCTGTCGGTGCGGACAGTCATCAACAATCCGATAAAGCAGCCAGGAGGGTGTAGGAGAAAATGTAGCCTCCATGGCAGGTATCACTTCACCAGCTTCTATAAGAATACGTCTGATTGGCAGCTGTACTTGCTTCTGTGCTGCAGAGGCGTGTCCTACCAACAGTGCACCCACTTTTCTCTGCTACAAACAAATGTCTTGTTAGTGAATGCGTCTTCATTTATACTGCAGGTAAATGTCTGGTCAACAAATATGCCTTTTTGGACACACCAGGTAAATGTGTGATCAGCAAGTGCACCTGCTTGTATTCTGCAGGAAAAAGGTCCCATAGCTAAATAAAGTTGCTTCTCTACTGCAGGGAAATATCTATAAAGAAATACACCTTATGAACACCAGGCAAATGTCTTATCAACAGATATGCCTCCTCCTAAACACCAGGTAAATATCTCATCAAGAAATAAACACCTTCTTAGAAAACACCAGGTAAAATGTCTCATCAAGAAAACACCTCCTTATCAAGAAAAACACCAGGTAAATGTCTCCCGGCTCATCAAGACCGGCTCCTACACCTTCTTCAAAAACACCAGGTAAATATCTCATCAAGAAACACACCTCCTTTTAAAACCAGGTAAATGTCTCATCAAGAAAAATACACCTTCTTCATAAAAAAAAAAAAAAACACCAGGTAAATATCTCATCAACAAATACACCTTATAAACACCAGGTAAATGTCTCATGAGAACTCACACGCATACACCTTCTAAACACCAGGTAAATATCTCATCAACAAATACAGCCTCCCTCTGAAAACACCAGGTAAATATCTCATCAACAAATGCACCTCCTTCTAAACACCAGGTAAAATATCTCATCAACAAATGCACTTCTTGAGTTCTAAACACCACCAGGTAAATATCTCATCATCCAATACATCTTCTACAAAACACCAGGTAAATATTTCATCAAGAAATGCGTCTCCTATACACCAGGTAAGAGTCTCATCAACTAATACACCTGTCTCTATGCTGCAGGTAAATATCTCATCATCAAGGAAGACTGGTCCTCCTTTAAAAGTGAAATAAAAACACACAACACTTATCGCTACCTGGAGTTAGACCTAGTCTCCCAACCAAAGAAAATGCACTACTCACTTGCCTACACAACGCTTGCCTACAGTCAGTTGGTGCAAGGGAAGTAACTGATTTCCTCCGTGTCTGCGGAATACCAACCAGAGTTTCCTTTTCTTTCTGTAAACTTGGATTCACCATGGGTTTATGTGATGTGATCTCAGACAGCGCAGAAGAGCACAAAATGAAGGGACAAAACCTCCCCAACAGAACAGCACAATCAAAAATAGATAGCAGCAGCAGCAGTACTTGATTAGACTTAGATGCTCCCATGTCTTGCGCGACGCATGAGGCAGTCAAGGCGCTCCACTGTGCACGGTCCTCAGCCAGTCTGCTGGTGTCATTCCATCCTCTGTCAGCGAGTCTGAGGTCTCATGAATTCAGATGATGTAAAAACATAGCAATCCATCGATCACAAGAATGGCAACAACATGGGGGCAGTGGTAGGGTCGTAACGACTGAATGAGGCGCCATCTGCAGCTCTTCATTCGGCACTAGCCAGGTTGGCAGCCTGTTGTGTAAACGAGTGTGGATTGTAATAATGTAAAGCGCTTAGAGCTTGGTCTCTAGCCAAGAATAGGTGCTGTGTATTATTATAATGATAATAGTAATAAAGCTAGTGTCTTCAACCTTTGTGTGAGGAAGACTGGCTAAAAGCAGGCAGAACTATTTTGGAGGTCCTGTGGGTGTTTGAAAGCCTTTTTTTTTCTGTTCTCCTCAAAAGCAGTAAAGGAACAGGCAAAAAAAAGTTTTTTGATAAAAAAAAAAGAAGAAAATCGTTCTGAAAGAACAAAGTTGGAAGTGTGTAAACGAGAGAGGTGAGATACTTTGTACAAGGTAAGCCATACATTTTGCGTACGTAGCACTAAAGTTCCAAGGACTGGTTCCACCCTTGAATGTTGCCAGGTGTGGTGAAAAGAGGTATCAAGAGAAATAAAAGGAATGTTGCCAGGTGTGGAGAAAACAGGTGTCAACAGAAATAAAAGAATGTTTCCAGGTGTGGAGAAAACAGGTGTCAACAGAAATAAAAGAAAAATGTTTCAGTACTGGAAATTTGTGACTCTGTATATCATATAATTGTGGAAAGAAGTTAGTGAGACAGGGGAGACAACTGGCAGTACAGAATCAAACTCACTCAGGCCCTCCGCTGTCCTGCAGGTTTCGCGGGCAGAACTGCGAGGAGAACATCGACGAGTGCCAGAACATCGACTGCGGCCATGGGAAGTGCCAGGATGGGCTGGCGACCTACACCTGCGTCTGTGACACGGGCTGGACGGGTCGGCACTGCGACAGCGAGATTGACGAGTGTGCCTCCAACCCCTGTCGCAATGGTGGATCCTGTTTCAACCTCCCCGACGGCTACGGCTACGAGTGCCGATGCCCTCTTGGTACCACAGGTAGGAGGATTGTGGGGAGGGGGGTAGAGGGAGGTTTTAGAAATGTATATGCTGTATGTTTAAATGGACCTGTTTACCCACACAATTTCTCCGTATTTTGTATTCACATTGGCTGAAATACAGTAGGTATGGTACATGTGGGGAAAAGTATGTTGAAAAAAAAAGTCCGACTGTAATGTCCATATACTGCATATTTCAAGGAATGGGTGTAATGACTTAGCTGCTGTGCACATACTCTCCTTGCGACTTTTCATGTCGATATTTCTGATTGGCTGAGAGCGCCCATTCCTAGTTCTGGGCTCTGAGATTTGGCGCGTGGTTTTGGTGAAACCATTTTGTATTCTCAGCTTTGGCGCTGAACCAAGTTGCTAGCAATGCAGTATTCCACTGCTGTGATACAAACAATGCATGTTTGCTGCAGCATGGTTTAAACTTTCTCATTGGAGTACTCCTAATTTATAAAAAATACTCTTATTTTGGATTTGGAGTACTCCAGGTCAAATTTTGGGGTAAACAAGTCTGTTAAAAGCCTAACAGAGAAATGTGTATACCATGTTAATGAAGCAGTTGGCAGAAATCAGGTGCCTGTTGGCATCATATGGAACAGAGAAATTTATGTACCATTGTAATAAAACAAAGGAGCAGAGAGCAGGTGCCTATTGGCATTCTCAGTAAACCCTTTGCGTGCCGTTTTCCTCTGAGGAGCGTTGACAGGGGGGGGGGGGGGGGGAGTGTTTGAAAAGAATCGGTGACATGAGGGGAAAAAACAAACCCTGCACCTACTAAGAGTTTTTTTTATTTTTGTCACAAGGTTGCCTTCTACGAAGTGAGTGTAAGAATTGGTTGCTGTTGCATGTGGGTTGTTACATAATGTCTGTATGTCACAGTGATGTGTTGGTGTGTTTTTGCTTTTGTTTGTAGTATCTGTAATATCGTTTTGAGGTGAGGGCAGAGGCCAGTGGCTTGCATGATGGAATCAAAATACGAAGAGCAATGCTGAACATGGAAGCCAGTATCATGGTGTCACGCCTTTTTTTTTTTTGTTGTGACCGTAGAGAATGTTTGCTGAACCACATTGATGGCAGACCATTGTGAAATCCATGAAAAAAAGACAACACACAACAAAAACTTCAATGTGGATACACTGAAAAAAAAGAAAAAAGAAAGATTAAGATGAAAATAATAGGCAGTTGATCTAGCTTTAACCAGGATGACTTGACTTCCAAATAAAGACAGTTTGAAAAAAAAATGAAAGGAAGTGAAGAAAAAGACAGTTAAGAAAAAATAAAAAAAAAAAGAAGTGAAGAAAACGGGTCAAGTGTGTTTAGAACTACGCCAAGTGGCTTAACCAGTTCACTGCCAGAGAGTAATTGCCCCTGTCGGAGCACAAGGCGAATTTCTGTTTCACTCCCCCACCCCACCTCCACCCTGTCTACCCCCCTTCCCAGCTGTGAAGACAACTTCAAGGCGATAAGCGAGGCAGTCCACAAAATGTGTATACAGAACTGAAATAAAACCTACATGCTTCCTGTATTCTGCCCTCCACGTGGGCAGGAACTGAGCAGAATGTTTGCACCACGCCCCCATCCCCACCCCACCCCCACCCCCCCACCTCAGCCCACATGTGTTACCTAGCACACACAAAGCTGTCTCCTCACCTGCCAGTTCAAGTTCAAACATCCACTGAACCTGCCCCTCAATTGTCAGCAGACTGAACGCGGCTGCATGAACCGTTAAAAACGCCCGTGGTCCGTGTGCCAGGGTCATGAGGTCATGGAGACCGCACACTTGGCTGGTAGTCAGCGTTGGGCCATGACTGGTGAGAGGGGAGGGGGGGAGGAATTTACTGGCCAACAGGATTCTACAGTGCAGTAGTAGGATTTGGTTGGTTACACACATGGTTGACGTAAATGGGACAGCGTGCTGACTGACCTGTGGTGGAAGGCTGCCACCTTTTAGTGTGTTGAGAAATTGTCATGAAGAAACTGGTGCTCATTAGTTGGGAATTAAGGGCTTCCAAGACAGGATGCAAACACTGTTATAACATGGTGTGTGTTGGAGGCAAACACTGTTATAAACATGGTGTGTGTTGGAGGCAAACACTGTTATAAACACGGTGTGTGTTGGAGGCAAACACTGTTATAAACACGGTGTGTGTGGAGGCAAACACTGTTATAAACACGGTGTGTGTTGGAGGCAAACACTGTTATAAACACGGTGTGTGTTGGAGGCAAACACTGTTATAAACATGGTGTGTTGGAGGCAAACACTGTTATAAACATGGTGTGTGTTGGAGGCAAACACTGTTATAAAACACGGGTGTGTGTTGGAGGCAAAAACACTGTATAAACATGGTGTGTGTTGGAGGCAAACACTGTTATAAACACGGTGTGTGTGTTGGAGGCAAACACTGTTATAAACACGGTGTGTGTTGGAGGCAAACACTGTTATAAACACGGGTGTGTGTTGGAGGCAAACACTGTTATAAACATGGTGTGTGTGTGGAGAGGCAAACACTGTTATAAACACGGTGTGTGTTGGAGGCAAACACTGTTATAAACACGGTGTGTGTGGGAGGCAAACACTGTTATAAACACGGTGTGTGTTGGAGGCAAACACTGTTATAAACACGGTGTGTGTTGGAGCAGTCAAGGGGATAAAAAAGAAGTCACACTTTTTTTTTTTTTTTTTTTTTTTTTTTTTTTTAATGTGAGTCAAATTTTCAAGGAAACAGGTCAAACGATCATTTTAAGATATGTATCAAGTGTTTTCGAGAAACTGGATCAAGTGTGTTTTAAAAAACAGATAAAGTGTTTTCAAGAGACAACAGGTGTTTTAGGAAACAGAGCAAGTGTTTTAGGAAACCGAGCAAGTGTTTTAGGAAACTGAGCAAGTGTTTCAGGAAACTGAGCAAGTGTTTTTTAAGAAAAGGACCAAGTGCTTAAGAAAACGGGTCAAGTGTATTTTCTTTCACAATGCAGCTTAAAGCAGGACAGAGCAATAAGGAAGAGAGCATTGTGACGTTTGCATATTTGATGGACAGGTCGCAACTGTGAGATTGAGAACAATGAGTGTGCCAGCAACCCTTGCCGTAATGGGGCCACCTGCCAGGACGGACTCAACATGTACACCTGCAACTGCAAAGGGGGTTACACAGGTGAGCAAGACTGGGGGGGAGGGAGGGACAGTGAACATGTACACCTGGACTGACAAGGGGGTTACACAGGGAGGAGACTGGGGAGGGAGGGAGGGAGGGACATGTACACCTGGGACTGCAAGGGGGTTACACAGGTGAGGAGGCTGGGGAGGGAGGGAGGGAGGGAGTGAACATGTACACCTGGACTGCAAAGGGGGTTACACAGGTGAGGAGACTGGGGGAGGGAGGGAGTGAACATGTACACTGTGACTGTAAAGGGGGTTACACAGGTGAGGAGGCTGGGCTGGGGAGGGAGGGAGGGAGTGTGAACATGTACACACCTGTGACTGTAAAGGGGGTTACACAGGTGAGGAGACTGGGGAGGGAGGGAGTGAACATGTACACTGTGACTGTAAAGGGGGTTACACAGGTGAGGAGGCTGGGGAGGGAGGGAGGGAGGGGGACATGTACACCTGTGACTGTAAAGGGGGTTACACGGGTGGGGAGGGAGGGAGGGAGGGAGTGAACATGTACACCTGTGACTGTAAAGGGGGTTACACAGGTGAGGAGGCTGGGGAGGGAGGGGGGGGAGTGAACATGTACACCTGTGACTGTAAGGGGGTTACACAGGTGAGGAGCTGGGGAGGGAGGGAGGGAGTGAACGTGTACACCTGTGACTGTAAAGGGGGTTACAGGTGAGGAAGGGAGGGAGGGAGTGAACATGTACACCTGTGACTGTAAAGGGGTTACACACAGGTGAGGGAGGGTGGGAGGGAGTGAACAGGTACACCTGTGACTGTAAAGGTGGTTACACAGGTGAGGAGACTGGGGAGGGAGGGAGGGAGGGAGTGAACATGTACACCTGTGACTGTAAAGGGGGTTACACAGGTGAGGAGACTGGGGGGAGGGAGGGAGTGAACATGTACACCTGTGACTGTAAAGGGGGTTACACAGGTGAGGAGGCTGGGGGAGGGGGGGGGAGTGAACATGTACACCTGTGACTGTAAAGGGGGTTACACAGGTGAGGAGGGTGGGGAGGGAGGGTTCGTGGTCACTGTCATGGTGGCTTTTTTTCGTTTATTTTGTCCATCCTCATTTTTTTTTTTTCATTTTATTTCATCATGTCTCTTGTTTTAACCTACTATCCTTTTTCTTTCTTTCTTTCTGTCTTTTTGCTTCATTTCTTTCTGTGTCTTTCTTTCTTTCCTTCTTTTGTTCCTGAATTCTTTGTAGAGCCAAATGGCACATGAACTACAATGCCTGTAGCTCATTTTATGACAGTCAACATGAACAGCACCGTAAGTCGTTTTTCTTAAAATGGTGGCTCTTTATCATATTTAACATGTGCAGTAATTCAAGTCGTGTCTTGCACGTCAGTGGCTCGTTTTATGAAATTTTAACATGTTTAGTAATTCAAATTGTTTCCTATGTAGTAGTAGCCCATGTTATGGAATTCAACATGCTCAGTAATTCATTATGCAAGTTGTTTCTTACACATTAGTGACGTCTTAGATTCATCGTGTTCAGTGATTCACAAGATATTTTGTACACACCAGGCGAACACTGTGAGGAAGATATAGATGAGTGTGCGTCCAACCCGTGCTACAATGGCGGAAAGTGTACGGACCTGGTCAACGGGTACCAGTGCAGTTGCCCCCCAGGTTACTATGACGCCCAGTGTTTGTCCAATAGAACGAGTGTGCTTCCAATCCTTGCATCAACGGAGGAACGTGCCGAGACGGCGTCAACAAGTAAGTGTGTTTGTGTTTGTGTGTGTATATGTGGTTGTATGTGTGTGTGAGTGTGTGTGTGTGCATGTGTGTGTGTGTATTGACACTGGGAAAGTGAGAAGAGTGCATAGAAGAGTGTGTGTTTTGTTTGTGCATTCAATGAGAAGAAATGAATTGTGTGATTTCTGCTGTGCCTGAAAATGGACATGTTCATTGGCGTGAACGCAGTGCAGAGGGGGGGGGGAGAGGGGTTAGGGGGGAAGACGGAGAAGAGTAGAGAGCTCAGCGGGAAGAGTAGAAGGGGAAGAAGAATACTAACAAAGGAGTACAGGAAGAAAATGATGACAAATCGACATAATAGTTGCACTCCCACCCCATAATCACCTACATCACGGCAGTTCTGATATCAAACGTGGAAGTACAATACGAATGGATGGTGTGTGCGTGTGTTGATGCATGCATGCAGACACACAGAGCTGAACAAAGGGAGGTCCGAGTAGTTAACACGTCCACCTCTTCTGACCTTCAGGGTCATTTGTCAGTGAACAAATGTAACGTTCTGATTGGATGATTGATCCACATTTTGGACCTTCTAGAATTGTGTGTGAGAGAACTGTGAAGACATCCTGATTCAGTTCCTGGTCCATGTTTTTTATCTTCTGGGTTCATGTGTGAGCTAACAGTGTTCAAGGTCTTTCTG
This sequence comes from Conus betulinus, assembly GCA_016801955.1. Lineage (NCBI taxonomy): Eukaryota > Metazoa > Mollusca > Gastropoda > Neogastropoda > Conidae > Conus > Conus betulinus. The sequence continues at coordinate 89,058 of JADBJO010001079.1, forward strand.
TTGGATGACAGATCCACTTTTGTGACCCCCCAGGTTCATGTGATAGTGAATGATACTTATGTCCAGATTGCTAACTGATCCAGTTATCTTACCCTTCAGGTTCATGTGTGATTGCCCTGCGGGTTATGGAGGTCATCGCTGTGAGCGAGACATCAACGAATGTCTGTCCAACCCCTGTCAACATGGCGGCACCTGTATCGACCAGCTCAACGCTTTCGTCTGCCGCTGTGCCAAGGGGTACTCAGGGTGGGTGGCACACTTGGGTGGTTTTTATCCCCTGCTGGGCAGTGTTTTGGATCTGTGTTCAGTTCCTTTGCCTTTGTTTTGTCTGTGGCATCTTGAACAATTTACAGCCATGCGTTCATTTTCCTTTTTTTGATTTTCTTGATGAAAAAAAAAATTGTAAGAAAACTCATTTTTCCTTTTTCTCTTTAAAAAATTTTTTTTTTTTTAATTTAGTGGTAATATGTGTATGTGGGCATGTGCAGAGTCTGATTTTTTTCGTTGTTGTTAGGAAGGTAAGGAAATATTCGTTATAGCCCAGCCGACTGCAAAGGGCCTTATCTGGGCTGAACTCTCTTTTTTTTAATTGTTGTTTATGGAATCCAAAGAATGTCAATTTGATCTTGAAGATATAATCCAGAGAATGTGAATTTGATCTTGAAGATAATTTTTTGTTTGTTTTTGTACAAAATATTGGATTACTACAGTTGCATCTCACATGCCACAGAAGTCTGTCTATATTCAAATAGTAGATGAGTATGACATCCACGTCCTCTTTCTACCTATCTTACCAGTAGATAAAAAACTACAATCAGTGTTGCCACGTCAAAGAAATCTCTTCGTGTTGATCCCATCACTAAAAACACCCAACATACATAAGCATTACAACCGCCACTGCGGGCATGCCTGTTCACCAGGTGACATGTGTGAGCGGAACATCAACGAGTGTGCCAGCAACCCGTGTGTGCATGGCGACTGCACGGACCAGGTCGGGGACTACCTGTGCCACTGCCAGCTGCCCTTCACCGGCAAGAACTGCGAGACAGAGATGAACCCCTGCGCCCCCAGCCCCTGCCGCAACAATGCGCAGTGCGTGCTACCAACAACTATCAGGACTTCAAGTGCAACTGTCCTGCTGGGTTTGCTGGTAGGTGGTAGAGAGAGAGGGGGGAGGGGGAGGGGGGGGGGGAGACGTAGGACGAGGGAAAGGGAGCGTGAATGAATGAAGGAACAAAGGTTTATGTAACCAGGGTAGTGAGATAGGCAAATTGCACATGCTTTTTTCCACCCAGCCTGGGGGGAGGGGAATGAGAGAAGAGAAAAAAAGTACATGGCAAACGCACAAGTCAGTATAGCACCAACAAAGGTGGGGGAGTGAATACACTAGTCAACATGCAAACTAGAAGAAGGAAGAGACGAATACTACAAAAGCAATGAGAGGGAATGTGTGAGGTTGAGGAAGTGGGGAGGGAAGGAGAATTGGTTGACATCGGTGTGCACGTATTAGTCTTGTGAAATGGTGTGTTTGTGACCAGGATTCTTGTACTTTGTGCAAGAAGCAAGAAGTGTGTGTTTCTTTAGCCAAGATCGATCAGTTTACCATGAGAAGAGTGTGTGTTTCGGTGGCCAAGATCGATCAGTTTACCATGAGAAGAGTGTGTGTTTCGGTGGCCAAGATCGATCAGTTTACCATGAGAAGAGTGTGTGTTTCGGTGGCCAAGATCGATCAGTTTACCATGAGAAGAGAGTGTGTGTTTCGGGCCAAGATCGATCAGTTACCATGAGAAGAGTGTGTGTTTCTTTAGCCAAGATCGATCAGTTTACCATGAGAAGTGTGTGTGTTTCTTTAGCCAAGATCGATCTGTTTACCATGAGAAGAGTGTGTGTTTTGGTGCCAAGATTGTTTCATTTGCCTTTAGAATGGTGTTTCTATGATCTAGATTTTTTTAATTTTTCCTCGAGAATGGTGTTTCTTCGAATAGATTGTTCCATTTTCCTTTAAAATGGTGCTTCCATGACCAAGATTGTTCCATTTTCCTTTAGAATGGTGTTCCCATGACTAAGATTGTTCCATTTTCCTTTAGAATGGTATTTCTATGACTAAGATTGTTCCATTTTCCTTTAGAATGGTTTTTTATGACCAGACCTGTTTACCCATACTATTGTGCCTTATTTTGTACACACGTTTGGCAGAAATTCTGTGAAAATAATGAACTGGAAAAAATACAGTGTCAAAAAAAAAATCTGGAGGCGAAGTTCTCGAACGGCAGTTGCACTTGCGGTGTAGAACCATTGTGTTTGAGCGCTACAACCAAAGAGAGACAACTCGTGCAGAATTGTGTGTGTGAACTCGTATCTGGATGATGGAACAGTAGCAGGGACACCCCGTTTTACAAAAACTGGAAAAATTTGGAAGAAGTGTACACACATTTTTAGGGAAACATGCTTATATTAATGGAAAAGTACACCAATAGCAGGTTTTAGGGTAAACAGGTCTGTATGACCCAGATTGTTGTCATTGCTCTGTTTATCCCCAAGGTGTGCTGTGGCCGTGTTTCTCTCTCTCAATGCTCTCGAAGCGTCATTGAAGACAATGGTTTGATCTCTCCCTGTCCAGCCACACACTCACACACATGGCCCATGCACATACATAGGCCCATGCCCCCACACATCACACACACACACACACACACACACACACACACAAAACCATGGTAAGTTGGCACTCAAGGTCTGACCAGCGCGTTGGGCTAATGCGTAGGTCAGTCATCCGCTGAGTCGTAGCACGACGAGACCCTCTTCTTTAGTTGTCTCATCTTAGTTGTTAATTCACTTATCCATCAGCTTAAAATCATGTGTAGTTTGGTCTCAAAACTTAGTGGATGTGGTGTAGCACATATGGACTAGTCCGCATACAGTGACGCCCCGTGGTGAAACTAAAACTGAAATCTCTGCCTGCCCTGCGTTCAGGTTCGCTGTGTGAGACAGACATCAACGAGTGTGCTCAGGGCTCTCCCTGCCGGAATGGCGGAACCTGCAAGAACACTGAGGGGTCTTATGTCTGCATCTGCCCCCTGGGCTACGAGGGACGCCCAGTGTGAGATCAATCACGACGACTGTGACCCCAGTGAGTGACCTCCCCTGGATAGATTGGCCGGGGGGGGGGGGGGGGGGGGGGGGGGGGGGGGGGGGGGGGGACTGCTTCATGTGTGTTGGTACAGGGGGGGGGGGGGGGGGGTGATGGTGATACATGGTTACATATTTTCTTTTGATTTGCATGTTTTTCTGATTGGACATTCTCTGTTTCATATGATGTGTGTAATGATGAAGTTGAACATCGCTAGACTTTTAAAAAATCTTTCTGTGTTGTTGAAAAACATCAGTTGGATGAAAAACTTTGAAAGTTCAGTTTCTTCCCTGTTCTTGTCTCTTTCTCCTTATTTTCTTTTTCCCCAACAGATTCATGGGATAACTCTGAACGGTTTCACTGTGTGTGCACTCGTGTTCACAGAGCCAGTGACTGTGCACACTTCTATTGAGCCCATTGTTGGTCACTAGTTATTGGCCGCTAGTTACTTTTTATGAGTTGATCTGCTTGTTTTGGCAGACTCTAGCTGCTCGTTTTGGCAGACTCTAGCTGCTCATTTTGGCAGACTCTAGCTGCTCATTTTGGCAGACTCCAGCTGCTCATTTTGACAGACTCCAGCTGCTCATTTTGGCAAACTGCAGCAGCTCATTTTGGCAGACTGCAGCTGCTCATTTTGGCAGACTGCAGCTGCTCATTTTGGCAGACTGCAGCTGTTCATTTTGGCAGCTGCTCATTTTGGCAGGCTCCAGCTGCTCATTTTGGCAGACTGCAGCTGCTCATTTTGGCAGCTGCTCATTGTGGCAGACTCCAGCTGCTCATTTTGGCAGTAGCTCATTTTGGCAGACTCTAGCTGCTCATTTTGGCAGCTGCTCATTTTGGCAGACTGCAGCTGCTCATTTTGGCAGGCTCCAGCTGCTCATTTTGGCAGGCTCCAGCTGCTCATTTTGGCAGGCTCCAGCTGCTCATTTTGGCAGACTGCAGCTGCTCATTTTGGCAGACTGCAGCTGGCAGTGCTGGTGTGTCTGCTTGACATAATTTCAACATCGGCCATACACAGTTACCAATTTCCAGTGTTCCTAGAATTCATCCCATCAAATTAATACTTGGTCAATATGCAGGTAAATAGCATGTCAAATTGTTGATGAATCATTGCCAGTTCTGGTGATGAGGTTCTCTAAATTCTTTGACAAGTATACATCTTGTACTTCTCATGTGAATAAGGCCGTACATGGGATACACATAGAAATGCTTGTTGAATGATAGTGGAGAGGGGAGGAGGGAGACATGTTTGCGCTTGTCCTGATGCCTAGGTAGGCTGAGCACAGAATTTATAGCTTGAGGTTAGTGACAAGTACGGCATCACTGTTTCAACACATCATTATCTCCCATGGCAGACCCGTGCTTCAACGGAGGAAGGTGCCTCGACCTGATCGATCGGCAACTACCAGTGCCAGTGCGTCAGCGGGTTCGGAGGTCACCACTGTCAGAACGACATCGACGAGTGTGCCTCCAGCCCCTGCCAGAACAACGGCATCTGCCACGACTACGTCAACTCCTTCACCTGCGCCTGCAGGGCGGGGTTCAGCGGCACGCACTGCCAGTTCAACGACGACGACTGCACGTCCAGGTGAGACAGGTGGCCGTGGCAGCCACTTCGATGGGGCCTGATGGGATGTGGAAAGGTGAAAGTGCAAGGGGTTGGGGGAGAATGTCTGAAGAGACTCTGACATCATCATCATCAGTTTTTTTTTTGTTTGTGTGTTGTTGTTGTTGTTTTTATTCTTTTCCCGCTGTCTTCAGGTCTGCAAAGACTTTCAAAATGTCCCTGAAATCTGAAAGTGAAAATCCTGTTTGGGCTTTATTCAGATCTGTGAGGTTCTGTTTGAGGTATTTTCATGATCAGCAATGCGTTTACCAGGGCCACAGACCAGTTAATAGACACTGGAGCCAAAAGTCATGGTTTGTTTCGTTGTGAGTTTTATTTGGCTTAGTTTTTGTAGAAAATGAAATGAGTATCTGGAAAATAAATTGTTTGTGGTTGTCCCATTTTTTGTTGTTGTTTATTTTGGGTGCAAAATCATGTTGATAAGTGAAGGAGGATGCCTGGCGCGTTCAGCTCCACCTGATGTTGTGCACTGTGAGATGGTGACAGTTTAACTGCCATGCATTGAACTGCTTTGACTGCTGGTTTCTGTTTTCAGGATATGCTTCTTTTTTGTTTTCGATGATCTCACTTGTACATGATGCAGTGTCTCTTTCCTGTATGCATATGACAGCCTTTCTGAAAAGCCTTTCTGAAAAGCCTTTCTGAATAGGCTTTGCAGGGTCATGATGATTGAAACCTGAAACGATGTAAATGCAAGGATTCTTTATGCTTTGACATACTTTTAAAAAGACGTTATACATACTTTTAAAAAGACGTTATGATTAAATGAGAGTGCTTTTACGTACTTTTAAAAAGCACATTATGATTAAATGAGAGTGCTTTTACATACTTTTAAAAAGCCTGTTATGATTGAATTAGAGTTGCATCGTAATAAATTGCCATGAAGTGGTTACAGGATCTTGTCTGCCTTTGTGTGGTAATCGTCAGGATAGCTTGGATGGCCACAATTACAGGATTTCCATGGTTTCTTCAGGATCAGGGACCGTTACCCGCTTGCACCCCATGTTTCTGTCTTGAGCTTTTGTGTTTCTTTTTTTCCTTCTCATAGAATATGGAGTGACTTTGGGAGGGAAAAAAAACATCAGTAATGATTGAAGTCATCAGATGCATAGCAAAAGGTAAGGCACACACACAAAGAAAGCAAGCTGAGAAAGGAGATAACTGACTGTGATTTTGGTGTGTTAACTGTATTTTTGGTGTGTTAACTGTGTTTTTGGTGTGTTAACTGTGTATTTTGGTGTGCTAACTGTGTTTTTGGTGTGCTAACTGTGTTTTTGGTGTGTCACCAGCTCCTGTTTGAATGGTGGCACGTGTGTTGACGGCGTGAACAAGTACACCTGTCACTGCGCCCCGGGCTTCACAGGGTCGAACTGTCAGCACCACATTAACCCTTGCGATTCCAACCCCTGTCTGAACGCAGCCACCTGCTTCAACCGCCACACCACCTACTCCTGTTTCTGCCCCTACGGCTTCACCGGACCGCGCTGTGAGGTCAGCAGGGGGAGGGCTGTTTAGGGTTATTTCCCTTTGTTGTCTTTGTTCGTCGCAGCCGTTTGTTCCTGACACGATGATGTCTTTGTGTCAGTGAAAAGGGAAGTCACACTGTCGGACCAGAGTGGTCGTAATGGGAGGTTGGGGTGAACTCTCGTCAAGCTGTTGAGATTTACGTTCAGTCTGTTTCTCTCCCAACTTTCTTTGCTTGGTTTGTCTCTGATCTAGTTCACTGGGGAAAATTTGTTAGTTCAAGATGGACCATATGTTCATTGGTATGTTTTTCGTGTTACTGACTTTGGAGGGGGGGAAGGGGGAAACTTGTTTGAAAAAAGTTGCAAATTTCTCTAATCATGAAGACAGATAAGGACAGGCCAAAAGACGATTGGATGACAAAAAATTGTATCAGCTTCATCTGCTTTTTACAGTGACAGTAACATTTTGAACAGGAAATTTTGATTAGTAACGCTGTGTAAACCATTATTTCCAGTTTAGTCGATGTCCTTTTCCATATCCCATCATCATCTCCATTGCCATCCGTGTTCCACGGCATCGATGCTGTGTTACAGAGCCTGGTGGACTGGTGCAGCCAGAAGCCGTGTCAGAACGGCGCAGAGTGTGTTCAGGTGGCCAACCAGTACACGTGTAACTGCTCCCAGGGCTGGACGGGCTCTCTCTGTGTGACGTGCAGTCCGTGTGTCCTGTGCCGACGCTGCAGCTTTGAGAAGTCAGTGGGCGTGTCAGAGAGAGTTTGTTTGTTTTGTTTGTTTTTAACCCTCTTTAGTTGATTGTTTACGGTTTTTTTCTTGTGGAAAGAAAGTTTTTCATTGTTGTTGCTGTTGTGTTTTTTCCCCACCCTGTCTTTTCTTACTTGTAGTTTTCTTTTTAAACCTTTCATTTTTTTTTCCGTTGGTTTTGATCCGTTTTGTTTTATCTGTTTTTAAATCTTACTGGTACTTTTAGAAAGAAATTTTTCATTGTTTGTGTTGCAATGATTTTGGTTGGTTGGTTCTCTCCAGCCCCCCCCCTCTCTCCTATGTTCAGTGTTCTCTATGTTTAAATAGGTTTAGGCAGCATACTGAAGGATGGTGCTTATACAGCAGGTTAGGACTTGTGTGTCCAGAACTGGTCCAAAACTTTTGAATACTGACATGAAACAGGCTGATACATGGAACGTGTCTATGATGAAGTGATGTGCTGCCACATGTGCAGAATATGATGACACTGACCTGACTGTGTAGGACCATGCTATTCCTCATAGACCACTTGTAGAGCATCTGTTTTGCTGGTCCTTACCTCCAGCCTTCCACACCACAGCCACGGCTGTACCATTCCACCCCTTCATCCCCCCTTCCTTCTCCCCCCCCCCCCCCCCCCCCCCCCCCCCCTCCTCCCCTGCCTGCAATACACAAAATGCATTTTCTAGTCCTTAGTCTCTTCACAGATGATTGAGCCTGTTGTTGGGCCATTGTAGGGTTTGTTTGTTTTGTTTGCAGTAGTCTGGAGTTGCTGATTTCTGCTGTGAAAAGAAAGCTTGAGACAACTGTGATTTCAAATTCCAGTTTATATAGTGTAATACAATTGTGATTTCAAATTCCCAGTTCCAATAGTTTGATACATGGTGATTTCAAATTCCCAGTTTCTATAGTTTGATACAATGGTGATTTCAAATTCCCAGTTTATATAGTTTGATATAATGGTGATTTCTAATTCCCAGTTTTTATAGTTTGATACAATGGTGATTTCCAGATTCCCAGTTTCTGTGTCTCCATTTTCCAACACACAATGAGTTTCCATGCTGTCTTTTCTCTCTGGCAGATGTGAAAGAAGAAGACTTGTGTCAGAATGGAGGGACGTGTCACAACACGGGCAACACCCATGTCTGCACGTGTCGCGACGGCTTTGAGGGGTCATACTGTGAGCGCGAAATCGACGAGTGTGCCTCCGCCCCGTGTCAGAACGGCGCGACCTGCAAGGACTTGGTGGTGGGGCGGTACTCATGCAGCTGCACCGCCGGCTTTCAGGGCGTCAACTGCGAGTTCGACATCAAACGAGTGCGCCAGCCACAACCAGCCGTGTTTGAACGGCGGCACGTGTCATGACCTTATCAACAGCTTCGCCTGCTCTTGTCCGCCGGGCACCCAGGGCCTGTTGTGTGAAGAGGACGAGATTGATTGTCTGTTCGATTCCACGTGCCACAACGGAGGGACTTGTGTGGAGAAGGTGGGTGTTGACGTTATAACTGCCATCTTTCATGGGTTGCACATCATAGAAAGCCACATTTCTGTTCGAGCTGGGGTAGACTGGCGTTGAATATAACACGGTAACATGTTATGTCTTTTTATTCATTTATTTATTCTGTTTTTTTTTTTCTTACTTTTTTTGTTTGGTGTCAGGTCTGTTTGTCATGTTTCTGTGTGTGTGTGTGGTGTGTTTTCATTTTGTTTGCGTATGTGTTGTTGGTCGTCGTCATTTCTTTTTGTTGTGTCGTCTTTTTCAGTGTGTGTAATTCATTGTGGTAAACGTGTATGTACTCATTCACAAGATTACTGTAGGGAGTTAATGGTGTGGGTTTTTTTCTGTATGCTTTCGTGTTTGTGTAATAAAACAGTTGAATTTTTTTTTTTAAAAGAAAGCAAAATCTTTCGTGGATAAGCATGTTTGTAATTACCGAATTAGTTTCCTTAAGTAATAGACATACTTACAAAAAGGGAATACTTTTTTTTTTTTTAATGATTCCAAATGAAAAACTAAGGGAGTCCAAAATGGTTCCAAAATGTTGCATAAAAATCTAGTGGTGGATGTCATTTGATGTGTGTGTGTCAATGTGTGTGTTCATCTTCACTGGGAGAATCCCCAAACGAACAGTACATCAGCAGTACCTTGCCATTTTCTTCATCACTGGATTGCCACTTAACCTGATTCAGTTACAACCATACCTGTCACTCTTGTCACTGTAGTTTTGCCTCTTAAGCTCGATACCATGTGTATAGCAAATGTTTTGGGTTTTTTTTTCAAATATTTTTGGCTTGGGTTGTTACACCCCTTTGCTGTCTCTCTCTCATTGCAAATGGCAGACACAGGGAGGCAGAGCCTGAAGTGCTGCATCTTATGAACTGATAGCAGGAAACATTCTCTCTCTTTATGATATTGATGATTTAATTACAACAATTTTTTTTTTGGCTAAGAATTTTTTGTATGTGCTAAGGTTTGAAGCTGTGATGATTTAATTTTGAGGATTTTTTTTTTTGTAGTTGTTGTTGCTAAGATTGGAGGCTGTGATTTAATTATGAGGATTTTTTTTTGTTTTGTTGATTAGATTTGAGACTGTGATTTAATTATGAGGACCTTTCATTGTTTTTTTTGTTGTGCTAAGGTTGGAGGCTGTGATGATTTGATTATGAGGATTTTTTTTTTTTTTTGCTAAGGTGGGGGGGGGGGGGGGGGGGGGGGGGGGGGCTGTGATTTGATTATGAGGACCTCATTGTTGTTGGGGGGGGTTTTTGTGCTAAGGTTGGAGGCTGTGATGATTTAGTTATGAGGATTTTTTTTTTTTTTTTTTTTTTTTTTTTTTTTTTGCTAAAGCTGGAAGCTGTGGTGATTCTCATTTAACGACTGCCCTTACACACTGCTAAGGATGGAGGCTATGAAGATATATGACAGCTTTCTTTGTTGCTGAGTTTGAACCTATGATAAGACTAGACTGCTGAGTGCTATCCATGTTGCTGATTGTGGAGTCTGTGATCGTTAAGAACCATAATCCTTGTTGCTAGAGTTGAAGGTTATGCCCTTGATGACCGCTGTGGGTGTGGGCAGGTGGGGGGCTATGAGTGTATCTGTCCGCCGGGGTTCGTGGGCCCTCACTGCGAGGGGGACGTCAACGAATGTCTGTCCAACCCCTGCAGCCCCATCGGCACCCAGGACTGCGTGCAGCTGGTCAACGCCTACCGCTGCGACTGCAAGCCCGGCTGGAATGGTGAGTGCTTCCCCTCTCGTCTCGGACGTACAGTTGTCCACAAGTTTGGAAATTTCACTTGATATGTCTTTCTCTCTCTCTCTCTCTCTCTCTCTGTCTCTCTCTGTCTGACTGTCTGTCTCTGTCTCTCTCTCTGTCTCTCTCTCTCTCTCTCTCTCTCTCTCTCTCTCTCTCTCTCTCTCTCTCTCTCTGTAATGCATTGTTGTTGTTATTAGGTGTATTAAGGGTTGATTGTGAAATGAAATCCTTGGCAAGTAGTGTGAAATGAAATCCTTGGCAAGTCTGCATTCTGTTCGATTTCACACTGCACTCTGCATTCTGTCTGATCTCATATTGTACAGTCTGCATTCTGTCTGATCTCAGATCGTACAGTCTGCATTCTGTTGTACAGTCTGCATTCTGTCTGATCTCAGATCGTACAGTCTGCATTCTGTCTGATCTCGTATCGTACAGTCTGCATTCTGTCTGATTTCATATTGTACAGTCTGCATTCTGGCTGATCTCATATCATACAGTCTGCATTCTGTCTGATTTCATATTGTACAGTCTGCATTCTGTCTGATCTCATATCGTACAGTCTGCATTCTGTCAATCCATGATCTGAACCCTGAACCGTGAACCACCACCCTACCTCGGCTTTTTAGTTTTATTTCCTTCGAACATGAGTGCAGTGATTTGATGGTTGTGGACAGGTACACGCTGTGAGCGTCGTCTCCGTTGCAACCAGCAGCCGTGTAAAAACGGGGCACAGTGTACGGACACCAACTCAGGACCCATTTGTTCATGTCAAAAGGTAAGAGTGTGGTGTGAGAGAGAGAGAATATCAGAGTTCACATTCTGTCCTAATGAGCAGAGAGGCATGGGCCAGCTAATGGATTAATTTAGTAATGATAATACAGGACATGATTTAGGAGAAAATTTACATAGCATCACGTCCAGAATATTGATATGACACACAACACCTCACTGTTACAGAGAATAACTAAGTAAAAATTTGAACAAGCACACACACATAAGCAAGTACAGTTCCAAGTTTGGTGAAAATATGAATTGGCCTGAACATGTGTATACAATCATCAGTTGTAAAACACTACAAAAATTACAGTAAAGAACTGTATCATATAGACACTCACACATGATTATTTGGTCATTAGAGCTCAACTCATGTGGACACTATATTGTTGTTGCTATATATTGTTGTTGCTATTTGTTGGTCTGTTTTGTGGAAGTGTTAAAGTAGGTTCAGATTTTATAGTCTTGATTTGTCCATATTTCTTCTTGATAGGCGTTTGTTCCCAATGATCATTTACCATGAAAGTAAATGCTGAGGTGCTGGGCTTTCAGTGAACACCAATGAAAGGTCTCTTTCCAAGCCGTGCAGTGTGCTTACAAATATTTTGAGGCGGGATAGGGCAGTGAGGATGGATAAGAAACAAAGATGAAAGTTGTCACTAGATTACAGCAAGACTGATCTTCGGTGTTTCAAGCAAGGGGTGTGATTGTGGTGTGAAGTTTGACTTTTTTTTTGCGAATTGAAATTCAGCGTTACTTGTGTGAAGTTTTGAAATGAGCGTTTTGTGGAAACGGCTGCATGTTTCTCTGTATCTAGATCTGTTTGACAAACATTCTCCATGTGCAGTTCACTTTGACTGTCCTTGAAAGAATGTGATAAGGGTCTTTTAAAATTCTGGAAGACTCCAGTAAATTTTCATAGAAAGAAAAGTATGAAATCTTTTTTTTTAGTTCCTTGAACGGTCTTTGATGTTTAGTACCTGAACGTGGGTGAAGAAAACTTTACTTCATCATTCACTCCGGATGGTGGACTTCAGACCTCAATGCCCTCACATGCACTAAGGAAGGGGAGGAAACTGGTCTTGTTGCAGGGATTTTCGGGAGAGTACTGCGAGTTTGTGACCACGGCGTGCGACAGCGCCCCCTGCCGGCATGGCGGGACCTGCCAGCCCCAAGAGAAAGGGTACACCTGTCTGTGCCCGGCAGGTTCTTCGGGCACCAACTGTGAGAATGACACCACCGACGACTGTCTGTCCTCGCCCTGCCAGAACGGGGGCACCTGCCTGGACAAGATTGGTCAGTGGACACCTTGCTTTTTGCTTGTTTGTTGTTCTGTCATGTTCTCTCGGACAGTGGGGTATCTGTAATCGCCGCTTTCATCTTTGCTATTGTCATCTCCATCTGTCTCATCTCTGTCATTATCTTTGTCTTATCTCTGCCATTGTCATCTCAATCTCTCTCATCTCTGCCATTGTCATCTTCATTTCTGCCGTTGTCATTTCTCATTTCTGCCATTGTCATCTCCATCTCTGCCATTGTCATTTCTCATTTCTGCCATTTATCATCTTCTCTCTCATCTGTGCCATTGTCATCTCTGTCTCAGTCATCTCTGCCATTATCATCTCCATCTGTCTTTGCCCTTTCATCTGTATCAATCTCTGTGGTTTCTCCTCCCAGGTTACTATGAATGCAACTGTCCGCCCCACAACGGAGGCGTGCACTGCGACGTCTACGACGAAAAAACTTTCCAGGCGGTATCGGAAGGCCCACCACTCCTGTCACCACGCCCGACTACTGCACGCGGCACGACTGTCAGAATCTGCTAACAATGGAAAGTGCGATGTGAGTTGTTTGTGGATCTTCAGTAGGGGTGTCGTGTGTGGCCTTTCCACTCCTTGTGCATGTGTTGAGTGATGTGATGTGTAAGCTACTCTGGAAGAGGTCTATGGCCTTGGTTTGAGTCCGTCAGGGTCACCGGTATCGGTGAGTTCATGAGGGGCTGTCGTAGGACGGATGTGGTGGCACCCACCGGAGGGAGAGCGCACTCACGCAGGCTCTCCACGACTAAGCAGTTATTGTAGGTGGCTAAGTAGGTAGTGTCCTGTGTATGTTGGATTAGAACAGGTGCCATTGAACATCACCAGAGTAAATCGGCAGCAGTGCAGTGTCTCCTCTGGTGGGTTGTCTCTTGACGGCTTGACTTTGACTGCTCCCTGTGGATTGCTGGTGCCGGTGGGGTGGGCTGTGGCTGTGGATGGGGTGTCAGAATGAATGGTGTGTGGTGTGGTGGATGGGGGGTCGGAAATGAGCTGTGTGGCTGTGGCTATGGATGGGATGTCGGAATGAGTGGGGGGTGGGTGTGGCTGCTGTGGAGGTTCTGGGGATGATACTTGGCCGCAGAGTCAATGTACATGTGTAGAGTCAATGTACATGTGTCGATCAATGAAGCTTGTTAGGATAGTGTGTTGTCACTCAGCTCATTTGACGTATGTTGATTGATGTCGTGTTGGTCCTTACAGATCTTTGATGACAGATGGGTGTAGGGGGCATTTCATGTGCATAAACTGATATGGTTTAGGTCATTGTGGATCTCTGCTGAGAAGACATTGTACCATAGAATTCATTTTGCATGTGTTCATTATAGAGTTTTCTATAAATGGCACATGGCCACAGCACTTGTATTTATATGTATTATTTCTTGTGATCCAAGTTGGTGGTCATAATCACAGAGTCTGATACATTGCTTACATCTGAGGTTTGACTGAGTATTGTTCATACATATGTGCACTCACACATGCACAAACACGCATGCACACATGCATGCATGCACACACTCTCTCACACACACACACACACACACACACACACACACACACACACACACACACACACACACACACACAACAGCAGGCATACATACACAAGCTCAGAGAATGAGAGGGACATGTACACCTACACACCGAATCATGACCCCTAGTCATCATGTCCACAGAATCTTGGATAAACGGTCGTTTGACTCACATTTGGTGTAATTATATCAGTGATTGCAAATTTAGCATGTTCGATTTGTTTCTGTTCATCGTCCAGGAGGAGTGCAACACGCAAGAGTGTAGCTTCGATGGTCTGGAGTGCTCCTACGGGATGCGTCCCTGGCAGAACTGCACGCAGATGGTCAGCGGCAAGCACTGCTGGCAGCTCTTCAAGAACGGCATCTGCGACGAGCAGTGCAACTCCCAGAAGTGTCTCTACGACGGCTTCGACTGTCTGGTGAGAGAGGGCGGGGCTTCTTTACTGCATCACTTGCCACCACTCACACTCAGCGACTCTTCCTTACCCACTCTATTTTTATAGTATTTTGTCCTTTAGCAAGCCACATTCGTGAACGGTAACTTCTGCCTGCAGCCATATTCTTTTGGATGACTGAAAAAATCTGCACACCTACCTTCTTCCTGTTGCTGTAATTTCTTTTCTATTGTTTGTGCAGTTATGGAATTTTGGAATTTTGCGTGAATGTAGAGGAATGAATAACAAACATGCCAGTACCCACTATTATGTGCTTTGAGTATGCTTTGATTATAAAAAAAAAAATGACATGCCTAATGTGTGTTTACGAGTCATAGAGCCCTGGAGTGCACAGGGTCTTGTTATCATCTCTCAGTTCCCCCTCACCTGCATCAGCCCATTCCCACTCTGCCACAACATTCTCAATATCTTCACAATTAAACCCTAAAAAACTCTTCATTAGAGTCTGAGTCAAAAAAAACACCTCCTGCAAGAATTGCTAAACGCCAGTGTCCATGTTGAAATTTTGTTATAAAACTTCCAAGAAAGTTTGAAAATTTACGGTAAACAAACCACATGGAGAATGGCGCTCACACAGGAAGGCAAACGAAGTTGAAAGCCTGGTGCATTATGGGATTGCTTCGTTCTGATTGGTTTGTTTCAACCAGTCAAGTACAAACTTACTGATTACACTACACCTCAATGGGCACATGAGTGCGCCTGCGGCTGTCTCGCCCTACAATGGCAGCTCGGTGCACCAGTGCGCCAACAGCGTTCTAAAGGTTTTAACAGATGTTGGTAGAGCAAGCACTGATTAAAGGACAGTTACATTTCTTTGGCTTCACTGGATAGCGGAAGTCTGAGGCTCCCCTGTCTGTCCTCTCTCTCTCTCTCTCTCTCTCTCTCTCTCTCTCTCTCTCTCTCTCTCTCTCTCGCACACATACACACACACACACACACACAAGATGCTGCATGTAACATGCATTTATGTGTGTTGAGCATGTGACGTGCATTTAGGTTTTTTTTTGCACACGTGCACACACACACACACACACACATATACACACACACACACACACACACACATATGCACACACACATATACACACACACATGGATATTCTGACTGCAAGTAAAGCCGTGCAGCTACTGTAGCAGTGAAAGGGTTAAACTTACTCACTCGCCAGAGCATAGGCCATCAACAACAACCGCACACCACCGACCACCACGGTCCTGGGTAATCTTCTCAATTTCTCCCCAGATGTAACCCATCTGCCTGGTGTCTGCCTCTAGGTCCCGCTTCCAGATGTTTCTTGGTCTTCCGCATTTTTCTCTTGCCTTGACATGTGACCCCCCCCCCTGCCACCCCCCCCCCCCCCCCCCCCCCCACCCCCATTTATAGAGATTGGTGATTTCTGTGAGGTGGAATGATTGGACGTGTGACCCCTCTCATTCTGTGACCCAGGAGCCGAAGGGGAACTGCAACCCGGTGTACGACACGTACTGCCTGATGAACTACCAGAACCAGCACTGTGACAAGGGCTGCGACACGGCTGCCTGCGACTGGGACGGGCTGGACTGCGACGACTCCCCTGCCGAGCTGCTTCCAGGCAGGCTGTACATCATCGTGCTCATGAGCGTGGAGGAGTTCCACCAGAACAAGGTCGGTCACAAGGTCATGTCGGGGCAGTCACAAGGTTGATCGGGACACAGTCGCACAGAACTAACTTGAATAAAGGAGGTGGGGGTGGGGTTGATGTGGGAAACTACAGGTAAAGGTAAACAGGAACTAGAATGGCATGTGGAAAAGTGTAGACCTCGTCAGGTGTCGAACAGATCTGGATCTGCTTTTGATCCCAGTTTGCTTTGTGGATCTGCACCTGAACTTGCGTAGGATTTATGATAATTGTCTCTTCCATCACTTGATGCCTCAAACAGTTCACTGCCGGTACAGAGGGGACTTCAGGTCTTTTGACTTTAACTAACCTACACAGTCTTTATAATTGTTGTGAACTGAAAGCTTTGTGTTGTACAAAGGACATCTTTGATGACCTCTGTCTCTGTCTGGTCCTGTGCTTGATGCCTCTGACACACTGAACCTGAGACAGATCACTGCCTAAAGAGCTGTCAGGCTATGAGATTCGTTGACCTAAACTCATGTAGTATCAGACCTCTTTACCCATACAATTTTGCCATATTTTGTACACAGGTTTTGCAAAAATACGAGGAATATGATGAATTGAATGAAGTACGCCGGAAACAGAAAAATTCTAGAGACTAAGTGATGGCGGGGTGAAACAACTGCCACCCCCTCCCCCCTCCACAGTCTATGAAAATTATGAATTTTGTATACACACACTTTGTAGGAAAGACATGCATTCTTGTTGAAAAGTATGCCAATAGTAGTTTCAGGGTAAACAGGTCTGTCATATTTATGGTGATTGTTGTTGTCAGACAGCTTTGCGTTGTACAAGTGACATTCCTCCATGAAACAAATTCAGGTTACCTGTATTTGTTGCTGTTCGTTCGTGTACTTGTCTGACCGTATTCAAGGTCTAAAACGCTGTGCCAGTCTTGAATAAAGGTTAATTCATATTCATTTCTTCAGTTGTTGCTGTGTAGATGTGTCCGGCACAGGATACATATAGGCAAGCTTGGAATATCCCTTTTTGGGGGATGTTTCCTTGTTTGTTCTGTGTGCTCCGTACTGTCGTATCTGCTTTGCGATTCAGTGTCATAAGCAGCATTCGTTTGGAGTTGTGGGCGTGTACTTACTTCACCATACGAACAAGAGTTAGCCTACTACTGTTGTTTGTTATTGACCTTGACCTCTGTTTGTTCCTTCCCATGATGCCGACAGAGCCAGTTCCTGCGCTCCTGGGCAGCCTCCTGCGTGCCAGCGTCAGCGTCGCTCTGGACGAAAATGGAGAGGAAATGATCTACCCTTGGACGGGCTCCGACGACGACAGCAAGTCGCATCGTGTGCGACGCTATCTCCTCTCCATGCTCGGGCAAGGGGCAGAGAACTCTGCACACCAGCGCTACCGGCGAGAGACACTGACAGGGTAGGTTTGACTTGTTGCTGGCTGTGCTGGTAGACTGGTTAAAGAAAATGATAAAAAATACGACACATGTTTAATGATAGAATATGACACATGTTTATGGCAACAGATATTCTCTTATCTGCTATGCGCAGTGGATGCAGTCCACAAGCGCACATGCACACACACTTGCACACACACACACACACTCACACACACACACACACACACACACACACACACACACACACACACACAAATGCGCGCGCCGCACGCACGCACACTGTCACTCTCATGCACTCGCACACACTCAGATTGTTTTACACACACAGGCACACAGAGTCAGTCTGCTCTCACGCACACACAGTTACACTTGCTCTCTCTCTCTCCCTCTCTCTCTCTCTCTCTCTCTCTCACACACACACACACACACACAAAGTCACTTTCATTTATACACACACCACACACACACATAGAGTCACTCTCATGCAGTCACACACACACACACACACACTTGCCCATGCATGCGCGCACACACACGCACACACAGAGTCACTGTCAGGCACTCACTCTTGCTCATGCTTGCGCGTGCACACACACACACACACACACACACACACACACACACACACACACACACACACACACACACACACACACACAGAGTCACTTTCATGATTGCCTGCCATAATCATTCTCAGACAACCGTTCACAAAGTTGGTTTTGCTACCAGCATCTGACTGTTGATGCCATTGTATCCTTTGTGTGTATCCTTGGCACGGATTCTACTGGATGTCCACCTCTTTTGAAACAGACTATACCTTAACCTGCATGGTGTTTGATGTCCAGTTCCTTGTCAGAAAAAGACTTGTGTATTCACCTGCAGTTTGATGTCATTTCCTATTCTGAGGAAGACTCACTAAATCTGCCTCTTGTGTCAGATGTCTGACTTTTTTTTTATGAACAACACTGTATCTGAACTTGTAGCTGCAGTCTGTTTGATCTTCTTTACTGGAAAAGACTATAAGTAAACCTGCCTCTTGTTTTGGATGTCTGACTTCTTTTATGAACAACACTGTATCTGAACTTGTGTAGTGTGTTGATCTTCTTTACTGGAAAATAAGTAAACCTGCCTCTTGTGTTGGATGTCCGACTTCTTTTATGAACAATACTGTATCTATCTGAACTTGTGTAGTGTGTTTGATCTTCTTTACTGGAAAAGACTATAAGTAAACCTGCCTCTTGTGTTGGATGTCTGACTTCTTTTATGAAACAACACTATATCTGAACTTGTGTAGTGTGTTGATCTTCTTTACCGGAAAAGACTATAAGTAAACCTGCCTCTTGTGTTGGATGTCTGTCTTCTTTTATGAACAACACTATATCTGAACTTGTGTAGTGTGTTTGATCTTCTTTACTGAAAAAGACTGTAAGTAAACCTGCCTCTTGTGTTGGATGTCCTGACTTCTTTTATGAACAACACTGTATCTGAACTTGTGTAGTGTGTTTGATCTTCTTTACTGGAAAAGACTATAAGTAAACCTGCCTCTTGTGTTAGATGTCCTGACTTTCTTTTATGAACAACACTGTATCTGAACTTGTGTAGTGTGTTTGATCTTCTTTACTGGAAAAGATTATAAGTAAACCTGCCTCTTGTGTTGGATGTCCTGACATCTTTTATGAGCAACACTATGTCTGAACTTGTGTAGTGTGTTTGATCTTTACTGGAAAAGACTATAAGTAAACCTGCGTGTTGAGTTTCATGTCCGTCATGTATGGAGAAAGACTTTTTTCTAAATCTGCCTGTTTGTTATTGATGTCCGACTTCCTTTGTGGCCTGGATGGTATACAGACCTGTGTTTGTGATTGATGTCCGACTTCCTTTGTAGCCAAGATGGTATACAAACCTGCTTGTTGTGTCTGCTGCACATGTGTTGTGTTTGCTGCACATGTGTTGTGTCTGCCGTACATGTGTTTATCAGTCGTACATGTGTTGTGTCTGCTGTACGTGTGTCATGTCTGCTATACATGTGTTGTGTCTGCTGTACATTTGTGTGTGTGTGCTGTACACGTGTTATGTCTGTTGTACATGTGTTGTGTATGCATATACATGTGTCTGTTGCACGTGTTGTGTCTGCTGTACATGTGTATGTTATAATGTGTATGTTGTAAATGTGTAGGCTGTACATGTGCTGTGTCTGCTTGTGCATCAGGACCATAGTCTACCTGGTCATCGACAAGAGAGGCTGCAACAAGTACAATGAGGCATCCCCCGAGGACCAGAGAGAATGCTTCGACAACACCGAACACATTGCCGAGTTTGTGGCCGCAGTGTTGCGAGAGGAAGATGGGCGTCTTCCCCCTACCTGTCTATCAAGTGGGATGTAAGTCTTCCCCCTCCCTGTCTATCAAGTGGGATGTAAGTCTTCCTTCCCCCTGCCTGTCTATCAAGTGGGATGTAAGTCTTCCCCCTACCTGTCTATCAAGTGGGATGTAAGTCTTCCCCATACCTGTCTATCAAGTGGGATGTAAGTCTTCCTTCCCCCTGCCTGTCTATCAAGTGGGATGTAAGTCTTCCTTCCCCCTGCCTGTCTATCAAGTGGGATATAAGTCTTCCCCCTGCCTGTCTATCAAGTGGGATATAAGTCTTCCCCCTGCCTGTCTATCAAGTGGGATGTAAGTCTTCCCCCTGCCTGTCTATCAAGTGGGATGTAAGTCTTCCCCCTGCCTGTCTATCAAGTGGGATGTAAGTCTTCCTTCCCCCTGTCTATCAAGTGGGATGTTAAGTCTTCCCCCTGCCTGTCTGTCAAGTGGGATGTTAAGTCTTCCCCCTGCCTGTCTATCAAGTGGGATGCAAGTCTTCCCCCTCCCTGTCTCTTAAGTAAAAAGGCTGAGAATTGATGCAGGGTCTAATCAATCGCCATTTTAATTTTTCTCGTCGCTTTCATATTTAGCAGTTGAAACATTTGTCATGAGAGACAGCAGCCAGTTTTTTCCTTGCTGTGGAAGGAAAAGATGATGGTGCTGTGAAGGTTTTTACCCTCCAAACAAAGGAGGAGGAAACTTAAGGGAGAGATGGGGGTGGGTCAAGGTCTTCACAGAAGAGGCCTCTCCTCATGCATGTTTTTGCCACTGCGCTGTCAGGGATCCGGGCCACATCCAAGTCATCGCTCCTGGGTACTCCTCTGCTGTCACATTGTTTTATTTTATTTTATTTTTTTATTTTTATTTTTTTTAATTGTTTTTACTGCTGTCAGGATTCAAACCGTCGGGGTTTGAACCTGCCTCTCCCTGATGGTTGGAGCTCAAGGCCAAACCAGGGTGTGTGTGGATATGTCTTAACCGTTCAGCTCCCAGCTCCCAGGTGCCTGTGATGGTTTGGGGAAATTCAGTTTTTAAAGTATTCCTCCTGGACACAGAATCCAGCGGGGGACTCTTTCCACCCGCCATGGCCATTGTCTTACTTTCGACCCGCCATGGCCATTGTCTTACTTTCCACCCACCATGGCCATTGTCTGACTTTCCACCCACCATGGCCATTGTCTTACTTTCCACCCGCCATGGCCATTGTCTGACTTTCCACCCACCATGGCCATTGTCTGACTTTCCACCCACCATGGCCATTGTCTGACTTTCCGCCCGCCATGGCCATTGTCTGACTTTCCACCCACCATGGCCATTGTCTGACTTTTCCCCATCCGCCAGGGCCATTGTCTTACTTTCCACCAGCCATGGCCATTGTCTTACTTTCCACCAGCCATGGCCATTGTCTGACTTTCCACCTGCCATGGCCATTGTCTTACTTTCCACCCGCCATGGCCATTGTCTGACTTTCCACCTGCCATGGTCATTGTCTGACTTTCACCCGCCATGACCATTATCTTACTTTCCATCCGCCATGACCATTGTCTGACTTTCCACCCACCATGGTCATTGTCTGACTTTCCACCCACCATGGCCATGTCTGACTTTCCACCCACCATGGCCATTGTCTTACTTTCCACCCGCCATGGCCATTGTCTTACTTTCCACCCACCATGGCCATTGTCTTATGGGTTTCTGACGCTCTTCTGACTGGAAATCCAGAGCTGTTTCCTGTGAACATTGGCTATGAGCTGCTACCTCCCCCCCCCCCCTCCTCCTCCTCCACTTCACCTTACATCAGCCTTTGTGGTGAAGATTTTGGCTTGGAACGCAGATTCACTCAAGCTGCTGGCTACATCAGTCTTGCACCTGTGTGCTGCCTTCGTGCTTCTGTCATACGGCAAAGTGACTTCAGTAAGAATCATGTGTGTTGACGGACGGGAGTGGACCGAATTCGTTGGTTTTTGCCACTGGTACTTGGTACAAGGTATATAAAAAAAAAAGTTGAGCTTATTTTTGTGTGAATGGAGACGCACTGCAGAGGGTCATAGCAAGGGCTGGATCCAAGGGCTGGAAATGCTGTATGTTACCTTTGACCCTGTTGGTGGAGACGAATGTGGAGTCGCCTTCGATGGACAGGACAGGAGTGAAAGGAATAGGATGAATGGAGGCACAGGAGTGAAGCTGTAAATTTCTAAATTGTTTGTGAGAAGAAAAAAAAAAAAAACTTCCACATATTTTGCCAAGTCTGTCTTGAGAATTGGTGTTATTAGGTCAGAGGTATCCCCTCCCCCCACACCTATTCCACCCGCCCTACACCTACCCCACCCACCCGCACCCTTCACTCACTCTCCTGTCCTACAGTATCTGCCCTCTCCCTTCTCTCCCCATTGAGTTATCACTTTTCCCTGAGGTTGTCTGCTGGCGGCCTGAATGACACATGAAACCAAGGGGACTGTTCACCCCTGACCTTCTCCTCTGTTCTCAGCGGAAAAGGAAACGCCCCCGGATGACACGGACGACGGCTCATCTCTCGACCGTCGTGTGGGTGGTGGTGGCCAGTGGCGCTGCCATCATCATCACCCTGGCCGTCATTCTGGGCATCTCCCGCAAGCGGATCCGCGGCTTCACCTGGTTCCCGGAGGATTTCTTCAACCGGGGGGCGGAGCCCACCAAACCTGTCAGTCGACGAGGGCCTGACGGGGAGGAGATGAAGTAAGCTGAGGATGGACTGAGCATCATGGGATAGGGGGGTGGGAGATGAAGGGGGGGGGGGGGGGGGGGAGTTGGCATGGCATCGATGTCTCAAGACAGTGAGAGTTTAGGGAGGGTGAGGATTTTTTTTTTTTTTCAGGTTGTGATATGGAGAGAGGGTGGAAGGTGAAGGTACTTTATTTTTTTTTTTTTGCTTTTATTTTGTGTTTTTGTCCTGACATTTTTTTAATTTTTTGTTCTGATTTCTACAAATGGATATTATTTGTCCCCCTGTTTACAAGATTTTGGTGAAAGGCTGGTCAGTGTTGTGCGTTTGAGCAGGCACCAAATTGTGGGACTGCATGGTTTTGTGGTCAATCATTGGTTAATGTACGGATGTTAGGTTTTACCGCAAGTGTTGTCAGAGTCAGCATTGGAGAATTGAACGAGTCGTTTCACAAAATACTTGCACTGGGGTAGGGAATGAGCACATTTGCATGTTTTTGATTAGGAGCGAGTAGGGGCAACGACGTTCAAACTTGAAAAGTAAATTGTTATGGGTTGGTCTGTTAATGAAATGTAGAATCGCTCAGAGCGGGTAGATTTGTTGTTAGTGGAACAGGTCGTACTGGTGAATGTGGGATATGAAGTGGTGGAACCAACCACGGAACTACTCGTCTGAATTATCGACATGTTTTTAGGTTTCTGTTCTTCATGTTAGTATAATTCTGTGAGTGTTGTATGTGTGCTACTATATTGGTATCATTCTGTGAGTGTTGTATGTGTGCTTACTTTTTTTGGTGAATGTGGTGTATGTTCTTCATCGTGTGAATAATGTGCATGTTTGTACAACTCTTAATATTGAGCATTGTTCTTATATTTCTGTTGATCGTGTATGTCATAATTCTATCGGTAGTATATATTTTTTCTGGGAAATTCTGTGTAACTTAGTATGTATTGTTAACTCTGATGAAAAATAGTCATGTTTCGTATTATTGTTCTTGTATTATATAGTCTCTGTTCTCAGATTTCTGTGATTATTGTCTCTGTTGGTAACAGTGCTATGTGTAATACATGTCTTCCTGTAGTTGTGTGCATTGTACAAGTTGCTATGTGTAATACATGTCTTCCTGTAGTTGTGTGCATTGTACAAGTTGCTTGCTACAGACGACGACAGCCAGAGGAGAAGCGCGTAAATTCTGTGAGGGGACAAGAAAAATATCATGTCATGTGACTTTTTCAGCTACATGAACAAGGGCAACATGGACGCCAACGACAATCACACGTCACCGCCACCTAGCAACGAACATTGGCAGCAAGACGATGATGAAGATCAGCCGCAAACCAAACGCAAAAGGGTGAGCGCAAGGAATGGAAGGGGGGGGGGGGGGGGGGGGTCTAAGGGGAAGGTGGGTAGGGTGAGGGATGGGGCAAGAAAAGCCTTGTGACTTTGTAGTCAAGCATGTGTGTACGTCTGTGAGAGCATGAATCAGTGCGTATATGTTTGAAGTAGCCGATCTTTCTAGGGGGTACTCACAGATATGGGTTACTGTGGATGTTGAGTGGATGAGGGAGATCTAAGTCGGTGTGACTCCAAGTATGAGTAGACAGGGCCATAAGGAGAAACATGTGGAGCGTCGGTAATGTTATTCCCAGGGTTTAACTTTTCAAGGTCTTGACGGCTGCCTCAAAGCCGCATTTGCAGCTCTGCGCCCTCTGGTCAGGTTTGACGACGTAGAACATCATGGGCTGGGACAGTGTTGGAGGATGTGTTCTGGGGTCTGAGATTCAGTGCCACTCGGACATTCATTTGTGTGGGCAATCTCATTTCAGATGAGGTGGCTCAGCTGTCGGCAGTGGCCAGTTCTCAGTCTGAAGAGGATTGTTTGCTCTTGGTTCAGCTGTCGGCAGTGGCCAGTTCTCAGTCTGAAGCGGATTGTTTGCTCTTGGTTCAGCTGTCGGCAGTGGCCAGTTCTCAGTCTGAAGAGGATTGTGTGCTCTTGGTTCAGCTGTCGGCAGTGGCCAGTTCTCAGTCTGAAGAGGATTGTGTGCTCTTTGTTCAGCTGTCGGCAGTGGCCAGTTCTCAGTCTGAAGAGGATTGTGTGCTCTTGGTTCAGCTGTCGGCAGTGGCCAGTTCTCAGTCTGAAGAGGATTGTGTGCTCTTTGTTCAGCTGTCGGCAGTGGCCAGTTCTCAGTCTGAAGAGGATTGTGTGCTCTTTGTTCAGCTGTCGGCAGTGGCCAGTTCTCAGTCTGAAGAGGATTGTGTGCTCTTTGTTCAGTTGGAGAAGGCGGCGGACGCTTGGAGCGGACGTTGGACCGCAGCACCACGGACCAACGCCAGTGGACCCCGCAGCATCTCCAGGCCGCCAACATGGCCGACCCCTCACTGCTCGTGTTGACGCCTCCCCAGGTGACGACCTTCACGGCATCAAGGACGTGGATGTGCGAGGACCTGGTGAGTGCTCGATGTGTGTCTGTTCAGGGGGTGAGAGAGAGAAAGAAACGCAGAGAGAGGGGCATGTAGAGAGAGAGAGATTCTGTGTGAGGGAGAGTGTTGGTATGAGAGGGAGAGAATGTGTGTCTTTGAGGGAGAGAGAGAGAGACTGTATGCTTATGTGATGGAGAAAGCGAGTTTCAGTGATGGAGAGAGATTATGGCTTCTGTGAAAGAGAAGAGTTTGTTTGTGCAAGGAGAGAATAGGGGGAGTGAAAGGGAGGCAGTCTTCACAGGGAAATAAATCCATTTCAACACAGCAATGGTTTTAACCTTTTGTACCCCCTTTCCGCCTGACCCGCCAGGCTCCTGATCGGCCCTGTACCACCCATTCCTCAGTTGCCTGATTGTCTTGATATGCCTCCCTTATTTGGGTGGACCACAGTAATAATAAGACAAACCAGTCATTATCCGGGTCTTTTCTACCTTTCTCACGGCCATTTGCAAATGACTGTATGTTTCAACACAGACGAATTTACAGATGTATTGAGCATTGTACTGTCTGTTTTAGCACAGACGGATTTACAGATGTATTGAGCATTGTACTGTATGTTTCAACACAGACGGATTTACAGATGTATTGAGCATTGTACTGTCTGTTTCAACACAGACGGATTTACAGATGCATTGAGCATTGCATTGTATGTCTCGACACAGATGGCTTCACACCTCTGATGCTCGCCTCGTTCCGGGGCGGCGGCCTTGACCCAGGGTGTGACGACGAGAGTGGATCCGGATCAGGCGAGGGAGGCGAAGTCGACAATTCCTCGGCCGAAATCATCACCAGCCTGGTGATGCAGGGAGCGGCCATTAATGCTCAGACAGATCGCACTGGTAGGGGGCGTTACTCTGCTCATGAAACAGGGGGGGGCAACGCCCTTTCACTGATTTGATCATGGGGTTTTTTTTTTTGGTGGGGAAAAAGAGAAGAATGTGTTTTGTCTGTTTACGGTTCACATCTGTGATGTGTCTGTATGTGCTGAGGAGTGGGGGGGAGTTTAGGGGAAGGAGGAGATTGGGGGTGGGAAGGAGTGGAGAGGTTATAGTGTATTGTGATGGGGAGCATGTGTAGGTATTGTGTTGACCTGATTGGACAAATGTGTGCGTCTGTGAGGTTGTCTTTCAACTTTTGAATAAAATTCAGATGCGTGTTTTTGTTTTTGAGTAAATTTCACCCACTGTCTCTCTCTTTCTCAGACACACACACACACACACACACACACACACACACACATACATAGATAAATACATGCAAATGCACACACACATAATGGCACACTCTGTCTCTCTCACACACACACACACACACACACACACACACACACACACACACACACACACAACACACATACATGCACATACAGACACACACACACACACTAACACACACACTCTCTGTCTCTCTCACACACACACACACACACACACACGCTCACACACTCATACACTCACACACACACACGCTTATGCACACACACACACACACACACACACACACACACACACACACACACACACACACACACACACACACACACACACACACACACACACACACACACACACACATACATTCTGCACATTTTTCTTTCCTTCCTGCCTGCCAGCCTAAAAGTGCTGTGTGTCTCTTCCAAGACAATGTCCCTGTCAAAGCGCGACCTTTTGCTCTACCTGTTGTTACCCAGGTGAGACCTCCTTGCACCTGGCGGCCAGTACGCGCGTGCTGACGCCGCCAAGGTATTACTGGATGCGGAGGCTGACCCCAACATGCAGGACAGCACTGGTCGCACTCCGTTGCACACGGCTGTGGCGGCCGACGCTCAGGGCGTCTTCCAGGTCAGCGCATGCTTCAGTGCATTGGGGAGGGTGGTGGGGGGGAGTGAGGGTTGTCACTGTATTATGTGAATGTGGGTTTGTTTTAAGATGGGTGTGTGTGTGAAGTGTGTATGTTGCCACAAGATCAGCCTCAGCGCTCAGTGTGTGTGTGCATGTTTTAGTGTGGTGGATGTGGTGATTCTGAAGTGTCTTTGTGTGGGGGGATGGGGGGATTGTAAGTGTATTAGTCTGTTTGAAAGTGTGTGTGTGTGTTATAAAGTGTATGCGTGTGTGATTTTAAGAGACTTTGTATGTGTTTTTAAAGTGTGTGACTATGTGTCTTTAATATGTGTGTGTGTGTTCTTAAGTGTGTGTGTTTTAGAAAATATGGTTATCTCTAGATTAGAGTGAATGTGTTTTGAAAGTGTGCACAAGCATGGTGTCGGTGAAATGAAATTGTCACTTTTTTTTTTTCGACATCATTTTGTTAAAAGAAAAAAGTTTGTCGCTTTTAATGACAGATTTGTTCATGAATACATCATCCTGTTGCACAACCTTTCGTCAGTATGTGTTTCAAAATGTGTGTGTATTTGCTTGGTAAGGGTGTGTGTGTGTGTGTGTGTGTGTGTGTGTGTGTGTTCTCTCCACCAGACAAGGTTATATGTTCTAAACAATTCCAATGCTCTGTCCCAAGATCTTACTACGGAATCGTTCCACCAATCTGAATGCACGCATGCACTGTGGGACGACACCGCTGATCCTAGCAGCACGACTGGCCATCGAGGGCGTGGTGGAAGACCTGATCAGTGCCGAGGGCCGACATCGAGGCCACCGACAACAACGGTAAGTCAGGGGCCTGTACTCTCAGCGGCTTCATCACTCATCTGCGAGAGGAATCGATCAAGCAAACAGATCATTCAAAATCCATCCAAACCTGCAAGAGTTTTTAACATGTTTGGAGGCGGCTGTGAAGAAGAAACATTTTGGTGCCATTTGCATACAGGCCACTCCTTTTACTCCCGTTCTTATCTTTCAAAAGGTGAAGAAGCTCTGTGGTGCATTCCATGTCATGTACCACTCACAGTGAAACATGTCCTTGCAGAGTGGTGGGACTTGCATGATGTGAGACATGAACACTTTACAGCAGACTCCATGAAAACCCTGTTCAGAGATGACCCACCTGGTGTCATTTTGGATTTCTGAAAAAGAGATCAACATTTGTCATCGGATCTAAGAATTTATGGAGGAAACATGTTTAACAACATTTTTCATCTGATCTAAGAATTTACAAAAGAAAGATTTTTTTTTGTTTGGATTTCTGGTGTGTTTTCAGAAGGTGTCTTTTAAAGGGCTTTGTGAATGAGTTTTTTTTTTTTTTTTTTTCAAATGACTTGTGAGTTGACTTCAACGTGGTGACATCCCTGATGTGGACCCTTGCAGTCGGCTGGGCTGTAAGCAATATTACCTTACAGACCTGTTTACCCTTACGATTTTGCCATAATTTTTACAGAAAAAAATCAAAATTAGGAAGATGAAAAATAGAAGCCACAAAAAACACACAAAATCAAAATTAGGGGAATTACGGCCTTCTCCAAAAATTACAGGAAAAAAAGGAGAGAAAGAAAATTGTTAAACATGAAGTTTCGTCTACTACCCATTTTGGTCAAAAGCAGTAAGAAGACATTTCCCAACGTGCCTTGCATCTTTTTACCTTGTCAAAGATAGCAATGAAGCGGTCTTGCGCGCCAACAGCCGGCTCTTCCAAATCTTCAAAAGTTGCGAAAGTATTGCGATTATGAAGATTACAGTTTTTTTTTTTTTTTTTTTTTTTTTTTTTTTTTTTTGTTTTGTTTTGTTTTTCAAATTACAGGTTTTTGTCCGAGATATTACAGGTAAACAAATTTGGGGGTAAACAGGTCTGACCTTACCTTCCCAGTGTGCCACACACTCTGCTTCCCTGAAACCGCTCGAAGCGCTGGTAGTCCATCGCAGAGGTTGCTGGTTCACAGACCAAAAATGCAACGAGTGTTCTCCCGGCGTGACCGGCTGTTGGATGAAAACTCCTCGGAAGCCATCACAGTGTGTTTCATTGGTTAGGTTGTGAGGTGGACACAGCTCTGGTGCATGTTCCCAGAGGTCCATCCACTTGGGAGTCTTGGTGAACTGTAGGAGTATCACAGGGCTAGGAGAAGATGGTGTAGATACTATGTCCTGATTGATTCAGGTTTTTGTGCAATAGAATATAGGTGTGCAGGTTTGTTTTTATTAAGAGTTGAGGTAAATGACTTTTCTTCTTCTTTTTTTTTTGTTTTTTTTTTTTTTGTTTTGTTTTTAGTGAGATTTTTGATAAGTGATGTCACAGCGCGTTTTTATTTTTTCTCTCCTTAAACTGTGATGAGAGTTTAAGCAAATAACAGTTTGGGTTTTTTTTAAGTGATGTCGCAGCGTTTTTTTTTTCCTTAAACTGTGATGAGAGTTTAAGCAAATAACAGTTGTTTTTTTTTTTTTTAAGATCAGAGCATAGGCAAATGGTTTTTATGTGGAAGGAATGAGTTTGGTGTTTATGAAGTTTTTAGCGACTCTGGTCACTAAGAAGAGATGGTGGTGTGATTGGCAGGACGCACAGCGCTGCACTGGGCGGCGGCAGTCAACAACTCCGATGCCGTCATGACGCTGCTGAAACATGGTGCCAATAGAGACGCTCAGGATCATAAGGTGATCACTGTCTGTCTGTCTGTCTCTGTTTGTCTGTCTTGCTGGTTTGTTCACTGTTTTTTTTTTTTGTGCCAGCATTCTTTCGCTTTCAATTGATTTTTTTTTCATGAATACGTGTGTGTGTGTGTGTGTGTGTGTGTGTGTGTGTGTGTGTGTGTGTGTGTGTGTGTGTGTGAGTATTGGTATATGTTCAGCAGAATTTCTTTTTTGATTTAATGAGTGATTTTCAAAGATGGAATTTGAATCTTTACTTGTTCATAGGTCAGAAACGTTCAGTTCAAAGGTTGGTATTGTTAATCATGCATGCAATTAACTTGGGGGGGGGGGGGGGGGGGGGGGGGGGGGGGGGGGTGTTGTATGGAACATTTTAAAGGAAGAGATGGGATGAAAAAAAAAAAGAGACAAAGAATGAACACAGAGAATGGCAAGGAGAGTCATGGAATGCACACAAAGAACACATGACAAAAATGGAAAGAACACATGACAAAAATGGAAGGAACACAAAGAACATATGACAAAATGGAAGGAACACAAAGAACATATGACAAAAATGGAAGGATACACAAAGAACATGTGACAAAAATGGAAGGAACACAAAGAACACATGACAAAAATGGAAGGAACACAAAGAACATACGACAAAAATGGAAGGAACACAAAGAACACACGACAAAAATGGAAGGAACACAAAGAACACATGACAAAAATGATGGAAGGAACACAAAGAACACATGACAAAAAATGGACGGAACGCAAAGAACATATGACAAAAATGGAAGGAACACAAAGAACACATGACAAAAATGGAAGAAACACAAAGAACATATGACAAAAATGGAAGGAACACAAAGAACACGTGACAAAAATGGAATGCACACAAAGAACACATCAGAAAAATGGAAGGAACGCAAAGAACACATGACAAAAATGGAATGCACACAAGAACATACGACAAAAATAGAAGGAACACAAAAGAACATACGACAAAAATGGAAGGAACACCAAAGAACACATGACAAAAAAAAAGGAAGGAACACAAAGAACACATGACAAAAATGGAAGGAACACAAAGAACACATGACAAAAATGGAAGGAACACAAAGAACACATGACAAAAATGGAAGGAACACAAAGAAAGAGATGGAATGAACACCAAAAAGTGGATGACAACAAAGCGAAAGAACACCAAAACATGGAGTGAAGACTAAGAGAGACAGGGAATGAACAAAAGAATGA
Source organism: Conus betulinus (assembly GCA_016801955.1). Classification (NCBI taxonomy): domain Eukaryota; kingdom Metazoa; phylum Mollusca; class Gastropoda; order Neogastropoda; family Conidae; genus Conus; species Conus betulinus. The sequence goes on from JADBJO010001079.1 coordinate 119,714, forward strand.
TGCAGATTAAAAGCAAAGAGTGACGGGGATTGAACTCTAAGAGTAACATAGAATAAACACACAAAGAAATAACAGGCAGTGAACATAAAGAAAGATATGGAATGAGCACAAAGACAGGAAACGAACCCACACAAAAGATGGAGAATGAACATGAAGAAAGACGAGTAATTCATTCATTTAGAGAAAGACAGGGAATTGACACAAAGACCAGGAATGAACACAAAGGTAGGAATGAAGAAGAAAGACAGGCAGTTAATTCAGGGAAAGACAGGGAGTTAAGACAAGAGACAAAGAACAAACACAGAGAAAGACGGGGAATGACAAGAGCAGGCTATAGTCTCCCCTGATCCTGTGGAGAAAGTCAGGGAATTGACACAAGGGACAAGGAACAAACACAGAGAAAGATGAGGATTGAAGAGACCAGGTGGTAGTCTCCCCTGATCCTGTGACTGACTGGCTGATGGCCCCTGTTCACCTGTTGTTGCAGGACGAAACACCACTGTTCCTGGCGGCCAAGGAAGGCAGCTAGCTACACCGTGTGCCAGCTGCTTCTGGACCACTACGCCAACCGCAACATCACCGACCACATGGACCGCCTGCCCCGCGACATCGCCCTGGAGCGACGCCACCACGACATAGTGCAGCTGATGGACGAGTACAAAGTAGGCTCCCCTGGTGCCATGTGCATGTCCGGCGGCCATGGCACCTCCCCCAACTCCCTTCCCTTCCTGCCCCCGACCAAGCAGGGCAAACAGACCAAGCGGCGCACCAAACCGGCTGCAAAGAGCAACACCACCACCCCCACTTCCCCAACCACCCAAAAGCGGCGCCGGCATCCAAAAAGTCGCGGAAGAAACAGCCTGCAGCGGCGGCAGCGGCACCACGAGAGTCGGGAGGTGGGGATGTTGGTCTGCCGAGCGAAACAAGCATGGCGGGTTCTGTGTCTGCGGGGTATACGCTGGAGAGTCACACGCCGCCGAGTTACGAGCTGGTGGTGCCTCAGCGCTATGAGAACATGCAGATGATGTTACCGCAGCAACAGCAGCAACTGGGGATGGGTGGGATAGAGGAGATGGGGGCACAGGCGGTGATGGACGACTACCACGCCATGAGCAGCCACTACAATGCCGCCACCTACCTCCAGGAGTGGCCGACGGCCATGTCGGCGGCCCATGCCCAGCAGGCTCTTCCACCCACCATGCTGCCTCCCCAGAAAGGTCAGGGGGTCACCGGCAGTCCGACGGGCCTGCCCACCTCCCCGAGCAAGGGCAAGAACCTCCCCACCTCCCCCACCCACTTCCAGGCGATGCAGCAGCACGCTGCGCAGCAGCAGCAGCATCACCAGCAGCAGCACCACCACACACCACATCAGCAGCAGCAACAACATCATCAGCAGCAGCAGCAGCAACAACATCAGCAGCACCGGCAACATGTGCAGAACTTTCTGTACCCTGCGCCTGGCAGTGTGGTGGGGGCAGGGGAGGTGGGGTCGGTGCCTGTCTACGCCACGGCCCGTCGGCGGCAAAATGGTGTCCGGGCCCCCGCAGCAGTATCTCCCTCCCCCTCACACCCACCCACCCCACCATCACCACCAACCGCAGCAGCCCCGCCCCAACCACCCCCGTCCCAGCAACAGCCGCCACAGCAACAACAGCAGCAGCAACAACAACAGCAGGAGTATCCATTGGAGCAGTACCCTACGCCGCCTTCCCAGCACAGCCTGAGCAACGACTCACCGCCCCAGCACATGTCGCTGATGCCCGACCACTACCCCACCCCTTCCCCCCGACTCCCCCGGCCAGTGGTCCAGTTCTTCCCCACACTCGGACTGGTCGGAGGGCATCTCCAGCCCTGTCCCCTCCCATCAGACAGACCCCCGGGCAAACCAAGCGCGTCACGGACCCTGTCTACTTGTGACCGCCTAGCAGCATGGGGGTGGGGGACGGGGGGGTTAGTGTGTTGGTGTGCGTGAACCGGAGGACTGGTGCTTGGCTTTCCAGCTTTGACCACAGTGGTGGTTGAAAGGGGGGGGGGGAATGTTTCCGGATTTCGTTGTTGCACTGAGGATGATATCAGGTGTGTGTGGGTGATTTGAGGGGAGCAGGTGTGCTGTGGTGTCGTCCGACATTGTGTGTGGGCAGAGACTGGCGTGGGGGAGGGGGATTATAGTGGATACAGGGTTGCTGACGCCTCCCTGACACCACCACAGGGGGAATGATGTTGGTACAGACCTACCATAGTGACACTGAAACTTTCGAAAGGGTTGGGGGGGGGGGGGGGGGGATTCGCATGAAGAGAGGTTGATGGGAGTTGGTCTTGGGGCCAATACGTGGTGAACCTACTGCATCGTGTTTTTTTTATCAGCTGTTGTTTTTGGGGGGTTGTTTTTTCTTTTCCTCTGTTCACTGTGCTATCACGGAATGGTTTTTCTTTTCGTTCATTACTTGTCCAGGGGGTGATGACGTTGGGGTGGAAAGCCCAGAGCCTTACAAACATGACGTTAACGACGACAGAGGAGACCCCCCCCGATATATTTGGAACATTTTGGCAGAAAGATGGCGGCCATGGCCGCCGCTGCCACTGCCTGGGTCTGCCACCACACTTCGTCCTCACAGAGCTAAACATTGTACGTACGCACAGAAAGGAGGACGCAGAAGAAAAGTTTTCGCAAAGTTGACATGTGATGTGTTCATCGACATGTGTGTGCCTCCATGGTGGGCGGTAGTGCCCTGGTGTGGCCAGGAACGAAGCGATCAGATGCAAATATTTTCATTACTCCATGTAACCAGTGTTGACTGGGCTGTACTGTGTATGGATTACAATTGTATGTCTTTGGCTAATGACGCTAGTGAAGATGTTGACTTAGACTTCTCTTAACGACAGGCAGCGATACTCACCATGGTGCCCATCGTTGATGGTGTGATCATGCTCTTTGTTACACACGTCGTCATCGGTTTTCTTCCTGATTCATGTCCTGTTCTTGTGAAGGAAATCATCCATGTTTTTTTTTGTTGTTGTTTGATTAGTGTCATGCTGTCATTACACACACACATGGTTTTCATACTGATTTGTGTCATGCTCTGTGTTTTTTTGGGGGGGGGGGTTAAACTCTTGTCATGTTTTTTTTGTTTATTTTTGTTTGTGTCATGATGCTCTTAATCTGTGCTGACGTCAGGGGTGATGTACTATACTGACTCTAGCCCTGATGGGGTTCGGAGGTCAGACAGAGAACATGCCGGTTTGTTTGGTCAGAAAGAGAATATGACAGCTTGATTCTGTCGGAGGGAGAATATGATAGCTTGGTTCTGTCGGAAAGAGAATATGACAGCTTGATTCTGTCGGAAAGAGAATATGATAGCATGGTTCTGTCGGAGGGAGAATATGTCAGCTTGGTCCTGTGGGAAAGAGAATATGATAGCTTGGTTCTGTCGGAAAGAGAATATGACAGCTTGATTCTGTCGGAAAGAGAATATGATAGCATGGTTCTGTCGGAAAGAGAATATGATAGCTTGGTTCTGTGGGAAGGGGAACATGTCATCTTTGGTCAGGAAGAGAACATGTTGGCTGTGTTTAAAGTGTCATCTGATGTTGTCCATGTCTGAAAATTCTGGATCTGAGGGAAGCAGGAGGATTTTGTCTTTTGAAAAAACAAAACTGCAAGGAAAGGGAGTATTAACTTCATGCCAGTGGAGTGTAAAATAAGAATGGCTAGTGTTGGTATTACCATAAGATCTTCAATGTCTAGGGAAGTATTTTTGCTTGTAGTGTACAGTGTAAAATAAAAAAAGAATTAGTATTTTTCACATTAAAAACCACAAGGAATGAACGATTCACCTCAAGTGTAGCATGGCATTGACTGATAGAGATAGAAATGGTTTAGTCAGTCACTGTGTGTTTAGTGTGCAGTTCAGAAAGAAATGGTTTAGCCAATTTCTTCATGTTCAGTACACAATTAAGAAACAAGTGGTTTAAGCAGTTTCTTCATATCTAGTTCAGTGTAGAGATAGAAATGATTTAGTCAGTCACTTAATGTTTAGTATGGCGTAGAAACAGAAATCATTTCAACCAATCACGTTCAGTACGGTATAGAGAAAAACATTGGTTTAGGCAGTCACTTCATGCGTAATATTAGTTAGTGGTGCATGGTTATTTTTGTAGCAGACAGTTCATTTTGTTGATCCAAAGCCCACGTCAGGTACTCCCACCTGCCAGGTGGGCATCATAGACTAAAGAAGAGAAACTACACAGCTTTTACGGCCAACCCTGTACAACATAGAAATGATTACAGCTGAAAAATTGACCTTCGAATAATTGACCTTCAAACCAGATAATGTAATGTATGTAGCATTCTTAAGTACCAGTTTTAAGACCAGTTTTGGTGTGGCAGTGGAGAGAGTGCATGTAGTGCGAGTCCTGTCTTGTAGGGTTTTTAATCTGAGTGAGTGCAGCGGGCATGTGTTGATGTGAAGGATAGTGAGGTATTGTCCATAGTTTTAGGGGAATTAGGAGTTTTTAAATCTTTTACTCCAGGTCGATGTACATGTTCTGCCAGGCGCAGAGAGCTGTTTCTTTGACTGCTCACTTTGCTACGTGTCGAAATGATTTTACTTGCGCAAAATACTTAATTGTTTTTTTTTTTTTTTTATTAATGACCCACAGGTGATAAATGAATGAAGAACATTTTGTACTTCGTCCATACTGTATGGGCTGACAACTGCGGCTCTTGGTACTTAACTTAGCTTGCATCCCCACCGATCTTTGATATTGAACTTTTACCCTTTTTTTTTGCCTTTCAAATAAAGAAAGACAGATTTAGGGTATTTCTTCGGTGTTTTATGAGGTGTACAGATACTGAAAACTGAAACAGAAATGCTGATTTGCCTTATTGTGTGTAAAGATATTAAAAACTAAAACGGAAATGTTGGTTCGACTTCACTCTGTTTGGATTCCACTAAAACAAAGTTACAAAACAATCTATGCATGTACACACGCACGTGCACACACTCAGATCATGCACATGTGCACACAGACGCGTATGCACACTCTCACACACAACATACATACACCATACACACACACTTTCTCTCTCTCTCTCTCTCTCTCTCTCTCTCTCTCTCTCTCTCTCTTCTTTCTTTCTCTGACACACAAGCACACACACATACACACCTGCATATTCACATATGTATACCACCAACAGGAAGAAAAATTAAAAACAAAATGGAAGAGCGCGTCAAGGCTAAACAAAAGCTGAAATCCATGTTATCCCTTTTCTCTTAACCATTTTCAAAAATCACTGCAGTCTTTTTTTTTTTTAATGATCAGTTAAGTTTTTTTTCTGTTTGTTTGTGTGCTTTTTAGGATTGTTTTTAATGATTAAAATTTTTTTTTTTTTTTTAGTGTTAGTAGATGAGTCGCTGTGATATGTGTTGCTGAATTTCGCTAGGGTTTTTTTTTTTCTCTGTTCAAGGCAACTTTGGTATTTTCCAAAAAGAAAATGAACATTTCATGAGATGAAAATTAGAGTAACTACAGAGATAGGATCAAATAAAACTGTTATTTTTGCCCCATGATCAAAAAGGATACTGTGTGTATTGGGATTGTTTTTTTGTACTGCTTTTATAGCACTTTTTCAATAGATTATGACCAGAAAGATGAGTATGCAGGCTTTTGCCATTGTGTTTAAATTGTCTTTTTTTTTTGAGGGGGGTGGAGAAGAAGGGGGGTTATAATACTTGGTGTTATTTTTATTTTTTTTTTTTTTTTAATTGGACTGCTGATTTAAAAAGGGTGACAACTGACTGTCTTCACAACCAGCTTTTGTTTGTAAGCCTGTTAAAAGAATGAAGGGGGGGGGGGGGGGGGGTATGTTGCGCTGAGTGGGTACAGAATGTTACATTCATAGCTGGGACCATGAAACCGACTTGTGTCAAATCAGCACACTGTCGTGAAATAAGTTGGAAAAAACAGATTACTGAATTGAAAATGGTCAGAACCCACTGTTGTCACAATTGGCTTTTGTTTGTGTATGTGCTGTGCTGTGAAAAAAAAAAAAAACCAACAACAGAATAACGAAAATAGGGTATACTACAATGAGAAGATACAAAAGATTGCATTAATCATTCAGTGACAAGTGTTCTGTGTACAAAACAACACAATTTTGTCCTGCTCTCAGAAATCAGCTGTGAGCTTGACGCACACTGTTTTTAAGGATGGATTTTTACATGTGTACATTTTAGCATGTTATTTACAGTGAAATCAAATCGCAGATTTATATGTATATATATATACTCTGAGAAATGTATTTCCTGAAAATATGTTTTCAATAAAAGATGTGAAATGGTATATATGGATCAAACTCTTTTTTTTTTAAAGACACATTCAAGAACTGTTTTAATCTGTGAATTGGATCACGTGAACGGAAGATGAGAACAAATTGTACGCTTTCAGAACAAAAGATGTCGTAATAGGGGGGGGTGGGGGGTAATTTTTTGGAACCCCGATGTCCCCATGACAGTTTGACAAGGGAAATAACCATACCCAGCCACAGCATAGGGGAAATCATTCTGCTTTCATAAAGCTGTCTGTAGGCATACTTTGGCAGGAGTAAGACATAAACAGACAAGAATGCCGTAGTATTGACATAGAAATCTGTTTGTAAACTTTTGTTAGTGTATTCAACCCTGCTGGCTGATGTAATACATACCATTATCGGTTGTCGTGGAATGGGTGGATTGTCTCACACAAGCTCATTTTTGACATAACCAGTTCTTCCATGTTTTCCTTGCTCGGCTGATTTTATGTTATTTATGCTTTTGCATTGCATTCCGCATGATTGAGCTTCTAATTGAATAGGTGTCTGAATAGAGTGACCATTTTGGAAGGAAAGTAAACCAAGCATGTGATCAACGCCTGATATTTAAAAAATAATCGTGATTGGATTTTTTTTCGGAACATTGATAGGGAACGATAACCCAAAAAGAGCAATGGCCCCATTCTTCCAGCTTGCCATTCTCAAGCGTGCAGACTGATCTGACCAGTGCTTTGAAACCCAGTGTCTTGACCCAGCAAGCCCTGAAAGTGAAACATGCTATGTCTGTGGGTTTCATATCCCACTGTGCTTGTCTGAGTCCATCAACCTTCTGACACAGACCTAGCTGAGGTTTAAGGGCATGTTTTGGGGTATGGGAGTGTATGCATGTGTATCTATGTTTTACTCCAAAGGGTAGTGTTCACAGTGACTTGAGCAAATCTATGGAAAAAAAAGACCCCCCCCCCCCCCCCCCCCCCCCCCTCTCTCCGAAAAGGAAAAGAAAAAAAAAAAAAATTGTAAACCTTAAAGAAAGGGACCTTTCCTGCCCAACAGCATACATGGTTTGTGGGAGTTGTGTCCCTCTGCAGTGGAACAGACTGTGACTGATGAATCCCAGAAAGACTGGACATGCGGCCTTGCTAACAGCAAACCACTGACTGTGACGCAGAGAGATCCCACAATGACTGGACACGCGGCCTTGCTAACAGCAAACCACTGGACTGTGACACAGAGAGATCCCACAATGACTGGACATGCGGCCTTGCAAACAGCAAACCACTGGACTGTGACGCAGAGAGATCCCGCAATGACTGGACACGTGGCCTTGCTAACAGCAAACCACTGGACTGTGACGCAGAGAGATCCCACACTGACTGGACACGTGGCCTTGCTAACAGCAAACCACTGGACTGTGACGCAGAGAGATCCCACACTGACTGGACACGTGGCCTTGCTAACAGCAAACCACTGGACTGTGACGCAGAGAGATCCCACACTGACTGGACACGTGGCCTTGCTAACAGCAAACCACTGGACTGCGACAGAGGGACCTTGGTATGAATGGACAGTCAAGTTCGATGAATGGACGGTCAAGTACAAAGAATGGACGGTCAAGTACGATGAATGGATGGTCAAGTTCGGTCTACCTGAAAACAAAGAAGTGGACTAGCACAGTTGCCAACTCTCAAACAATTTTTTTTTTATGAAAATTTCCCTATTCAAAGATCATTGTCAAGGTCCCGAGTTTTGTATAAATATTTGGAATTTAAACATGGAGTTCAAGGATAATGTTTCTTTTTTCAAATTGATGAAGTGTTTGAGAATAAACCCCAGGTGATATTTTGTAAAAGTTTGGCAGTTACATTGTTCTGGAAAATGTATTTTTGTTATTAAGAAACCCCGTATTTGTCAGCTAGAGCCAAAGGGGTTGAAAATGAGTTCTGTCGAAAGGGGAACTTCCCTGTTGAGGGCAGGAGGTCGGCAGCTGTGCTGACAGTTTCCACATCGTCAACGGCATTCACGTGTCTTGTGGCCTTTCATGGCAGTGTGTCTTCGCTGCTTTTTTTTTTTTCTTTCTTTTTTTTTTTTTTAGCATGGAACATGTCTGGGGGGGTTTCCCATTACAGCACCTGGATCCAGATTCACACTGTGGCAAAGCACAAATTGTACAGACTGCGTGACGTTCAGTGTCGTGGTAGCTGTAGCTTAGAGAAGAGTTGATTGTGTTTGGCCTCTGTACAGACTATGTCCTATTCAGTGTAGGTGTAGCCATAATGTAGGGAAGAGTTCAGTTCATTGAAGCTGACTCGGTTTCCGTCACTCCTGACTCTGGCTTGAAGGGGCGTTGCCTTACTCCTGCGCGTGGAGCAGAAACCCTTTTATAGTTGATGTCATTTTGTTTGTTTGTTTTTCGCCCGGTTGCAACACCGTCCTTGTTTCTCTTGTCTGACATCAGAAGTTCTGTTAGATTCTGTCTGTGTAAACAAGAACTGAAAGTAGTGAAAGAGAGAGAGAGTCAAGTAAAGACTTTGGTCACTGAGGTATATAGAGTGACTTGAGCACACATCAAGAGACACGTTAAGACCCCCGTCCCACCACTTGAATTGTAAGATGAGACTTAAGACACAACAAAATCAAAAGACAATGCTTATTGAAATCTTCTGGATATGCCCGAGAGCCATACCTAAAGCTAGCAAACTGAGCAAAACCAATCAGGCTTGTTTGAAAATCATTTGGATATATCAGGTGTAACTCAAAATCACAACAAAATCAAAAGAATGCATATTGAAACCCCAGGTGAAGAGATCTGAGTTCCATAATTTCAAGGCACATCAAAATCAAATATCATGTAGCTATAACTTGAAAGTGTAGCACAGCCAAAATCTGTTGGCTGGGACTTCAAAGCACAGCAAAATATAAGTGTGTTAGTTGTTTTTTAGAAGCACAGTAAAAAATCAAATCTGTGAGCTATTACTTGAAAGCTTGGCAAAATCAAAATCCGTTAAAACTATACTTGAAAGCAAAACAGAGAAGGAAAAAGGAGGGGAAAGGGAGGGGAGGGTTGTTATTAAAAAAAAAAAAAAAAAGACAAAAAAGATGCATGTGTAGAAGACCTATGGATCTGTATTAGCCACTATTCAAAAAGCACAACCAAATCAGTAGAGAACGCCTGTTAAAACATCCAGTGCGTATATGTCAGCCAGGCTCAGATTTTCAGAACTACTTTGACAACTGTGTACATTTTGTCCACTGGAGCATGCAGGACACGAAATCAATCAATCAAAATCGCTTTTTGTTACAGATACTTAAGCCAAGCATGGCAAGTTATGAAATGGATCAGCTAGGTGCAGTGGTGCATGACGTAAGCAGCAAATGACGGCTATCGTTTCCGGTAGAAGCCAACAGGGAAACTTGGCCGAGATGGCGCTTATTGGGATCTTTTTGTTAAATTCAAAGTCTTTGTATGTGTGAGTCAGTGTCAGGTCTAGTGCGACAATCACTGCTGTACTGGGACTTTTGTAGTCATTGAAAGGGAGTCAGTGCATTAAGACCTTGGTTCGATTCTTTCAGGCACCTGGTTCCCAAGACTGTTTTGCAGCTGTTCGTTGGTTTGTTTTTTTGGTTTTTTTTTTTTAGCCCATTCCATTTCTGTAATCAAAGTCTCTCCCCCCACCTCCCACCTGTGTAGAAGGTAGTGCATTTGTACTTTTTATACACCAGTGGTTGTCCAGGGTTTGTCCAGTAACGGTTGACTGGAGGTTGAACATTAGCAGGCACGATGAACAAGGTCATTGTGTTAACATGTAAGGCACGTTTTCTGTTTGGTTTACAGAACAATTGTATCACTGATTTCACATGTTCTATTTTGGTTACTGTGCCCGGTAAGACTATTTTCTATCATTCGTCAGCACGTTTTAGTCCTTGAACATAGATTTATAGACGTTGTCCATAAACATAGAAAGTAGTGATCAGACTTCAGGCGTAGTATTGTCCATTTTCAGGGAGACTGCAATATAGTGCAAATGACTCTGTTGTATGTTTACCATAGAATTCATCTTGGTAGTTTTTGTCAGCAAAACTGAATGGATTCTGATGGAAATTTGACTTTAAAAAGATAGGATGGTAGTTTTGTCAGCAAAACTGAATGGATTCTGATGAAAATTTGACTTTGAGAAAATAAGATGGCATAAAAACAAGGATATTTCCATTTGATAGCGGAAGTGAGACATTAAACGAAGGGGATGGTTGACATTCAGTACTTAGTCATTGCAGGCCACAGAGGGTGATCAAAAGAATGAAGGTGGCACTCTGTTCAGCTTCCTGGTGCTGTCCAGTTCAGCAACTCGAAAATACGATCGGTGCTGCGAGTTCTGTGGTTTGGTGTTAAACTTGTGGGGGTCAGCTGACACTGCCTTACTTCACTGTACAACGTGCAACGCTGCTGGGTCGTGCACCTTCATACCACCCAACAGAGTTCCCTCCCCTGTGGGATAACTGAACCAGCACACACTGTCTCTGTGGACTGCATGTCGCTTAGGACCTCACTCTAATTTTCTAACAGAAAATTCAAAATGAGGCGTGTTTCCTTATTTCGCGTAGCCTGTGTCTGTGTGCACAAGACGAGACGGTGCCGTAAGCAGCTTCAGTCTGGAGTGAAGGGACAGGTTACTGTATCACCACGGAAGCCTATGTTCCCTCCCGTCTATGTTACGGACTGTATTAGGAAGTTGATCTGGCCTGCCGCTAGCACAAACACTTGGAGTCACTCAGTAGCCACAAAACATGGCGTAGAGGGAAGGGAAGCTAGTTAGGAAATCGCTGATGAGAAAGGGGATTGTTAAAGGAGACTAGGGTGACCACTAGATGGCGCTGAGAGCTGAGTTGGACTGCTGACCAATGTGGTTTCATGTTTCAGTCTTGTTTCCTCATGTCTGGTGGACACGGCCACTTCTGTTTGGGATTCTTTTGTCGCACTGCTGCATTCATTTAGATTTACAAAGGAGGCCTTGGAGTTTTTTTTCATAATTTTTTTGTTTGTTTTTGTGTATGAGCCTTTACTTTGTTGTATTTCAAGTTTATTGAACCCAGATATATTAATGCAAAAAGTTAGATTTTTTACGTATGATCAAAAGGCTGAATTTTTGGTTTGTAATGTTGGTGTGCAAACTACTGGTGACTTGGTTGTACTTAATGTGATGTGCATTGACACATGTGATGTGTGTGTGTGTACTTAATTTTCTTTAAAGTACATTTCATGTTGTAGAGGGAATTAGTTGGAGGTGTTCATACACCAACCTCGCCATTTGTTTTCCAGTGTCCGCAATCTGAGTACATCTTTATTCATTGAATATTCACCCAGAGAATCAGTTAGTGTACTATAGTAGATTACCGTCATACATGTACTGACTGTCACTGTCACATTATTGGTTATTATTTGTGCCCCCCCCCCCCCCCACCCCCTATATCCTTTCCTATGCTGTTTTTTTTTTTTTTTTTTTTGTTTTTTTTTTTTTTTAACCCAGATAACAAGATCTTTTAGAGTTCTCAAGGCAGCTTAACTCCCTTTGTGTATTTTTGCTCCATTGTTGAACAGAGTGGTTTCCCCAGTGAGCGGCGGCCATCTCTGTGAGATGGCTGGCATGAAGAGCGAGAGGAGGTGTGGGAAAGAGGAATCATGGAAAGAGTGGCACTCCTGCAGCGTTTGCTCCCAGTAATTGCTTCACTTCAGGGGAGGGATGGAGTAGTCATGGTGAACCGTTGTTAGCTTCATACACCTGGTCAGGTGTTTCTAAGGTGGAAGGGAGAAGAACTTTTTTTTTTTTTTTTTTGATGTTGAGAAACTTTCAAAATTTGAAGGGAATAGCGTTCCCAAAAACCTGATTCAAAACAACTTTTGTTTTTAAGAATTAATGAAAAGCAAATGCCATCACCAGCGGGACTTTATTTTATGGAGGCAGTAAGTTTTCCAGACAAGATCAAGTCACAGGCGTGGTGCTGTGAGGGGGGGGGGGGGAGTGGGGGAGGGGAGGTACAGAGAAATGCTTTGAAATGCTTTGAAAAATAGAATGTTCATTTCAACGCCAGGTTTGTTTTGCATTATAGTTTATGAGGTGTACAATAAGAACCCAACCTATTCAATCTTCCTGTTTTAAAAAACAAACAAACAAACTTGCTTTCAATTGTGCTTTATCCCAGGGTATATAGTGAAGCGGGTTCAGACAGACAGATGTGTTTGGTGCCTGTGGTTGCTCTTGGGTTCAGGTGCCTGTGGCTGCTCTTGGGTTCAGGTGCCTGTGGCTGCTCTTGGGTTCAGGCGCCTGTGGTCGCTCTTCATGTTGTGGTTCATCTCTGGGCCCTGTGGTCCGTTCCCTGCCGCTGTCATCTCGCTGACACCTCACGTCCTCCGGCCTTTTGTGATCTCTGACACGGTGCCCCCATTTGGCGCTGCATGCGTCTTGGCTTCTGACTTAAAAAAAAAAAAAAAAAAAAAACTACAGGGGAAATAACTCACATGGTTTGACAATGATGGATTCCATGGACCAAGCCTTTTGCCGGGAGTGGCGGAGGCCTTGGGGAACTGCCACCATTCCAGCTCGTGGTCGTTGAATGTGTGTGTGTGTCTTTAGGTGTCGGCCATCGTGTGTGTCTAGGGGAGGGTAGTGACCATCTTGTCTGTCATTAGCGAGGGTGTGGGCCATCTTGTGTGTCACTGGGGAGGTTGTCTGCCATCTTGTGTGTCACTAGGGAGGGTGTTTGCCATCTTGTGTGTCATTGGGGAGGGAGTCTGCCATCTTGTGTATCACTAGGGAGGGTGTCTGCCATCTCTTGTGTGTCATTGGGGAGGGAGTCTGCCATCTTGTGTGTCACTGGGGAGGGTGTCTGCCATCTTGTGTGTCGTTGGGGAGGGTGTCCATCATCTTTCACTGCTATCCCACAGGCCTTCACTGTCCCTTTGTGTGTCGTATCAGACATTCGACCATCGCCCATCATTGTTGTTGTGCCTTGAAACTGCTATGTTGTTGGTTCAATGTTTTTTGTGTTTGTTTGTTTTCTTTTACTCGTACATTGAATGATAATTTTGTGTTGTCTGTCACTGATGTTTGGATACTTTATCAGTGCTGGTCGGTGGCTGGAAGTTGGGTGGATGGGACGTCATGGAATGTTTGTTTTCATTGGAGTCTGATTTTTAACGGAGGGTTGCGAATGCGCTCGGACAAGCCTTTATGTTGATACCCCTTAACCTGCCCCCCTGTCCCTTCAGTTTCTTCACATAGATACCATGACCGTTATTTAGATGTGTAGTTAGCGTGTGACATCCTTTGGTTCTGCAGCTGTGTGTACAAAGTGCCTTTGTTGACCATGTATCAGCTCTGTGTGTGTGTGTGTATCTGTATGGTATGTGTGTGTGTGTGTGTCCTGTTTGGTCTCTTTGTACATTTTGTCTCACTGTTTGGGGTAAACAGAGACAAGTCATTCAGTCTTTAGAGAGAATGTGTTCAGCTCAGCATCACTTGAATCTGTCGCTGAGCTGCTAACAGAGGGAATGTTTTGCAGTCTAAATGTTTGGAATGTGCAGTTACTGTTCAGGAAGAGATCAACATTTTCGCATTTGATCTCGGATTTTAGGGAAGAAAGATTTTAATGAAACTTCCGGTGTGTTTTTAGAAGGTGTGTTTTTAATGGGTTATGGGGTTGTCCTCTTTTGATATAATCTGAGAGTTGACTTCAACGGGGGGTGACAGCCTTATGGTCGGTTGGGCTGGAAGTAAAAACATTACCTTTTTTCAGGATTATTTTGAAGACGGCTCATGTGTCTTCCTTGTGGAATGGAAAGGTCAAAGGTTGAGCAGGACCTGAGTCAGGCTTAGGGACCGGTGCTTCTCAAACTGCTGGCAAAAAAAAAAAGAAAGATGCCCGAGAGATATTAAACCTCTGAGAGTAAGGGAGGCAAGCAGGCTTTCGGTCAAGTATCAAACATGTTGAAATTTGTTGACTCTTTCTCCCAGTTAAACACACACACATGTTGACCATGATATCACTCGGTGGTGTGGAAGTCTGCAGTTTTTTTCTTTGCCAAATTTCGTTTGAACAACAAAAGATCGGTTGTCCCACAGTCCTTCACTCGACCACTGTTCCAGTGACACATTTTACAAATGCAGTATGACTCAACAGCAAGCAGCTATGATGTTTATAGGGCATTGTTGTCGTGTTTCATGTATTATTGTTTGGGTGGGGGAGGAGGGAGGGGAACCTAGAAATGCCAGGATTACAAAGTGGAATGACATGTGTAGAATTCTAAATGTTTTGTTTGGTTTTTTGCTAGGGCTTTTTTTTCGGTGTTCTGTAACTTTTTTTTTTCCCTGTATATTTTAATTTATGAGAGTTGGTGTGTGAGGGTGCAAATGTGTGCTCGTAGTCATCAAAATAATGAGAAAGAATGTATGATATGTGTCAGTACTCGAGAGAGAGAGAGAGATGAGACGTGTCATTGTAAATAGGTTTTCTTGTGTGTGGATTCCATGTCCTGTGCTCCGTGCCTTTCAAGCATGCACGTCGGAAGATCTTTAACTCACAAAATAGAGAGGAAGTTTCCCTGCTCCTTTGAACCCCTGGCCTTATCATTCTTTCCCCCACCCTTTCTATGCCCGTGTCTAAATTATCGTGCTAGGCAGCAGGTAATAGCCGAACAGGCGAGCTGTATGTCGTCCAGGGAGGGGCAGATGTTACTTGAACTGACAGTGAAAAGAATTGCCAGTTATGTGGCATACTCTTCTCTTTTTTTTTTTTTTTTTTTTTTCGGCCAGTATACTTTACTCTCTCCCCCCCCCCCCCCCCCCCACACCCCACCCCATACCCCCCCCCTCCACCCCCTTCCTGTCTTATTGAAACCGTTTTTTTTTTTTTTTTTTTTTTTGCAAATGTTTTCACTGATGATGTTAAGCCATTGATGTTAATGAGCATGTTGATAGGGGGCTTTTCCCATGTACCCGAGTGTTTGCCTCGTAGCGGAGGAGAGACGGCTCCATGTCTGTACATTGATCCTCATCGTTGGTCGTCTCTCGCCCTTGATCCGTCGCTTTTTCACATCGTGTACAACGCTTGTTGGAGGACTTCTGTGTCGCAGTGTTTCGCTTTCTTCACCGCCTTATTATTATGATTTTTTTTTGTTTTTTGTACCTCTCATTTCATCAGATTGATGCTGTTGTACGTTGAAATATGCCCATCAGATTTATTGACACAGAACAAAACAGACCTGCCTTGGTCAGCGTCAGAGTATGAGTTGATGCGCCCCTCTGTCTGCATGATGGTGATGAACTTGATGGAAGTTGGGGGGGGGGGGGGTCTTTGCTGTTTTAGCCATTGCATTCTTGACAGCAGGTTTTTTTTTTTGTTTTTTTTATTTTGGGGGGGGGGGGGGGGGGGGGGGGAGATGCCTTTTGTCACAGTTTGCCTTGTTGTTTAAATAAAATGAAGGGTATTTTTTCCATGTGTTTTAATTTCTTTCTTTTTTTTTTTCATAGAAATTTTGAACAAATGAAGCCAACGAAGGGGGAGAATCTCCACACAAGAACTTTTTTTTTCTGTTGTTATTGTCAACTGTGTTTTTTTTTTTTTTTTTTTTTTTTTTTTTTTTTTTTTTTTTTACCCAAGTGCATGACAGTGCGTCACTGCGAAGGAATCACAACTCTCGCCCCCACTTTCCCACCATCTGTTTACCACTTCCACCCTTCTTCCTCGCCTTTACTTTTTTTTTTTTTTTTTTTTAGTAATTTTTTTTTTATCAACACCAAACCTAAAGTTTATCGGTGCCATGTCCAGTGTTCAGGTTGGCCAAACGTGACCATGTTCTCTGGAAAGGGAAAAAAAAAAAAACGAAAACAGAAGGGGGAAAAAAAAAGACACATTCTCAGACCGTTCGACAAATGTTGGAAGGAACCCCACAGACAGCAGAGTTTGTTCTGACACCATGTGTGACGTCATCTGACATATGACATCATCGGAGATGATTATGTTATGGCAGCAATGCTGTCTCTCATGTGCTTTTTCTTTTTCTTTTTTTTTTTTTTTTTTTTGGGGGGGGGGGGGGGGGGGAGGTGTGTGGGTCTTTTTATGCGGCAATGAGTTACATGATATGCACCGCTATGCACTATTTGGGGGGTATTTTTTATCGTGGGGGGGGGGGGGGTGATATGTTCTGTGCGAGGGGACAGACCACGTGACTAAACGCTGATGGCTGATGAGTAGTGTACAATGACAGTGTATGTATCCTTCTTCTCACCGACAGAAGATAATAAAGAACATCATAGTGTACAGTCAGCCGGTGTGTGTGGTGTGGTGTGGTGTGGTGTGGTGTGGTGTATGGCCAAGGTGAGCAAGACTGTGTCAGTTTTTATGTTTGTCAGAAATTCGGTACTTTTTCTGTCTTGTTTTCTCTCTCTCTCTCTCTCTCTCTCTCTCTCTCTCTCTCTCTCTCTCTCTCTCTCTCTCTCTCTCTTCTTCTTCATCTTCTCTGTCTCTTCCGTCTCCCCCCTCTCTCCATGTCTCTCTCTCCTCCCCCCCCCCCTCTCTCTCTCTCTCTCTCTCTCTCTCCTCCTTCTCTTCTCTCTCTCTTTCTCTCTCCCCTCTCTCCCCCCTCTCTCCATGTCTCTCTCTCTCTCTCTCTCTCTCTCTCTCTCTCTCTACTTCTCTCTCTCTCTCTTCTCTTACCCCTCTCTCCATGTCTCTCTCTTTCTCTCTCTCTCTCTCTCTCTCTCTCTCAACAGATTCTGAGAATACTCCATAAAAGCAAAAGCAGCCGCCGAACTTTAATCTTGGGAGAACGCTCAGCTGCGACTGTTACACAAAGACCAACAGATTGACTTGAGAATCACCCTTGCTAACAGGACAACTTGTGTCTTCCGAGTGCAAAAGCCAAGGCCAGAAGACAGATGAAGATCATGAGGAAACGAGCTGGTATGCAATGATCGAGGACCCAAAGAGACGATCCTCAATGAAGTGTGCCTGTCCAGGCAAATAAACGACATCATGATTAGGGCTGTAAGTTAGTGGATGGTAGCTCCGTAGTAAAAACATAAAATACACTACACCCCCATCCGCCCTTCCCCCCCACCACTCCCGTCCTCTTCCCCCTCCCTACCAACACTTTTCTTATCGAAAGGTTTGTTGCGTTTCGCATCTCTCAAGCTTAAGGCATTATCAATAGTCATTTGTGTTCTTTAAATACAGACAACACTCGTCATTTTAATGTTCTCCCCTCAAGTGCATTCTCGAACTGATCTGCACTCACTGATCTAAACACACATTTTTTACACACACACGCACACTCACGCACACACACACACACACACACACACACACACACACACACACACAGCCCTTCCCTCACACAGTCTGAGATCACTGCTAATGAAAAGATGTAAAACTGATGAACAATATAAACATAGCTGTTCACACACACACACACACACACACTTTGG
>JADBJO010001079.1:140000-187500 GCA_016801955.1 Conus betulinus
GCGTCGTCATCGAAGTGCTGCCACTCAGTGGTTAAAAAGACCGAACAAAACGTGCTGACATTGGGAGTGTGACGCGTGCCCGTATTGAGAGTCCATACGAGTCATATATAGACCAATACTCATTATTCTTTGCCTTTGAACATTGTTTACCTTTTTTTGTATATGTTGTTGCACAATTGTTCGCAACTTTAACTTTTTGCTGTTTTCTCATTTCATTATCATTTTGCATTGAAGATTGTTCTGTTGTGTGTGTACTATACGGACACATTTGTGTTTGTATTTACGTAAAACAAAGAGAAAAAAGGTTCCCTATAGAAAAAGAGACTGAACAAAACCTCTGCAGCAGGAGACTTTTGCAATAACTACTATTTACTACGAGCGAGGCAATATTGTGCATTGCCAACTCGTAGTTACAAGTGCAACTACGTGACTTGTGTAATTGTGTCCGAGTGGCTTTTTTCCCACTTGTTTTCATTTTGGGTGTTGGTTCTTTGCTTTGTCTTATTTTCATTTTACCCTTTTATTACCTCTTCTTCTGTCCCCTTAATCATAATTTTGCTTTAGAAGTACTTCCTTTGTGTGTATCTTTTCATTCAGCAAAAAAAGTGTTTCCATAAGAATACCATCTGACCGAGGAGCGTACGGACATATAGTGTGAAGATTTTATTGTCTTCTCATTCGTTCTAGTTTCCTAAAGCTGTTACGGTGTGTAAACCAACCCCATTTTCCCTCTCTTTTATGTGCTTTTATTGTGTTCTCTGACTATACAAATCTTAACGATAGTTAACGTGCAAAATCGTCGTCTCCTATAATCATCACATCAATCAATACAACTAGAAATGAACAAGAACCAGTCTGCGTGGCCATGTAAGAAGGACTTCGAATATGTCACCTTAATATCCAACATGCAGTCAATAAGACATCAGATATATCAACACTGATTTGGAATCATGGTAAACCCTTTCATATTTTAGGACTCTCTGAATCCAGATTAACTGCACATTAGCGACAATGATGTAACAATTCCAGGATATAACACAATCCGAAAAGATCCTACAGAAGCGAAAGAGACGGGTCTTCTTATCTACATCAGCGAAACCCTTACCTTCAAACGACTTCTACACCTAGAAAGTAAAGATGTAGAATGTGTCTGGATAGAAGTTAGCTGAAAAGAAACCCTTCCATTTTGGTTGGATTCTGCTACAGGAATCCATCTCAAAGAGTAAACTGGGTCGACAAATTTATTACGATGATGGATGCAGTCTCGCTAGAATCCAAGGAAATCATTTTACTTGGAGACTTTAACATAGACCTTCTAAAAGTGCAAAACCAATGGACGCAAGCATTCAATCTATTTAATCTACACCAACTCATCGAATCTCCAACGAGAGTCACCACAAACTCGAAGACACTATTGACCATGTTTATGTTTCAGATAACACTAACATAGCAGAAGCCTGCGTCCCTGTTCTAAACTGTAGTGACCATTACCCAATTTGTGTCACATGGTCCAAAAAAAGGAGTAAAAAATCCCCAAAACGGGACACAAGACAATAACCTACCGTTGCTTTACAAACTTTAACGACCAAGACTTTCTGCATGACTTGCTTAACTCAAATCTCTCTTCAGTTTTTGACATAACTGATCCAGATCTTGCTGTTGAATTTTGGATCAAAACATTTACAGAAAAATATATGATAAACACGCCCCTCTAAAAAAAACGATTAGAGTACGGCATGATCCTAAACCGGCATGGTACACTAAAGAGTTACAGGAGGCAGGTTACCTTAGAGATCTGCTTAAACAACATGGCTATGAAGAAGAATCTAGAAAACTGAGAAATGCAATAAATTCACAGAAGCGCAGAGAAAAAAAAAATATTATCGAGAACTAATATCATCAAATCAGAACCCAAAATTAGTATGGAGAGCTATTAACGAGCTTACAAACAATAAATCTTCTTCAAAATCAACTGTAATTAAAGACATCTCGGTCGAAACAGCTAAACACGCACTTTTGCACTATAGCTAATAAAATTGTCACGACAGATTCTTCCAAATCAAACGATCTTCAAAAACTGAAACAATATTGCCAAGATAAAAACATCACGTCTGAACTTTATATTCCACCAATAACAGTCTTTGAAGTTTATCACTACCTAACGCACCTAAAACAGTCAGGTACCTGCGGGGTGGATGGCCTAGACGGGAAAATCCTCAAACTATCAGCTCCAGCAATTACAGATACATTAACATACGTCTTCAATTTATGCATAGACAAAAATCATTTTCCCGACAGTTTTCAAAAAAGCAAAAGTCATTCCTATCCACAAGGCAGGTGACAACTCAGACCCTGCAAACTACAGACCAATCTCAATCATTTCCTCTATTTCCAAACCTTTGGAAAAAAAAAACACATGAACAAACACACACTACACCACCTTAATACATACCATTTGCTTCATCCAAGACAGTCCGGGTTTCGACACAACATTCATTCATGCCACACAGCCCTAATCAACTTAGTTGATGACTGGCTAAATAGCATTAACAACAACAGATATTGTGGTGTCCTATTCATCGATTCAAAAAAAAAAGCATTTGATGTGATAGACCATAACCTTCTTCTTTAGAAAATAAAATTGTATGGCTTATCCACAAAAACTCTTAAGTTTTTTCAATCATATCTCGCAAATAGGCAACAATGTGTGAAAATCAATACAACTACTTCTTCATTTCAAACACTTTCCTATGGCGTCCCACAAGGCTCTATCCTGGGTCCCTTACTGTTCACAATTTACATCAATGATCTACCACTCCATATCACATCCGCATGTGAACTCTTTGCAGATGATACAACAATACACACAAATCATTCTGATGTTACTGTTCTTGCACAAACTTTACAAGAAAGTGCGAATGACCTCGTAAAATGGACTGAACTAAATCACATGTCGCTTCACCCTCAAAAAACTAAATCCATGCTTATCACAACCAGGCAAAAAAAAGACAAAATCTCACTATTAAGTTTCCTCCTGTACATCTGAAAGATGAACCTGTTTGAACAGGTAACATGCCTCAAAGTGCTAGGAATAACAATTGATAACAACATTAGTTGGCAAGCTCACATAACTCACTGTGCAAAAAAGTTTCACAGAAAGTTTATCAACTCTCCAAAATCAAACGCTTCCTCGACCTGCATTCACGCAAGCTCTTTTTTCAGTCTCATATTCAATCACACATAGACTATGGGATCTACTCTATGGGACTGTGCTAGCGCTAACACCCTCAAACCATTACTAAGCCTACACAAGCGAGCACTCAAATTAGTCCTCCTAAAAAACCAGTAGTCTTCTGGACTCGGACTATAAAAAGATTCAGGTCTCCCCCTTAAGTCTGAGATTAGAATACAACAAAGGGATCGTAATGCACAGGATTGTGTCTGGGAAGGCACCCCACCACATTAGTTCACAGATTCCCGATAAATTCCTCAAGAACTCTACCTAAACTTCATCCCTGTTCCTAGAATTGACTTATTCAAATCCAGTTTAACATATTCAGGTTCCTGTCAATGGAACTCGCTCCCTGAATCAACCAAACAACACCAATGCATATCAACCTTCAAACACCATTATTTCAACCATCTCATCTGCCAGTATTTGCATACTCCGCCATAAATCCACCACCAACCACCACCCTCTCTTTACCTTATGTATGAGCCTGTCTAATTAGAAAGTGTTTTGTATTTGAAATGCACATCTTCTGTTTTAGTATGTCTTAGTATGTGTGTGTGTGTGTGTGTGTGTGTGTGTGTGTGTGTGTGTGTGTGTGTGTGTGTGTGTGTGTGTGTGTGTGTGTGTGTGTGTGTGTGTTTCCTACTATCTGTTGCCCTCTTGTCATTATGTCGTTATGCTTTTATTCTCATGCGACTCTCTCTCTCTCTCTCTCTCTCTCTCTCTCTCTCTCTCTCTCTCTCTCTCTCTCTCTCTCTCATGATTCTCCTGTAATGACTTGATATATTATCTAGATGACATCCCCCACCCCTACCCGTGGTGACTGGCTATATCATTATGCATCCCCCCCCCCCTCCATTTATGCTTTGCTTATTTCTTTTTTTCCTGGTGCGTCAAAATCGATTGTCTTACATCTCCTTGTTGTTTTTTGATTGTTAGATTGTTCTAAACATGCTCTTTCCCACACCCACTCTCTCGCCTCTCTCTCTCTCTATCGTCGTTCCCTGCACTCCTTTCGCTTATGCATCTCTCTCTCTCTCTCTCTCTCTCTCTCTCTCTCTCTCTCTCTCTCTCTCTCTCTCTCTCTCTCTCTCTCTCTCTCTCTCTCTCTCTCGCGCACACAAGTGCCTTCAAGTACATCCTCTCCTTTGTTCTCATCTTCTTATCATGATTTTGCTCATAATATATATATGTATTGTTTCATTATTTTTAGTCAGCTCTTTCGTGTGTTATATTGCACATGTTATTATGTCTTTAACATGATCTTCCATGAGTGGTTTCCGTTTCATGTATTCATTGATTCTCTCCAGTTCTGTATCTCTCTGTATCTCTCTGTCTCTGTCTCTGTCTCTCTCTCTCTCTCTCTCTCTGTCTCTCTTTTTTTTTTCTTTTTTTTTTTTTTTTTTTTTCTCCCTCCAAACTCCATGTCATTTTACTAAATACCTTCTACGCATTTTCATGCTTTATGAAACAAATGATTATATGTATGTGTGTTTTTTTTACTCTCTCTCTCTCTCTCTCTCTCTCTCTCTCTCTCTCTCTGTCTGTCTGTCTGTCTGTCTGTCTGTCTGTCTGTCTGTCTGTCTCTCTCTCTCTCTCTCTCTCTCTCTCTCTCTCTCTCTCTCTCTCTCTCTCTCTCTCTGCGAACGTGCGTGTGTGTGTGTCCAAATTATGTACATACTTTGTCAAATTCATTTTACGTCTCTGTTTTTATACATACTAATTGTTGTACGTTTTAGTACATTTCCATTTCAAATTATTACATTTTACTACCTTCAGTTTCTGTTGTTCCTTAATTCTCTCTCTCTCTCTCTCTCTCTCTCTCTCTCTCTCTCTCTCTCTCTCTCTCTCTCTCTCTCTCTTTTTTTTTCCCCCCCCCCCCCCCCCCCCCCCCCCCCCAAATTCCATCTCACGTTGCTAAATACCACGTTGCTAAATACGTATTTTCATGTCTTACGAAAAATGATTACATGTTGTGACTTGCTCTCTCTCTCTCTCTCTCTCTCTCTCTCTCTCTCTCTCTCTCTCTCTCTCTCTCTCTCTCTCTCTCTCTCTCTCTCTCTCTCTCTCTCTGTGCGTGCGTGCGTGCTTGTATGTGTGTGTTCAAAATTAGGTACGTACTTTGTCATATTCATTTTACTGTTGTTGTTATACATGCTAATTTTTGTACGTTGGGGTACATTTCCAGATATTTCCCAAGCTCAGCCCACCTCCCACCCCCACCCTCTCTCTTCCCCTTCATTATTATTATTTTCATTTTTATTTATTTAATTTATTATTTGTTTTGTTATTATGTTTTTTTTTTTTTTTAATGTTCATTTCTCTTCTATTTTCCGCTAGTCATACTTAGTCTCTTAACGGGGCAAGGGCCAGATGAAAAAAGTATGTGTTGCTTATCTGTTACCTTGGAAATAAAGATTATCATCATCATCATCATCATCATCACCTTGTTCATTTAGCCGTTCCGATCCATATTTTCTGTCTACCATACAGCCGGATGTGACGATCGAATGGAAAGCAAAAGCACGTTTTGGTCATTCCGCGAATAAGGGCTACTCAACACAAGACGCGGAAAAGTTTCGATGCTCACAAGTTTTATCCTGACAAAGAACTAACTCACAATGACGTCCACTACAGAGGTAAGAATTTTTAACTTTGTTGTGCTAAATGTTATTTTGCTGTGCTAAATGTTGAAATATTCAGAATCATGGTAGCCATTTGGCGGTAGTACGCTTTGTCTTCAGAACTCGCCCAAAAAAAATTTGATGTCGGACTAAAAACTAAAAGCGAGCGGTTGTACTAGAAAAAGAAGAAGGGGAGAACGTTCACTCCGCCAAGCCCTGCAATATTTTCCTGCTAATGGCGGTTGAAGCCATCCATTTCGCGCCGGGGGGCGGAAGGTGGAATGTGCTCACCCTCTTTCTGCTAGCCAGTACAACCGCGGCTCGCGTAGCAGACGCCCATAGAAAAAAAAGAGAGAGGAAAAGAGGCAGTATCTGTGTTATTGACTACTTTAATTAGCTTTCAACAGAAAAAAACACAAACTGCTACATCGACAAATTGACAGTGATAATGTTTAATTTAATTTGATCTTATCTTCGGGGACCACTACAGCAACATCAAAATCACGGATTATTAGGCTAGTGGTCATTTATTAATTACCTCTATTTTTAATAACTTTCAATAGTTTCAAAAACACACATTCAGATGGAGCCATTATCAAAACTGTTCACACAAGTCAAGTCAAAGTAAAAATCACAATATCATCACAAAAAACGAGAAATTAATACCAGTTGCACTTGCAACAGTTAAAATACATGGAACAGGGTTAAGTACTCAGAGTAATCAATGAACAATTCTCTAATATAAAATGACTTCACGCTGCACTCACGTCACTCAACCTGCATGCATGTATCCCAAGGTCTTTGGACAACATCATGACATTAGCATTGTATGTTGAAAAGAATACGAAACATTAAAGGTAAACAATACAACAAACAGAGTTACAATAAGTATAGTAAACACACGTAAGACAAATAGCTTTAAGATCTTAAAAGGAATTGCACAGAGCCGAAATTGAAACACGTTATTCAAAGAATATTGTTTCAAAAGTAGTTACCAGGCGTTCAGTTGTATTACACTATTATTTCTTCCTTTTTTACGGGAATGATTGCAGTTTGGATCTGCACACCATACACTGCCTTTACTGTTTGCCATCGTTCAGTAACAGGGAAAACTGTACGTCTGGAAGGGGGAGGGTGGTGCGAACACAAATGGCGCCGCGTGCAGTGCTGCCTCACACAGCAGCAGAGAGTGAACGTTCTCCCCTCTACTTTTTCTGGTTGTACCACGTAACTGATTTAAATATCGAGAGAGAGAGAGAGAGAAAGAAAGAAAGTGTGCCAGTGGTGTAATATTATTTGTTCGTCTCACCAGTTACACTTCTGTATAAGGAAGCATCAGATGAGCATCCAGCTTTGTGTCGATCTCATTGAATCAGTTTTTTTGTTGTTTTTTTAAACACTCACATGGAAAGAAAACAGTATGTCCCTGAAAGTGCCAGTCCATGAGATAGAGCGAAAGGGACGCAGCTACGTTGCTCAAGAATCACAGTGTGCCTGTTTCTCATTTTCTGACCTTTGGTGAAGACAATGTTTGAATAGTGTTTGAAAGTTCTAAGTACAATGATTGTGTAAGTATGTTAAACTTAAAAGGATTGTGTGTAAGTATGTTAAACTTAAAAGGATTGTGTGTGTATGTTAAACTTAAAAGGATTGTGTGTAAGTATGTTAAACTTAAAGGATGGAATACTAAACCACCAAGTTTTGTCTTTCCTTTTTTTCAGGGGAAAACCTAAACAAGCAAACAAACAATGAAAACGAGTAAATTACAGGCAAAACAAAACAAAACAAAAGTTACAGATGTACAGATAAAACAAATGAATCGCCATAAAAATGACTTACGATATAACAAGTGATTGCTCGTTCTTTGTTTCGATTGTCCTGAATGTTGCAAGAAGAAGACCAAAGAGTTTGAAATGTGTCATGTTTTATCTTGTAATTGTTATTTTCATCCAGTGGAATTTTTTTTTTTATTTTATTTTTTTTTTTTTCAATTTGTTTCAGTTTCTGCCTGTTGTCACCTCCCTTTGAAAGTAACTTTGACTCATACTGCCTGCTACCCTTCATTGTTTTATATTTCAAGGTGTACACTAGTGATCGTTTAATCAACCTATGCCACTTTTTGCCCAATTTGAGGAGATGAGTCATTGCTTATTCTTTGTTTTCATTGTCCTAAATGTTGTTTATCTTGCCTGAAGAAGACCAAAAAGGTCAAAATGTGTCTTGTTTTGTTTTGCTTTGTTTTGTTTTTCTTCCATCTTCAGTGCCTCTTCAGTGGCAAAGCACCCATACCACTCATACCACTCATTTGGACGCCCATGTCCACAGCCACAGCCCTGGCTCTGGCAATCCACGGGGAGCAGTCAGTGTTGATTCATCAAGAGGCAACCCACCAGAAGAGACACTGCACTGCTGCCCAGTCACTTTGATGGTCTTCAGGGCGCCTGTTCTGATCCAATATACGCAGGACACCACCTACTAAGCCCCCTTCTAACAGCAATAATTGCTCAGTCGCGCGGAGACGGCATGAGTAAACTCTTGCTGAAGGGTGCCACCACATCAGTTCATCGATAGTCCCCAGGAGCTTGCCAGTACTGGTGACCCGGACAGAACCAAACCAAGGCCATAGACATGGAGAGGACATCGAAACTGAGGAGACCATGAGAGCAGGGCATGAACTGATGAAGGGCCACAGAATTTGAAAATTTTTTTTGTTGTTTTTTGATGTTGATCGATGAGAATGAGGATGGCGAAAGATGATGCTATAGATTTCCATTCAGGTGTGAGACTGCATTACAGGGCTGTATTTTATACGCTTACCATGCCAGCGTCAACCAGGTGTGGGTGATACAGACACCGCAGTGTTGGTCAGAAATTTGAGCAACACTCTCAGAGATGCATTCATTGAGTGGATGAAATTCGATTGTGTGGTCCCAGTCGTCCCAACTGTTCCCGTAGCAAATTCAACTCTGGGTAGGAGCCAGTCTGGGCAGAAAAATCCCACATGACTCTGATGGGAATCGAACCCATGACCTCCCGTCCGGGAGTCCGCAGTGCTAACCACTGCACCACAGCGGGCTGGTGAATGCATTTTGTTTTGTCTCGTATTTTTTGTTCCTTTTGTTCTGTAGAATAGTGTTTTTTCTTCTAAGTTAATAAGCTAGGAATGTAAAAGGTAATTGGTTGGAGGAAGGAGAGGAGGAGAGATGGGATGAAAAAGAGTTATAATGTAAATGAAATCCTATGAGTTTTGTCTTGTGAACAGAACCATTTGCTAACCAGCCCCCGTGGCGAGTGGTTAGCGTCGCGGACTCCCGGCTGGGAGGTCGTGGGTTCGAATCCCATCAGAAGTCATGTGGGTTTTTCTGCCCCGACCGGCTCCTACCCAGAGTTGAGTTTGCTGCGGACTCAGTTGGGAAGACTGGGACCACACAGTCGAGTTTCATCCACTTAATGGATGCGTTTCTGAGAGTGTTGCTCAAATTTCCTGATGAACAACACTGCAGGTGTCTGTATCTCTCGGGCCTGGTTGACGCCGGGATATATATTATGAAAGGAGCGAAGCGTAGAGTACAGCCCTGTCATGTAGTCTCAGACCGAAATGGAAATCCGTAGCATCATCTTAATCATCCTCATTCCCATCAATCAGCAAAAAAAAAAAGTCTCAAGTTCTGTGGCCCTTCATGCCCTGCTCTCATGGTGACCTCAATTTCGATGTCCTCTCCACGTCTGTGGCCTTGGTTTGGTTCCGTCCGGGTCGCCGGCATCGGCGAGTCCATGGGGGCTGTCGTTGGGGACGGACGTGGTGGCGCCCTCCGGAGGGAGAGCTCACTCACGCCGGCTCCGCGACTAAGCAATTATTGTCGTCAGTAGGGGGCTTAGTAGGTGGTGTCCTGCGTATGTTAGATCAGAACAGGCGCCACTGAACACCACTGAAGTGACTCGGCGGCAGTGCAGTGTCTCCTCCGGTGGGTAGCCTCTTGACGACTTGACATTGACTGCTCCCTGTGGATTGCCGGTGCCGGGGCTATGGCGGGGGCCGACCGGGCTGTGGCTGTGGACAGGGTGTCGGAATGAGGTGGCGCAGAGGTTGGGACAGAAAAAAAAAAAAAAAAAAAAAAAAAAAAAAAAAAGAACCATTTGCTATGTCCATGTTTTCAATGGACAAACTTGCTTTCAGCGTGATTGCTATTATTAGTATTTTGTCGAAATATTCTTCAAGTCAGTTTTTTAATTCTGAATCTAACTACTTTTCTAATGTCGAATCCAGAATCCAGAAAACCTATATCTTTTATTTAGTATTTAATCGTCACTTCTACAGAAAGCACCAAGGTCTGACCAGCTGATTGAGCTAATGTGCAGGTCAGACATCTTCTAAGTCATAACCATGAGATCCTGTTCTTAAATTCTCTCATCTCAGTGATTGATTTGTATATCCATCAGCTTCAAATCAGGCACGGTGTGGTCACAAGAATTAGCAGATGAGGTGTGATATATACAAGATGGAACAGTCAGCACGCAGTGACACCTCCTTGATGATGATGTTGTTGTTGTACCTTGCCTAAAAGACTCCAGGGATCATCCGAACAGCCAGAGTACTTGAACAGTATGGTGCAAATGCATCAGCTGGGGATGAGAACATTACGTGTTTAACCGTTTTTGATTACCCCACCACATGGGCAGCCACATTCTGACTTCAGGGAATTTTGGAGACTGATGGTGTTATGCTAGGAGCTTGTCACGACTGAAGACCATCCCTGCATACTATGCAGAGCATAACAACATTTTGATGTAGCCTTGGTGTTCTAGCCTATTCAATTGGCCTGACACAGCCTTAAGCCAAGGCAAACACCTTGGTGAAACTGAAACTGAAAGTGGAACACTACAATAGAAGTATCACTATTCCATTAGGAATTCAAGTTAACAAGCTGAAAATAATATCTGTGGACTTCAATTAGTTCCATACTTTCTTAGCACAGCTTTACTCAGTCAGCACAATAATCTGACACAGACTGCACGATACTGTTTAGTATTGAAAAGATGTACTTGCAGTGACTGACCACACAGCAGGGGGAAAAAAAGTGTCAAAAAGAATAAAGGAGGAGGAAAGAAATCAAGCTGCTGGTAGTGTAATTGATGCCTGGCTGGATGTGTGGATTGGCCTGGCCCTGGTAATACACAACCAGGATGTAGTCAGAAGTTAGGTTCACATGTTCTAGTCCCAAAGAGAGGTGACTGCACGTCTGGGGGTCGAAACTGAAACAAACTCAAAAGAAATTGTCCGTTTGAGCAGACAAGTGATAGTTTGCTCTTCATTTTCACTGCATTCAGCGTTGCTTGTCTTTGCCTGAAGACAACCAGAAAGAGGCCGAACACATGTCATGTCTCATGATGTGTTTGTGTCTCACCTATTCTAGCTCAACCAAAATTAAAATGACTTTTGACTAGCTTGAAAGTCTGTGAGATGATGTCAGGAAGCTTTAAAAGAAAAGAACGTTTTGGCAAGCACACAGGTATACTTTCATTTGGGGAAAAAAGACAAAGAAATAAAGAAAGGAAAACTTAACAGCAATGTGAATTGTGATTAGTAAGTTGCACAGAACCACAGTGAGCGAAAACTCTTTTTCAAAAAGACTCCCTCCCCCCCCCCCCCTCCTCTTTGAACTCATGGTTTAGAAGAAAGACTCAAGTTACTAAGTTACTTTCCTTGAA
Source organism: Conus betulinus (assembly GCA_016801955.1). Classification (NCBI taxonomy): domain Eukaryota; kingdom Metazoa; phylum Mollusca; class Gastropoda; order Neogastropoda; family Conidae; genus Conus; species Conus betulinus. The sequence goes on from JADBJO010001079.1 coordinate 151,566, forward strand.
ATTGATGGGAAAAACGCTTTCACAGTGTGAAAGTAAACACCGATTGGAGAAATGCTTTGACACATGTTAAACACTGAATTGGGGAAAATGCTTTGACAGTGTTAAAGTAAACACTGATTGGGGAAATGCTTTGACAGTGTTGAACACTGAATGGGGAAATGCTTTGACAGTGTTAAACACTGATTGGGGAAATGCTTTCACGGTGTTAAACACTGAATGGGGAAAATGTTTTCACAGTGTTAAAGTAAACACCGATGGGGAAATGCTTTCACAGTGTTAAACACTGATTGGGGAAATGTTTTCACAGTGTTAAACACCGAATGGGGAAATGCTTTCACAGTGTTTAACTTTGATTGGGGAAATGCTTTGACAGTGTTAAACACCGAATGGGGAAATGCTTTGACAGTGTTAAAGTAAACACTGATTGGGGAAATGCTTTCACAGTGTTAAAGTAAACACTGATTGGGGAAATGCTTTCACAGTGTTGAACACTGAATGGGGAAATGCTTTGACAGTGTTGAACACTGAATGGGGAAATGCTTTGACAGTGTTGAACACTGAATGGGGAAATGCTTTCACAGTGTTGAACACTGAATGGGGAAAATGCTTTCACAGTGTTAAAGTAAACACTGATTGGGGAAATGCTTTCACAGTGTTAAACACTGAATGGGGAAATGCTTTGACAGTGTTAAACACTGATTGGGGAAATGCTTTGACAGTGTGCCACACCGAATGGGGAAATGCTTTCACAGTGTTAAAGTAAACACTGATTGGGGGAAATGCTTTCACAGTGTTAAAGTAAACACTGATTGGGGAAATGCTTTCACAGTGTTAAACACTGAATGGGGAAATGCTTTCACAGTGTTAAAGTAAACACCGATTGGGGAAATGCTTTCACAGTGTTAAAGTAAACACTGATTGTGGAAATGCTTTCACAGTGTTAAAGTAAACACCGATTGGGAAAATACTTTCACAGTGTTAAAGTAAACGCTGATTGGGGAAATGCTTTGACAGTTTTTAAACACCGAATGGGGAAATGCTTTGACAGTGTTAAAGCAAAACACTGATTGGGGAAATGCTTTCACAGTGTTAAACACTGAATGGGGAAATGCTTTCACAGTGTTGAAGTAAACACTGAATAGGGAAATGCTTTCACAGTGCTGAAGTAAACACTGAACGGGGAAATGCTTTGACATCTTTGCGATTGGCTTGGCTATAACTGCCTATAACCCAAGAGGCTGAAATGCATCATGTTTTGTCCTGTAATCTGTCTGGATTGTCTTGCGGACTTATATGGATTTTCTTTTAAAAAATTCATAACTATATATTAAGCACCAGCACTTGCCTTTTCCTCCTCAGATCCAGAAGGACATTGAAGAGCTTCAGAAGCTGGCTGGAGAGGCCACGCGCAGCAGGGTGAAGGATTTACTCCTCTGGAGATCCGGCGCCTTCAGACGGAACTGATCCGGCGGGAGGAGAAACAGGCCAACGAGAAAGACCAGCAGGCCCCCGTCAAATCGGCGGTGACTGGTGCCACTCCATGGTGTACAAAGAACTGATCCAGTCTTACGGTAAGTGTTGACATTGTGTGCTGGGCTCTGGGCTGTCCTGTGTGTCACTGACAGGTGAAGCTGCTGTATCCACAGCTGTGGCCATGCAGTGTATGGGAACCAGCCGCCGTGGCGAAGTGGTTAGCTATGTGGACTCCTGGCTGAGAGGTCATGGGTTGCAGGGGTGGGAGACCTTCCGTATTGATCACAGATTTCCGTCTCTATAGCAAATTTTTCTTTTTTTTTTTTTTTTCCATGTGCCCGTTCCGTGTTCAGATTCTGTTTTTTCACGCCACTCATATTTTGTTTTTAATGTGTGAAGTCTTTTGTGTATATTTGGAGTCTGTTTGTATAGGAGTTAATTACTAACTTTGTTTTGTGGAGAGGCCATGAAAGTGTCTTGGCAAGATGTGTTTTCTTCAGTGGGTGGGGGGGGGGGGGGGGGGGTGGGCGGGCAGACTCCCCAGCAAGGTGCGTGCCCCTGCACCCCACAGGGAGCCTAAAGTGTGCCCCCCCCCCAGATATAGAGATTGATTTTCAGTATAGCAATGACTTTCTGCTCCCACCCTGAGTTCGATTCCTCTCAGAGTCATATGGGATTTTTCTGTCCCGACTGGCTTTGTACCCAGAGTTGAGTTTGCTACAGGCTCAGTTGGGAAGACTGGGGGACACACATTGTTGAGTTTCATCCACTTAATGGATCCATCTCTGAGAATGTTGCTCAAATTTCCTGACCAGCACTGCAGGTCTCTCTGCGTATCTCACTGGTTGATTGGTCGGGATGAAACTATGAAAGTAAGCAAAGAGTACAGCCCTGTCGTGCAGTCTCAGATTGGGGGAGGAAATCAGTAGCATCATCTTCATCACCCTTATCGATCAACATAAAAACAAAAAAAAGGTCTTAAATTCTGTGGCCCTTCATGCCCTGCTCTCATGGTGACCTCATTTTCGATCTCTTCTCCCTGTCTGTGGTCTGTTATGGGGGCTGTTATGGGATGGACATGGTGGCGACCTCAGAGGGAGAGCACTCTCACACCGGCTCCGCAACTAGGCAGTTATTGTCATCAGTGTGGGGCTTAGAAGGTGGTGTCTGGGTATGCTGGATCAGAACAGCGCCACTGAACACCACCGAAGTGACTCAGCAGCAGTGCAGCGTCTCCTTGGGTGGGTTGCCTCTTGATGTGGGACAGGTCTGCTCTGGTGGACATCTGTTTTTTTTCCACATGGCATACCTATCTGACTGTGTGTGTGTGTGTGTGTGTGTGTGTGTGTGACATCTGTGGTGATGTGTGTGTGATTGCATGTGTGTGTGTGGTGTGAATTGCGCGAGACATGTGTGTGTGTAGTGATGTTGTGTGTGTGTGTGTGTGTGTGGTTTTAGACAGATATAGAGATTGATTTTATTGAGATTATTTTATATAGCACAGTACACTGTGGGTTTGCATTGTTTTCCTTTTAGGGACATTTTCTTTGATTGTTACTTCAGCTTCAACCCCATTCCACTAGATCTCAGGATCTGAATGCTAGCTATTGGTGCAAGACGACAAACCTTGGTCCTGTGTTTAGTGTATAGTGACACATGTTAAAGAAGCCATGACAACAAGGGACAGACACTGTGAAAATTACATCTCTATATACACCCTGTGGGTATTCACTTTGATTGGTCACTGAAAGAAAACTGTGGTGAGAGAGTGACGTTACGTATAGCACAATACACTGTGGGGGGCATGAATCTCACACAGAGACATCTGTGATGATGAAGTTATATAGCTCAATACACAGTGTAGGGCAGGAATCTCACAGAGACATCTGTGGTGACTGATAGTGACATTATGTAGCACAATACACTGTGGGGCATGAATCTCACTATAGAGACATCTGTGGTGATAGTGATGTTTATATAGCACAATACACTGTGTGGGGCACGGATCTCACATAGACATCTGTGGTGATAGTGACATATTATATAGCACAATACACTGTGTGGGGCACTGGAATCTCACATAAACATCTGTGGTGATAGTGACATTATATAGCACGATACACTGTGTGGGGCACGAATCTCACATAAACATCTGTGGTGATAGTGACATTATATAGCACGATAGACACATGTGTGGGCACGAATCTCACATAGACATCTGTGGTGATAGTGACATTATATATACGCATGATACTCTGGTGTGTGGGGCATGATATCTCACATAGAGACATCTGTGGTGATAGTGACATTATATAGCACAATACACTGTGTGGGGCATGAATCGCACATAGAGACATCTGTGGTGATAGTGACATTATATAGCTCAATGCACTGTGTGCGGCATGAATCTCGCACAGAGACATCTGTGATGATAGTGATGTTATGTAGCACAATACACTGTGTGTGAGGCATGAATCTCACACAGAGAGATCTGTGATGATAGTGACATTATGTAGCACAATACACTGTGAGGCATGAATCTCACACAGAGAGATCTGTGGTGATAGTGACGTTATACAGCACAAGACACTGTATGGGGCATAAATCACAGAGGGACATCTGTGCTGATACTAGTGATAGTGAAGTTACATAGCACAATTTGGGTCTGGAATAGCTCAGTGGCTGAGTGCCAGACTCATGATCTTGGTGATCCAGGGGTTGTGGGTTCGAATCTCTGCCAAGCAGTTTTGGTACAGAGGATATTTTGCTGGGAGTTCACATTTTCACATTGGTTCTGACTCCATTTGCCATAAAATCCTTTCGAATTAGACCATAAACCGAGGTTCCGTGTGTGAATGCATGCATAACATCTTGCGCATATGTAAAATCCCATCAACAGCTTTTGGAAGAGAAGGCCAGTTTGGCTGTTGGTATGGGTGACTAGTTACACATAGCAAGCACCCTGTGTGAGAAATTGAAAAAATGAAGGAAGTAAGGAAAGTGGGTGAAGGATATTGACTGGATGACACGGGAAACGACTGAATGAAGCACTGGCAGGCAGCTCTTCAGTCGGCACTACCCAGGTAGGCAGCCAGTTGCGTACACGCGAGTTTGGATTGTCAGCGCCTAAAACTTTTGGCAAGGCACTTTATAAAATGCTCTATATATTGTTATTATGATGATGATTATTATCATTATTATATTAATACACTGGGACATGAATTTCACACAGAGGCATCTGTGGTGATAGTGACATAGAATACACTGTGTGGGGCTATGAGTGATATATAAGATCTCATGCCAATGTGTGCGTGTGTGTGTGTGTGTGTGTGTGTGTGTGTGTGTGTGTGTGTGTGCACGCATGCACACATGTAGATGCCGGTGACAAAGATCTGTGCTGTCATGTAGCATGTAAAGCGTATATGGGTGTGAGGGACCAGGGACGGGAGTGCAGTGTTGGATGATGACGTGCGTTGTGTTGTGACAGCGTGGGACCAGTCCGACAAGTTCATGAAGCTGTACGTCACGCTGAAGGGAGTGCAGACCCTGGACAAGAGCGCCATCTCCTGTCAGTTCACTCAGCAGTAAGTGCTCTCCCTGTCCTCTTGCAGTGTCATGTCATGTCATTGGGATACACGTGTCATTATTTGTGTACCTGATAAAGGCAGACACCAGGATTAAGTTTGTGAACCAGCATAGTTGTGTGTGTGTGTGTGTGTGTGTGTGGTGTGTGTGTGGTTAAAGACAGGTCAGTAATGATTTCTTCAGAACATCTAAACTAAGCATTCAGTTGGCTGAAAAATATTATTTTCGTCCTGACTGAATTTTGTATGGATTCATGATCGTGCACTTTTTTTCTGATGAAGAAACTCTCGTGAATGTAGACCAAGTCCAAGGCAATAACACTGACAACTGGCACCATTGACTGTATTGATTTTGCATGTTTTTGAAAGAGACATTGACTCTTTTCTTCTTTGTTTTACTTCCATGCTAGCAAGTTTAGATTTATGATCACAAGAATTTTCTGAGCGTTGATTTCAGTTCTGATTTTTTTTTTTTTTTTTTTTTTTTTTTAAGAGTGAAGAGCAGGTGTCATTGACCCAGTGACTAAACCAAAAGACAATGACGTAGGCTGGATTCGTGTAATGAATAAAAGCTGCCAGTACACACAGTGTGTGAATGATTTTAAATTAGATTTGACCATGTCCACACACAGTGTGAAATTAATCATGCTGGAGAACTCCACTCCGATTCAGGGATGTCTGGGGGAAAAAAAAAACACCTGATTTTCAGAGGCAGGAAAAGCGAACATTCGAGGAGAAAAAAATCCTTTGAAAACCAAAAAATCACAAAATACTTTAGTACCCAGAGTCTCATACTGTATCCAGTTTTTCCAATCCAGGTTTCCATGATTCTGCATTTAGTGGTCTGCCGCCGCTGCGGTTGTTATGGTATATCACGGCGCTTCTGCTTGCATTAATCAAAGCATCTCACTGGCAGGGAAATATGAAGGTGAACGTAATTTGTTCAGCCATTTTTCTGGATGTGGGTCATACAGAGGCTTCTTCTTTTAAAAGGAGCTCCAGAAGAGGTACATTTTAGCTAGATTGATAAAAATTGATGAGAGACTCGAAAAGTTACATTTCCGCAAGACAACACCAACGAACAGAGCACAGGACAAAACACGATGCATTTCGACCTCGAGGGTCTTCTGCAGGCAAAAAAAAACAACATCATTTAAGACAAGGAAAATGAAGAATGAGCAGCCCACTTATCTTCCCATATTTGGTGCAAAATGGGTGTTGAATGAAATTATGTTTTCATTCTGACACAGTGTGTGTTCCAGTTAACTGCTGGTCTCTGCAAAATAAAAGTGGTCCGGACCAGCCCAACTGGGTGAAATGGTTAGCATTTTGGACTTCTGGCTGGAAAGTCGCAGGTTCGGTTCCCATCAGTCCTTTATCTGTGGGACATTCCTGCCCCGACCATTATCATGTTAAAAGGTGAAGAAGCTCTGTTGTGCATTCCATGTCATGTACCACTCGCGATGAAAAATATTCTTTTAGTGTTTGGACTTGCGTGATGTGGGACATAAACATTTTACTGCAGTTTCCATGGAAACATTGTTCAGAGATGTCCCAACCGATGCGATTCTTTGAATTTCTGAAAGAGATTAACATCTTTCATCTGATCTAAGATAGTATGGAGGGAAGATTGTAAAAATTTCCAGTGTGTGTTTTAAGAAGGCGTGTTTAAAGTTTGTGTGAATGAGGTTGGTCTGTTTTTTTAAATAATGACTTTTAAATTGACTTCGACGCTGTGACAGACCTGATATGTCCCTTTGCAGTCGACCGGGCTATAAGCAGCATTTCCCTACGTTAGGTGTGACCCGAGAGTAAGGAAATGTGCTGCTGTTGCAGGTCAGTGAAGATGGAGGTGAAGGGGCTGAACGGCAAGAACAGCGAGCTGTACATCACACGCCTGGCCGAGCCCATCGATCCCGACAGCTCTTACCACAAGGTTCGGCCGCAGCCATGGCCACAGAGCATTTGCCTGTCTGAGTACACTTATCAACATCTGTTGGTTTTTTTTTTCTCTGTTTTGATTTTTTTTTTTTCCCCCTAATTAGCCCTGTCACATTCTCTTGAAAACCTGCAGAAATCAGCCTTTTTTCCCCCCAACTCTGTGAAAGAAAAAAGAATTCTGCCAGTAATCAATCCCTCACTGTTGAAAAAATTGTCAGCCATAGTGTGTTCTATCCGGTTGAAGCATATGGATTCACAGAATCTGTCATGAAGTTGAATGTAATCTTGAAGTGTAACTGATTTAAGCTTATAGATTAACAGAATTTGTCATGAAGTTGATGTAATCTCGAAGTGTAACAGGTTTAAGTGCATAGATTCACAGATTCTGTCATGATGTTGAAAGTAAATCTCGAAGTAATAATAACCTGCAGTGTGTGATGGCTCGACATTTCTGCTATAACAATGAAAACTGTTCAACCGACATGTTCAGTGAAGGCTAGGGGTGGCCCCAGTGTTGCCCCTCTTCCCGCCCACTCGTTCACTGATGCACAGACAGCCTTGATGGTTGGACGTTTTGTAAATGAGACTGTAGTCCTTGGAATTCGGGTCACAGAATTCTGTCCTCTCTGTTAACCCGAGACCTGAACTTCAGCAGTGTGGGTGATGCTGGTGGTCCAGTCTGTCTGTCTTCCTGTAGTGAGGGTGTTGGTGTAAGTTGTGTTCCCTATCTGTCTTCCTTTTTGAGATGGGTGGGGGTGGGGGTAGGGGGGGGTGTCAGTTTGATTCCTGTTCCATGAGGATGCTGGGGGTCTGTCAGTGAGAGCTGTTTCTCCTGTCTGCCTGAGGGTGTTTTTTTTTTGGGGGGGGGGGGGGGGGGGGGGGGGGGCAGGCTTAGTTGAAGTTGTGTCCCCTGTGTATGTTCCGGGAAGATGTTGAAGGTCTGTCAGTGTAAGTTGTGTCCCCTGTCTGCCTTTGAGATGTTTGGGGGTGGAATGAGGGGTGTCAGTGTAAGTTGTGTCCCCTGTCTGTCTTTGAGATGTTGGGGGTGGGATGAGAGGTGTCGGTGTAAGTTGTGTCCCCTATCTGCCTTTGAGATGTTTTGGGGTGGGGGGGGGGGGGGGGTGGGGTATCAGTGCAAGTTGATCCTGTGTGTATGTTATATGCGGATGTTAGGGGTCTGTCAGTGTAAGTTATGTCCCCTGTGTATCTGCCCTCGATATGGGGGGGGGCTGTCGATGTAAGTTGTGTCCCCCGTGTGTCTGTCCTCCATGGAGATGTGGGGGTGTCAGTGTAAGTTATGTCCCCTGTCTGTCTTCTCTCCATGGAGATGTGGGGTCTGTCAGTGCAAGTTACATCCCCTGTGTGTCTGCTCTCCATGGAGATGTGGTGGTGTCAGTGGAAGTTATGTCCCATGTGTGTCTGTCCTCCATGCAGATGTGGGGTCTGTCAGTGTAAGTTATGTCCCCTGTGTGTCTGCCCTGAATGGAGATCTGGGGGTCTGTCAGTGCAAGTTATGTCCTCTGTGTGTCTGCCCTCCATGGAGATGTGGGGGTCTGTCAGTGTAAGTAAGTTATGTCCCCAGTGTGTCTGTCCCTCCATGGAGATGTGGGGGTCTGTCGGTGTAAGTTATGTCCCCTGTGTGTCTGCCCTCCATGGAGATGTGGGGTCTGTTGGTGTAAGTTATGTCCCTTGTGTCTGCCCTCCATGGAGTTGTGGGGGTCTGTCAGTGTAAGTTATGTCCCCTGTGTGTCTGCCTTCCATGGAGATGGGGGCGTCTGTCAGAGAAAGTCAAGTCTGAAGCATTTGGAAAATCTGTGCAGGTCATTTCTGGCTGACTGGGCCGCCTTTTCTGTCTGCTGACATCTACTGTTTTGCTAGCTGTATAAGTTATTTCTTGGGCGTTCTTGTGGAACTGTTTGTTGAAGGTCTAGTTATACCATGCCAGCTGTTCTGTCATGATCTGGTCAATGGGTGGTAAGGGTGTACACACTTTGTAAAGTCAGACAGACTTCTGGAGGAAAGGCACCTTGCCCTGAACATCTGGAGGCCAGGTGTTGTTCCACATCATCTTCGAGACGTGGCACATGGCCAGATCCCATTTGTTTCTACTGTCCGTCAGGCAGTGAACTGGGTAAACTTTGATTTTTTTTTTCATCAAAGTAATGTTCCCTTCTTCTAGAAAAGAGTCATCAAATGTCAAGACAAATGACATGGGTCCGTTTCAGAATAGAACAAGCTTAATTTTCATGTTAAAAACACAGTATAGTCAACTTTTCAGTATTGATTCTGTCAAAGGTGTCCAACACCAGTATTGATTCTGTCAAAGGTGTTCAATACAGACACATTATGTCAGTGTTTTATTGACTAAAAATAGATGCTCTTAAAATAAAGCATAATGCTTCAACAAAATGTTGATGTGGTGAAACAAGCAAATCAAGACGACATATTTTGTTGAAATGTGTGCATTTAAGACATACCTGCCATTTTTATCAGGCAAGTCTATAACTGATGTTTTTTTCCCCCAGTGTTTTGGGCACCCCCCCCCCCCCCCCCCCCCCCATTCTGATCTTTCTTTTAACTCTCTTCAGTTCTTTCCTTTGAATTTTGATCACTGGTGATCGATGGTTTTCTTCCCAGAATTATGGTAATTAAAACAGCATTTTTGTTTTCTGAAGTAATATATCGCCTAAAAAAAACCCAAAATAGACACATTCATCACAAAAATATTATTATTTTAGAAATAATGCGCAACATGTTAGGGCAAAAAAAACATCCGTCATGCAAAAATCTCAAAACCTGTTGAGAGTTAAAGTTACCTTTTGTTTGATACATAGTCCAGTTAGGTATTTACTTTAAAATGATATTTGCTGTCTTTCTCTGTGATTATATGTACACCAAACACCTGCAAACACATATAAGCATGCACACAGGTAAAACACATGCTCTCGCTCTCATCTAGTCTTACATAATTTTGTGAAAAGACATAAGATGAAAGTACTAAAACTACTGTTCCCTTCATCATACAGACAAGTTCAATGTCAAATCTTACATGTAAACTCGATTTTGTCTTGAAATGAGAATACTTTAGTTAGTCTTTTTTTCCCCGTGACAAAGCATCTTGGGACCTCTCTTAAAACATCAGAGAGAAAACTACACCAAGAGGAAAAAGGAAATGAGGTTTGCATGGGCATGAAAAAAAAAAAAAGTTGCATTGTGCTAAAGATAAAAAAAAAAAAAAACAGCCTTGTGTTGAAGTCATGATAGGTGAAGATTGCAGGTTATGCTCCTGCCTCTCACAGTGTCACCAATGTGAAGGAAGTTGGCTGTTTTGCCATGTATGATAAAATTCCTTTATGCAAGGCCACCTGTATATAATTGTAATTATGAACGTGAATGGATTTTTTTGTGTGAAAGAAGACTTTATTTTGCGTAGTGACAGACCGGAAAGGCCATTTATGGTTAACTGTACTGTAATAAATCTGACACAGACAGTTTTTTTTTTTCTGTCTGTCAAAATAGGTTAGAAACCGGCTGGTATCGGAACTCGTTTACACCTTTTTTTTTTTTTTCTGCAGTGCCCAACTTGTGTTTTCAGTGGTCATGTACCACACGTGTGATCATAAAGAAGAGAGCACTGTGTGTGCGGTTTCCAGCTGCAGACAGTACACCCCATGTGTTCTCATTTGCAAAGCGTGTTAATGCGACTTATATACCAGCCAATTGCAGGGGGCAAGTGTGGGTGATTTCCAACTGTATACGTGTATCCCATGTGTTCTCACTTCCAGCATTGTGTGTAATTTCCAGCCGTATACATGTACCCCATGTGTTCACATTTCCAGGTGTGCGCATTGTGTGTGATTTCAGACTCGGTTTAAAAAAAACTTGTTTCCAAATTTTCAGGGGGTCACAAAAATATTTAGGGGGTCACACTTTATAACTGCCTGTAAATATACAGAAAACCACACACACACACGCACAAGCGCATTCTGACTGGCTCACACATGTAAAAACACAGAGAAAGAATTGGATAGAAATGGACAAGATGCTATCAACATTTAGAAATACATCCAGGTTATGCTAAACATTATTTGGATTCATGTTCCAATGTTGATAAAGTGTCAACTGAAATGAATAAGTGTGAACACCTACACTTATCTGGATTTTAACAGTGAAACTTGATATGTGGAATGTCCTCTACGATTATTGTCACAGAGCGAACCAGTTCCATCAGTATTGAAACATTTTATTATTTGATCATGTTCCAGTTGCCTTCCAATGATCATCGGGAGCCCTGAGACAAACAAGAGGCGAGTGATGAATATTTGTGGAACATCTCAAGAAACTATGTAGGTCGGCCACTCTTGCACTGTGCGTACATTCCTATGTCCGTAACAGAGCCATTTTAATTATCTGAACTGGTTCTGTTGCATAGACTGCTTGACGACTGTTCCATTCCCTGGATGATCGATCACCTCCAGCCACGTATGAATCATAGATTTTGTGTCTGAAAAGCTGAATTGCATTCGGTTGTCCATGTGTTCATGCATGGCCGAATCATGTGATCTTGTGGTCCAATCATAGACTCTTGTTGATTTTCAGCAGAGAAGAGTTCTAGAGCAGAAAAAAAGTTGTACATCGATTTAGAACATCCTAGAACATCAAGGAAAGATTTTGACGTCGATCCAGACGAAAGCGCTTTTACGTGAAGCGTTGTTTGCTGTTGCAATGCGTACAGGAGAAAATCATTGCGTCGCAGTAAATTCTGGTACATTTTAGTGATGCAGTGGACCCAATTCCAGTGCATCAGACAGGATTTTTATGTGTCAGAGACACATGTTTGTGTGCAAGAATTGTCACTGGTGTACGTGTACCCCACCTGGTCTCATTTCCAGGTTTGTGCATTGTGTGTGTTTCAGGTGAAGGAGGGCGTGTTTTATGTTCCAGTTGAAGGTGAAGGTGTGTTCTGTGTCACTGTTGAAGGTGAAAAAGGTGTGCTTTGTGTTACAGCTGGAGGAGGGTGTGCTTTGTGTGACAGTTGGAGGAGAGTGTGCGTTGTGTGACAATTGGAGGATGTGCTTTGTGTTGCAGTTGGAGGGGTGTGCTGCTTTGTGTTACAGTTGGAGGGAAGGTGTGCTTTGTGTTACAGTTGAAGGTGGACAGAGGATGTGTTTTGTGTAGAGTTGAAGGAGGGTGTGCTTTGTATTTCAGTTGAAGGTGTGGTGTGCCTTGTGTTACAGTTGAAGGTGGTGTGCTTTGTGTTACAGTTGGAGGAGGGTGTGCTTTATGTTACAGTTGAAGGAGGGTGTGCTTTGTATTACAGTTGAAGGAGGGTGTTCTTTGTGTTACAGTTGAAGGCGGACATGGTGCTGTTGATGCTGAAGAAGAAGCAGACAGGAAAGACATGGGCATACGTCACGGACCAAGAGAAGAGATCCAAGGAATTCAAAAAGTGAGTGTGATGACAATGATGGTAACAACAACAGTGATAATGATCAAATGGATGAGTGGACAAGAAAGATTGTCGTGAGCACTGACATGGATGAAACCACATGTCTGAAAATGCCGCAAACCATAAATCAACCTTGCCGTTTGTCTGGAGGTCCCAATAGCTTGAAATGTCTGTATTGATTTTTTCTCCCCCAACGTTCTGTAAAGTTGCCTCCCGATTTATCACTCTGATCCTGGTCTTTCTTTTCCAAACTGATCATGCCTTCATCATTTTGCTGAGAGAATTTACAAATGATGCCTCAGCCAATAGTATTGAGATTAATGAAGAGAAGTCTGTGATTGATGCCAGACTCATGCTGTCTTGCAGATTTTTTTTTTGTGTTTCTTGGCATGTTGTCAAAAATTTGACTCGGCTTGCGTCATTTCACACGCAAAAGTTAGCGAGAGTTGCCGCTCTTTGGTTAGATTTCCTCTCCAAAGATTAGTATGTACAACATCAAGAATCTCGTCTCGGGTTTTCTATAAAGTTCATCATCTTTGTCCTATTTTCACCGAAATTCAATGTTTAAACATATAATGCAAGCTGAAAGGCCACTTAAAACGGGCAATTTCGATTCCAGGTTATTGTGTGACAAAGCACCAGTTGGTTAGTATAGTAGGCAGAATGAATATTAAATAAATGTCAGCAAACCGCCCAGAGAAACGTGGGCAAACGAGTCACAAGACAACACACAACGCGTTTCGACCTCTTAGGTCTTCCTCAGGTGAAACAAAAACAAACAAAATAACGAAAATGCACTTAGCTTTGATCGCTTCAGATTGCTTCTGAGTTCAGCGCAAGGAAGAAGGTGTTGATTCATTCAACGCCTTCTTTCTTGTGCTGAACTCAGAAGCAATCTGAAGCGATCAAAGCTAAGTGCATTTTTTCGTTATTTTGTTCGTTTTTTGTTTCCTGAGGAAGACCTAAGAGGTCGAAAACGCGTTGTGTGTTGTCTTGTGACTCGTTGTCCACGTTTCTCTGGGCGGTTCATTGACATTTATTTAAGATTTGTTTAGATTTCCGCCTGCAGTCATTTCCCTTTGCAACTAGAATGAATATTGTATAATCTATATTTTTAAAACATTCTGTTTATGTAACAGGTTTTAATTTATTTCAGCAAGGTATTCATGCCCACTGATCTTACAACTCTTATTTTTCATGCCTGATTTATGATAATCAGGAAACTGGTTTATCCTTACCCTTGTCACCCCAGTAGTTTTATTAACCTTTAGCATGCCGTTAGCAAACTGGTGCGCTGAGCCGCCATCTTGCTGTTACAGCCACAGGCGCACTCGTGCGCCCATTGAGGGGTAGAGAAATCAGTAAGCTTGTACTCGATTGGCTGAAAAAAAACAATCAGAATGAAGCAATCCCATAATGCACCGGGATTTCAACTTCTTTTCCTTCCTGTGTGAGCGTCATTTTCCATGTGGTTTGCTTACCGTAAATTTTCAAACTTTTTTTGAATTTTTTTAACAAAATTTCAACATGGACACTGGTGATTAGCAATTCTTACAGGAGGTGTTTTTCTACTCGGACTCAAATGAAGAGTTTTCAGGGTTTATTTGTGAAGATGTTGAGAATACTGTGGCAGAGTGGGAATGGAGTGGGAATGGGCCAATGCAGGTGAGGGGGAACTGAGAGACGATAGCAAGACCCTGTGCACTCCAAAACACCAATTAGGCGTGTAATTCCCCCCCTAATGAAAGCATACACAAAGCAAATAATAGTTGGTATTGGCGTATTCTGTATTCATTCCTCTACATTCACTCCAAATTCCATAACTGCACAAACAATAGAAAAGAAATCGCAGCAATTTGAAGGTAGGTGTGCAAATTTTTCAATCACCCAAAAAAGAATATGGCTGCAGGCAGAAGTTACGGCTCACAAATGCAGCTTGCTAAAGGTTACTACAAATTATATGTAAGGTTTATCAGAACTTGTTTCATAAAGTAGTAAAAAAAAAAAAAAAAAAAAATCTATACATTTCAAATGACTAGTGACTTTTGCTTCCACCAGAAAATAACTTGTGCCCCAGTTCACAGTTTAAATCTATGAGCCAAGTCACATGCCTGTTGCACCAATAACTTCCTGCTGGAATGAACAAGACCACATAAGTTTTGGGGGTTGAAAAAATACAAGTTCTAACACCAGGTGCTCTTACTCTGGTTACAATTTGAAGCTTTCAAGTTTCAGAAGTACTAAGTACAGTTACAGTCAACAGAAATTACTGCTGCCTTCAGTTTCCTGTATGAAGTGAACTCCACTGGATACAGGTCCGAAACATTACCAGTTTTGATGGTGCTCTTGTGGATAACATAGTAAACAGGGGTGTAGAAAATGTTCAGCATCAGACTTCACCCCCTGACCTTCAACAAAGGGCTCTGCCCCTTGACCCCCGTCGTCAGCTTTTCATGCTTTACTGGTTCCACCCATACACTGAGCAAGTGAAGATGTAGACGACTAAAGAATGATGGTATGAACAAAATGATGAAGAAGAGTAGAAATTGTTTACGATTTTCTGATTATATGGCAATTTTACATGTTTATCTAACCTGTTTAGAGCTTTTGACCATCATTATTTTTCCGTACCCAGTGATTCTGCAATCACTTTGTTCAGGGGCCTGGAACTTCTCCATTTTTAAAGCAGAACTCGGCCAGTGAACTGGAAGGAAAAGAGCTGCAGTTCAAATCCATGATGTGCATTCTGTTCTTCCATCGTCCTCACAAATCCCATTAGTGATAGAGTAGTAAGACTGTTAGCAGGAAAGAAATGGTGACCACAGTTGTTTTTTTTTTTGTAATCGATAAAAGGGAATGATGAATTAAATAGGAAAATCTATTGGTTAAAGGATTTTTTTTTAAAAAAAAAAAAAAAAAAAAAAAAAAGCATACACACAAATATACAGATCTCTAATGGGAATTGACCCCCATGACCTCCCAGTCTGGAATCGGCCACACTAATCAGTGTGCCACGGTGGCTGGTGCCAGTCCCATGTTGTTTGTGCTGTTCATTGCTGCCTTGGGGGAGGCGCCAGTCCTGTGTTGTTTGTGCCGCTCATTGTGCCTTGGGGGGGGGGGGGGGGGGGGGGGGGGGGGCGGGCGGGCGGATGTGCCAGGTGCCCATGGTGTGGGACGAATGCCCTCTGATCCTGGAGGTAACTTGCGGGGCATGTGCTAGATCCTGATGGTGTGGCACCAATGACCTCTGACCCTGATGAACATGGAGGTCACTGCCGGCTGGCGTGACCCCAGAGCACAATTAGTAAAGGTCATCACCCAGTATCTAATGGGACTGTCGGTTCCTCTATGTCTTGAATGTTGCTATTCTGCACATTGCTTGGCTCATACTTTCTACTTTTAGCTTGCCATTTTGTGAACTGTGCAGCATTGAGGTGTCACTGTTTAGCCGAGAATAAAAAAATTGGAGGGAAAAAAAAAACAGCATCTCTTGATTGTAGTTTGACTGGGAAAATCCTGAAGGGTAGATCTGTGGCCACTGTAGTTTTTTTTTTTTTTTTTTTTTTTTTTTTTTTTTTCCATTTTAACTCTCTTGGCAAGCAGGCACCTGCTAGCGCCCAACCGGAAATCACACAGCCAAAAGGGGCTGAGCGCCTGCCAGCGCCCGGTAAAACACGTGGCAACAATGGGAGAACGTGATTTCCTTCTTCCTGTAGTCATGTGACATTCTTCAAACTTACGATATAGCAACATACATATTCGTAGGAATTTAAAAAAAAATTTTCATTTTTCATTCTTTCCTTTTGTCTCTTTTAAATTATTTTTTTAATTGGGTAACCATGTTCAAATTACGGAGTTACCTATCTTGCTGCTGGTTTTCGGTGTAACTAAGCTCAGATAAGTGCATACTGAAGAGGGTTAGGGGTCACCTGAAGCATATTTGTAGGTGTTTTAGGCATCATAATGTACAGAAAGCACTTCAGGGGTGCCAACCTCTGCAGCGGTGGATTGAATGATGGGCATGAAGAGTAGGGACAGGAGCATGGCAACCATGCTGCTGAAAAGATGTTAGTGGGAGCACAAAGAGAACGCTTGCTCGCGATAAAAGCGAGCGCGTTGGGACAAGCGCTTGAAATGTTGTTCCAAATTTGCTTGTGCCGCACAAAAAGCACGCTCGCTTTATCGCGCCTGCGATTGAAGCGACGCTTGGAAAACGTCAAGAATCAAAAGTTAATTCTTTCTCGCGAGCAAGCGTGTTCCTGGTGCCCCGTCGCGTGTTGTCTCGAGTCTGGCGAGTGCGGTGTGTGTCGCATTTTCTCTCAGTCTCTCAGTGACAGTCTGACCAACATGGATAATTGGTTGTTGGTGAAAGTTGCACCAGTTCTTTTGTGATCTTTGGTTCAATTCTTTCTAAGATGTACTTGAATGTCTTGGCTCATTCTCAAGTAGGAATGAAAACGAGAAGGGCTCCTTTTAAGCAAAGGAAACAATTTATGGTATTCACTTTCCATTCGCCTCCTTTGATTAATCTCATGAACGCCCACTCTTTTGCGTTTTCCTAGGATAATTTTCGGCAGAACACTGTCCAGCAACAAAAGTTCGTCTTCACTTGAATCCGCCATACTGCCAAATGACCTAGCTCTACCAGTCGCGAGCGCGCGCGCTGTACAATCTTTCTCTTTGTGCACCTCAACGCCAAGCAAGCGCTTTCTTTACAAGCGCTCGCGCTGTCGCAATCACTCGCTTTATCGCAAGCGTTCTCTTTGTGCTCCTACTAACGAGGGCAGTACTGAAAGGGGTAGGAGTGTTGACAGAAACAACCAGTGTAAAACAGAAGCCACCAAACTGGAGACAATCCCAATAAAACAAGTTCTTTATTTTTTTCCCCCCCCCCCCCACCCCACCCCCACAGCTCTGGCACCAGCACTTCAGGATCAGTCAGTATCTAAGCCGTCAAGAGGCACCCCGCCAGAGGAGACAGTGCAATGCACTGCATTGCTGCCCAGTCACTTTGTTGGGAATCAGTAGTGCCTTTCCTGATCTAACATTTGCAGGATACAAGATACCAGCTACCAAGTCACTACCAACAATAATAATTGCATAGTCATGGAGCCAGCATGATTGAGCCCTCCCTACGGAGGGCGGCACCACATCTGTCTGACAACAGTCCCCATGCAACAGCCAGTTGTTTGTTTCAGGCCTTCCCTGCCCAAAGACAAAGAGGACGACCCCAATGCTGGCCTGATGTCCATGCTGAAGAACATGTATGAAGAAGGCGACGACGAGTTGAAGAGAACCATCAGCAAGGCATTTTACGAATCCCAGAACAAAATGCCAGGAGATGATCTGGGAGTGTGAGAGAGCATGGGGGCTGCGAGAGCTGTGGACATTGGAATGGCTGGCGTTGTGACTGAACTGTCTCTTGATAGCCTGGAAGGCAGTTTCCTTTAATGTCTGTGTCTTTACCTTATACTAAACCTTTCCTCCTTTGTGATCTCTTCTAATCCCATTTTAAATTCCAACGGCTAATCCCCATTCTTTTGCAAGTCTTTTTTACTGAAGACAACTTTAAGCTGTAGAGTAATATATAGAATTCAGTCTTTTTTTTGTTTTTCTTCTTAAATCTGTTTTAACTGATAAAATGTACCAACTAGCTATTGTTCTGTTGTAGACTTACAATGCTGCTACATGCTGAAGAATAGAATGACAATGATTATGATTTATACAAGTAATCTGCAGCAGCTCAGTTATGCTTCTTGGTTGCAAATGAAATATTTTGATTTTTTTTTTGTGGTATCAAGTAGGTCAGGGCAGTAGTAAAACCATTAAGGTAAGATGTTTGCTTGCTTGCAATAAAATATTGTGATTTTTTTTTTTTTTTTTTTTTTTTTTTTTTTGCATCAAAGTCAGCAGTAAAACCATTAAGGTGAGCAAGACGTTTGCTTGATTGCAATAAAATGTGATTTTTTTTTTTTTTTTGGCGGCATCAAGATCAGAGCAGTAATTAGTAAAACCATGGAGGTAAGCAAGAGTGGAAAATCGCAGAGGGGAGAAAAGATAAAGCTGTAGATAATGGGGGAGAAGACAAGAAACCCATAGATAATGGGGGAGGAAAGACAGACAATAGGGGAGAAAGACAGGAAAGACATAGATAATTGGGTGATAAGACGGGAAAGACAGATAATTGGGTGATAAGATGGGAAAGACACATGATAGGGGGATAAGACAGGAAAGACATAACAGGGAGATAAAACAGGAAAGACAATAGCAGGGAGACAAGACAGGAAAGATAAGATAGGAAAGCCATAGATGATAGGGAGATCAGACAGTAGAGATGATAAGGAGATCACAGGACAGATAGTATGGAGTTCAGACAGTGGGGAGATCAGTCTGAACAGATAGTGGGGAGATCACACAGGTTAGGGAGATCAGACAGGACAGACAGGACAGATAGTGGGGAGATCAGATCAGACAGTGGGGAGATCGCAGGGAGATCAGACAGGACAGATAGTGGGGAGATCAGATCAGACAGGACAGATGGTGGGGAGTTCAGTCGGGACCGACGGTGGGGAGATCAGTCGGGACCGACGGTGGGGAGCTCAGTCGGGACCGACGGTGGGGAGCTCAGTCGGGACCGACGGTGGGGAGCTCAGTCGGGACGACAGTGGGGAGCTCAGTCAGGACAGTGGGGAGCTCAGTCAGGACAGAGTGGGGAGCTCAGTCAGGACAGAGTGGGGAGATCAGGACATAAGGTTGACGGGTAATGGGAGAAAAGACAAAGCAGGGAAAATTCACTTTTACCATGGGGTGGAACCTCTGAATCTCCAACTTGGAGATGGTGCATTCCACCCCCAAATTTTTTATTTCGAGCTACTCGTACATCCACTTCTACAGTCTGCTTTCATGTTGCAAACCATGTTTTGATACAGAGATCAAGGTAAAAGACCAGAAAAAAAAGATGACAAAAGCTACAGATAGGGGAGACAAGACTAAAGCCAGATACTGTGTAGAATGCGGTTAGGTTGATCCTCCACTAAAGTTTACAAACTTCCCACCCCACTATGAACTTAAGTCAATGTGAATGCCAGTATAACCAGCAAAAGCAATGCCAACATGACCCCAAACCAGTGTTGGCTTAGCTTTCGTGTTCCCAGCAATGTTGGCATTCAAGATAACGAGGCGACTCGGCCCAAAAGCAGAAATATGAAACTACTGTGCCCGTTTTGTTCTCCAAGTGGTCTCTATTGACCAAAATGTACTGGAATTATGAGGACAAAACAACAGGCACAGTAGTTCATATTTCAACAAAAAAATAAGAAACTACTGTGCCTGTTGTCCTCAGAGTGGTCTAGATACCAAAGTGAACAGAAATGCGAAACAAAACAGGCACAGTAGTTTCTTATTGTTGTTCCACCCCTTTTAGCTGAAGACCTTTAGAGCCCTATATTGCCTGAAAACATGTGGGAGCTGGACCAGTTTTCTTCCTACACTATACCTTCCTTCCATCGCATTCCCCCACCCCTCCCCGTTGGCAAGTGAAGGCTTGAAAATTTCCATATAGAATTCACCCCCTTTTAGTTGGCAAATTTAGAACTCCTAACATGGGCAAACATTGGGGCTTTTATTCTGCAACACTTTTCATCACTTAGAATTAAACCTGATCCCAGACACTAACATTTCTCAAAGAAAAGATTGGTCAGAAAAGAGCCTTTCTTCACCATTGGTCCCGTTTGAAAACTTATGTGTTGAGACACACAAGTCTTGAAGAGTGTGCAATGGTATAACCAGTATGAAAAAGCTCAAATGGGTGGCAGTGAAAAATATTTGTAATACTGAAAACTTTACAGCTGGAGGTCCAGAAGCCACTTAAGGCCCTGGTGGGGTTCAGGGGCAACACCCTGCTGGGGGGCCCCTCCCAGACGCCGACGAAAACTAGACATTTAAGGATAGTTTGCTGTGTTCTCCTGAATTTTTATACCTCAGTCTAAATAGTTAAAACTATTTCAGATTAAAAAAAAACAGAACTACAATCGTTAACTGAAGAGAGATTTGACTTGCACTTACACGAGTACTGGTACAGGTGGCAGCAAATGATTGTCCAAGTTTTTTTTTTTTTTTGGGGGGGGGGGGGGGGGGACTTGTGAAAGTAGAAAGAGTAGAGATCAGAGAACCAACACATGCACCTGCATAGTGCAAACAGCAAAAGGAAAATCTGTGTAAGCAGAGGCAAGGCCCTCCAGACCCTGAAGAAATTTGTCTTGCCAAGACTTTTGTGGCCTTTCCTTGAAAACAAAGTTAATAATTAACTTCTATACAAAAAGACTCCAAATATGACAAAATATGACTTTTGTCTCAAATATCAAACTGAAAATGTTATGCTAATTATTTAGAATACATCTGAAATTCAGTAAACCATCAAAACAAACCAGGACGGAATGCATTCACTCACCAGTGATGCTAACAGAAGATAGTGGCCAAATTTCAATCACCTAATTTAAAAGTTCAAGAATGAGGATCCCTGTTTTTTGGTGGTTTTTTTATTTGTTTTAGTCTTACATGGCTTAAAGCCAGCAGAGTCAATGTCTGCACTAGCACTGGATTGGAACAAACACTGAGCAAAATCAAAAGCTGCAGTGGGCCAAGTCTAACAAAAGAAATCGGTGGCTGGTGGCGCTTGGGCATCTGAAAATGACACTCGATGGTTAGAGTGGATGTACGTTTCAGGACATTCAATCTCTCCACGTTTCGTCTCCTGGGAATGCACTTTGATCGACTTTTTACCATTTGACTTATGTGTGTGTGTGTGTATATATATATATATATATATAGACAAGCATCTGACTGCACAGTATACACCAAACACTGCCTACTTCATTTGTTTTCTGCAGCCATTTTCTGAAGACGATCCAGTTCGTCCATCTCAACCATCCATTCATTTCTCCAGTTGTTTTTCTTCAGGTCATTGTCAATCTTCCATGCCTCTGCTTTGTCGTTAATCAACTCTATTTTGACAAATATAAAGCATGATGATAATTATGGTCTTTGCACACTGAAAACAAGATGGTGGATTTCAAATACGAGAGGCGTGAAAACCCGATTCTGAACACGGAATGTGCACGCAGGGGGGGAAAAAGTCCTATACAGAACTCCGTATCAATACGGAAGGTCTCCCACCCCTGTAATAGGGAACTACTCCCACGCACAATCTCAATGGACGCCCCAGATGATGCCATGACAGAAAAAAAAACAAACCCTGCAGTTGACGGTCATGGTTCATGGTCATTACAATCCTTTCCAAGCTCTAGCCCCTATAGAAAGCAGTCATCTTGGATTAAAGTGGATTTTTAAATGGTTTAACTTACTTGAATGTTTTGATACTGTACCTGTAACCTGGAAAAATGAAGTCAAAACACCAAAAGAAAAGCATGTTTATTTCATTGCAGTAAGAAATGCAATGCGTTTTTAAAAAAAAAAAAAAAGGAAGTAATCCAGATGACCGCATTTCCACCAGCACTGGAGACGTTGGCAGCCACCCTGAAAGAAAAAAAACATTTGTTGATTCTGAGGTAATTTGGGCGCTTAAAAAAAATAGTACAGAAAAGCTGCATGCAAGTGAAAAAAAAATGCTGTTCAGTGATCTAATCTGACTGGGTTAGTTACTTTGGGAAACAGTTTTGTCACCCCCCCCTTTTGAACTTCTACCCACCCCCAATTCTCACAGACATTTGTTCTGCACTACAAGACCTAGACTATGGTTGTTTTGTGATCCTGTATCAATGGGAAACAGACTATAAAACAAAAGAAAAAAATGAAATACTCACACACACACACACACACAATACTCATTCCAACCACATCAGTTTTCTCTACGGAGTACTGTTTGTCAAATAAGCGCAATTTCTACCAGACTTTGTGTGTCTGCGCGCATGTGTGTGTCCTTTTCACCACCATGAAAGGGAAGAGGGATGCATGATCTTGTAGGATATATATAAAAAAAATTGGTTCCTCTGATACCAAGAAGGTTCAAACAAAAAAAGCACTGGCATACTTTGGCACAAAGTTCATGCCCACAGGTCAAATTTTTCCACAGGTCAATGCAGGGCTTGTAATCACCGTCTTCCTACATATGGGCATTTTGATGAAGATGTCACTGCCAGACATCATCTCACATGTAAGATTTAGCAAGCTGTTGCTGTTTTGGTAGAGACACCTCCTTGGTTAAATTCTGCTTAGAGACAAACAAGGTACAGGACAAGACATACGTCTTGTCCTGCACCTTGTTTGTCTATGTCCTTGGCGTTAACTAATCCCTTCTCTTTTTCTAAATTTTGCTTCGTTTTCCACCCTCAGTCACTCCGTTTTGAAAATGCAAGTCACTCCTGGTAAGGCAAGGTGAAACTGCAAGTATAATTTCCACTCCTGGTAAGGCAAGGTGAAACTGCAAGTATAATTTCCACTCCTGGTAAGGCAAGGTGAAACTGCAAGTATAATTTCCACTCCTGGTAAGGCAAGGTGAAACTGCAAGTATAATTTCCACCCCTGGTAAGGCAAGGTGAAACTGCAAGTATAATTTCCACTCCTGGTAAGGCAAGGTGAAACTGCAAGTATAATTTCCACTCCTGGTAAGGCAAGGCAAGGTAAGGTAATGTTGCTTATAGCGCAGCCAACTGCAAAGGACCACATCAGGGCTGTCACCGCATTCACATTTATATCTCGTATATGAAACAAAAAGACAGAAAAAAATTCATTCACACAACCCTTCAAAACACACCTAAACGCAAAAGTGTTCAATAACAATATTACTAAAGCCATGACTGGAAAATTTATATAGCATGTTAGCCCAGCTGACTACAAAAGGCCTTATCAGGGTTGTCACCTTAAAGTCGTCTACACAGATGCTAAAACAAGAAAGAAAAAAAAAAGAAAAAAGCACTACTCACAACTCATTAAAAGGGATTTATTAAAATCATGCCAGATATATTTTAAAATCTTTCTTCCATGAATTTTAGATTGCAAATCCTGATCCTGTATCAGGTGGGACAAACCTCGACTGTATTTTCACGGAGACTGCTGTAAAGTGTTTATATCTGATCCAAAAACCAATTATTGAACAATTGTTATTTACCTTCATCCTGCCCACATCTCGATCTGGCAGCAGCCAACCAAAGGCAGTCCAAATCAATGCAATGTTTGAAGAACCTTCAGCCAAAGGTCCGGACGAAGAAGAACCTGCAAGCAGACCAGATAATATCAAACCATCCAGCCTGCATGTCCTCACAGCAACATAACACAATTGCTGATACAAGTGACCAACACCTCCACTGGTCAAGCCTTTTCCACAGCGACTAAACTGCCAAAGGAAATGGCTGCAACTATTTTCCATCTTGCCATGAAAAGCTGTTCTTATTGCACAAACCTGACACATTCTGCAAACTCCACCATCGCCATTCCATGACCATTTCGAACAAAGTACATAGATTACTATACATGAAACTGCACAATGCATTTTCTAAATGAATTTTTCCAGCACCCACCAAGCTCTTTACAGTGGCTCCCTTAGATGCCACTTCAAGAAACCTCATGCCATATTCATCCTGCCCCTGGACCAATTGTATGAAAATCAAGCAAACCAGAAACCCTTGACATGCATAAATGCAGACATGTGGAAAGTATGTTATACTTATTCCATGTACACCTCAGCATCTTTAAAACACAAAACGATTTCATCAAGTGTTGGTGAAACAATGTTGGCAAAAAGCAATTATGGGGAAAAAAAACGCATGTACAGACCAAGTAAAAGCCAACCACAAAGGGCCATAACTGGGCTGTAACTCCATTCTTGCTGCACACAGCCCAGCCAACCACAAAGGGACATAACTGGCTGTCCACTGCATTCCTGCTCCTGGAGCGACAGCCCAGCCAGCCACAAAGGGACATAACTGGGTTGTCCATTTAATTCCTGCTCCTGAAGCGACGGCCCAGCCAAGCACCAAGGGCCATAACTGGGCTGTCAACTCCATTCCCGCTGCACACAGCCCAGCCAACCACAAAGGGACATAACTGGGCTGTCCACTCCATTCCTGCTGCACGCAGCCCGGCCAACCACAAAGGGCCATAACTGGGCTGTCAACTCCACTCTACATGCCCACATCAATAGAGGGCACATCAGGGCAGGAAGTGAGTTTCAGAGACGAGTGTATGCAATGTGCTTGGTGTGTGTGTGTGTGTGTGTGTGCAGTATGTGAAAGGTGTGCAAGACGTGTGTGTGTGTGTGCGCACGCATGCATCAGAGTCTGTATAAATATGCATGTGTGTGAGAGTGAGTACATATGCATGCGTCTAAGGTAAGGTCATGTGGCTTGCAGCCCAGCCCAGCTGCAAAGGACTTATGAAAAAATCAACTCACGTCATTACCACAAAAAAAAGGTTAGGAAAAAAATGAGAAAAAAAATCCACACAACCCTTTAAAACAGACCCAAAAACACACTGCAACTTTTACTTAAAATCTTTCTGCTGTAAAATCTTCAATCAGATGAAAAGCGTCGATCTCTCTCAAAAATTATCAAAGATCACATCAGGTGGGACATCTTCAAACAAAGTATTCCCTCTTAACTCGCCCAATCACATCCTTAAGATCCTATTTTTTCACATTCACTTCAAAAAAAAAAAAAAAAAAAAGGGGGGGGGGGGGGGGGGGGGCGAGGAGGAAAAAAAATGAAAAACGAAAAAATAAATTCACACGATCATATCCATTCAAAACTCTGTTTCAAAAACTGAAAGATCACAAACTGTGAAACAGCCCCAAACAAATCCTTCATGCGATCTGCAATACAAGTTCATGCTGAACGTGGCTTACATCCCAACCCTCCACAAGCTCGTTATTTCACAGTGTGTGGCTCACCACGTGATTTGCAACGTTCCTGCTGCACTGCTGCACACAGGGCCCAGCCAACCAGCGAAGGGACACAACTGGGCTGTCTGCTAACTCCATTCCAGCTGCACACAGCCCAGCCAACCACAAAGGGCCATAACTGGGCTAACTCCATTCCTGCTGCACACAGCCCAGCCAACCCACAAGGGACATAACTGGGCTGTCAACTCCATTCCTGCTAAACAAATCTTAAATAAATGTCAGCGAACCGCCCAGCGAAACGTGGACAAACGAGTCAAAAGACAAAACAACGCGTTTCGACCTCTAAGGTTGTAACGCCTTCTTCCTTGCGCTGAACACAGAAGCAATCTGAAGCGATCAAAGCTAAGTGCATTTTTGTTTTTTTTTTTTCGCTTTTGTTTCACCTGATGAAGACCTTAGAGGTCGAAACGTGTTGTGTTTTGTCTTGTGACTCGTTTGTCCACGTTTCTCCGGGCGGTTCGCCGACATTTATTTAAGATTTGTTTAGATTTCCGCCTGCAGTCGTTTCACTTTGCAACTAGATCCATTCCTGCTGCACACAGCCCAGCCAACACACAAAGGGCCATAACTCGGCTGTCAACCCCATTCATGCTGCACACAGCCCAGCCAACCACAAAGGGCCGTAAGTGAGCTGTCCACTCCATTCCCGATGCACACAGCCCAGCCAAGCACAAAGGGCCATAACCGGGCTGTCCACTCCATTCCTGCTGCACACAGCCCAGTCAACCACAAAGGGCCATAACTGGGCTCTCAACTCAACTCTACTTGCCCCGCACCAAGGAGCCTCGAGCCTCTTCACCTTGTAAACAATATGTACGTAAAAAAAAAAAAAAAAAAAAAAAAAAAAAACCTGTTAATACATAACTGACTTTACTGCTACCCAAGAAACAATACAAACTATATTTCAACCGATTCCCTCTTTGAAACTTTTTTTTCGAGGGGTCAGGTGGTGGGGATGAGATCGGAAGAAGAGGTCAAATGGGGGTTGAGGTGGGTCAGAGGCGTCCCAAGGGGTGGGGGACGAGAGACAAATAAACACTCCTTACAGCCCAGCTGACTGAAAGGGACCACATCAGGGCCGTCGCCCTACTGAAGTCAATTTGGCAGGGGAGGTTAAAAATTTTTTTAAAAAGGACAAAAGTTTTTTTTATTAAAAAAGGAAACAAAATCACTGCATCTTGCCAGCTGCCCTCTGACTGCTCTTCTACTTCCCCCTCTCCTTCCATAGAGCAACCTTTTTTTCTTTGTGCATGTGAGTCACCTGTACAGTGAGTGAGTGAGTGAGTGAGTGAGTGTGTGTGTGTGTGTGTGTGTGTGTGTGTGTGTGGTGTGTGTGTGTGTGCTGTAGTCTGTGCAAGCGTGTGTGTGTGTGTGTGTGTGTGTGTGTGTGTGTGTGTGTGTGTGTGTGTGTGTGTGTGTGTGTGTGTGTGTGTGTGTGTGTGTGCGCGCGCGCGCACGCGTGCGTGTGAGTATAAGTGAGTGTGTATGTGTGCGTACAAGTGTATGTGTGGAAGAGTACACATGTGTGTGCTGTAGTGTGTGTGTGTGTGGGTGTTTGTGTGTGTGTGTGCATTCATGTGTGTGCGACATGTCATGTGAGTGGGAGTGCATTATGTGAGAGAGGGGGAGGTGGGGAAAATACCAGTTACAGCCTAGTCCACTGCACACAGGGACATGTCAGGGCTGTCACCTCAAAGTCAACTGTATAGATAGGCTATATATTTATACAATTGGGGGAAAAAACCTACTCAACTGTTTGAAACAGAAGTGACAAAAATCAAACCCAGTTTTTCAGCTCAGCCCTTAATGGAGGCCAATCAGGGCAGCAAGTTACAGAGAGGTGTGCATGCAATGTGTGCGCCTGTGTGTGTGTGTGTGTGTGTGTGTGTGTGTGTGCACCTGTGTGTGTGTGCGCCTGTGTGTGTGTGTGTGTGTGTGTGTGTGTGTGTGTGTGTGTGTGTGTGCGCATGCGCATCAGTGTATGAATATGCATGTGTGCAAGAGTGAATGTACATGTGCACATGTGAGGGCATGCAAGAGTGCATGTGTGTGCACACAAGAGCGTGTGTGTATTCTGTACGAGTGTGCGTACCCATGCGTATCAGCGTCTGTATGAATATGCATGTGTGCGAGAGTGTATATATGTGTGAGTATGAGTGTGTGTGTGTGTGTGAGCGCTTGCATGCACATCAGTGTATGAATATGCATGTGTGCAAGAGTGAATGCATGTGCACGCAACAGTGCATTTGTGTGCAAAAGAGTGCATGTGTGTGCATGTGTGCGAGAGTGAATGCATGTGCATGTGCGTGCGTTCGTGTGTGACCAGTATGAGAAATGTGTGCGCAAGACGTGTGTGTGTGTGTGTGCGTGTGTGTGTGTGTGCGCACGCATGTGCGTACATCAGTCTGTATAAATATGCATGTGTGTGAGAGTGAATACATATGCATGTGTGGAAGGTAAGGTCATGTAGCTTACAGCCCAGCCCAGCTGCTGCAAAGAGACTTGTGAAGAAGTCAACTCGCGTCATTACCAAATAAAAAGAAAAGGGGGGGGAAAAAGGGTAGAAAAAAATTCACACAACCCTTTAAAACAGACCTAAAACACGCTGAAAATGTTACTTAAAATCAGTCTTTCATAAAATCTTCAGATGAAACGTTGATCTCTCTCAGAAAATCAAAGATCACATCAGGTGGGACATCTCCGAACAAGGTTTTCAGAGATGTCCCACTAGATGTGATCTTTGAATTGCTGAAAGAGATCAACATTTTCCCTCTAATCTAACATAATTAAACATATTCCACACTTGATGTGTTCCCTATTAACTCACCCACCGACATCTTTCAGATTATTTTTTCACATTCACTTTAAAAGAAAAAAGTAGGGGAAGGGGTGGAAGAGAACATAAAAAAAAAAAAGAATTCACACAATCATATTCATTCAAAACTCTCTCCCTCAAAAACTGAAAGATCACAAACTGTGAAATAGCCCCAAATAAATTTTTCATGGAATCTGCAATACAACTTACAAGTTCATGCTGGACGTGGTTTCAATCCCCACCCTACACAAGCACATTATTTCACAGCGTGTGGCTCACCACATGATTTGCAACTCCATTCCTGCTGCACACAGCCCAGCCAACCACAAAGGGCCGTAACTGGGCTGTCTGCTCCATGCCAGCTGCACACACAGCCCAGCAATCACAAAGGGACAAAACTGGCTGTCCACTCCATTCCTGCTGCACACAGCCAAGCCAACCACAAAGGGCCATAACAGAGCTGTCAACTCTACTTGTCCCACACCAAGGAGCCTCTTCACTTGTAAAGGATATGTACGTTTATTTTTAAAAAAAAAAAAAAAAAGGGGGGGGGGGGGGGGAAGTAATCTGTTAATACATAACTGACTTTACTGCAAGAAAGGGTACAAACTATATTTCAACGGATTTCCTCAGAAGAGTTTGTGGAACACCCTTCGCTGGCCTGCAAAAATCCCTCCTCTGCATGAAATGGAGATGCCACTGACTGTCCATACTTGCCAGTCAAGTTAATATCTGTTCAGTGTGGTGTGATGGGGGCCTGGGGGGCCTGGCGTGGTGGTGGTGGTGGTGGTGGTGGGGGGGGGTTACCTTTTTTTTTTGTTGTTGTTGTTGTTGGCTGTTGTTGATCTGTTTTGTATGGAAAAATCTTTTTGTGCAGGTCCTGTTGGTTGTAGAATTGTTTCTTGAAATATCTTCCTCCTTTCCTTCTTTCGGGTGTTGTTGTAGTGGGTTAAGTTGGGTATTAGCAGGATCCTGGGCTATTTGGAAGGTTTTCTTATTCATTTTGTCATGTAAGGTAGACAGTACTGGATAGTTCTTTCTTCTTCTTTGCCCCACTCATTTCTCTCATCTGTCTTCTCTCTTCTCGGTTAGAGCCCTTATCCCGTCAGAGTGGGAGTGGGAGTGAAAGCTTGTATTGTAATAAACTTGGTTGTACCATATTTTCCTCTTGTGGGCTGGTGATGTAAGAGCCTGAGTGTTCGCTCTGTTGCCTCCGCTGTACATACCTTTACACCTCCCCACCCCCCTCCCCTGCCAAGTGTATTCCAGCTTGACAGTAGGAATTGTCCATGAAAACAAGTCCCAACTTCAGATGGACGCATGCAGTCCCACCCCTATCCATACATACTCGACCAAGTATTTCATTACAGAATTACTTACTGCAGAACCGATGCCATTTCAGGACATCCTGAATGTAGCTAAAGAATTTTAGCACCAGAGCTTCAGCTGATCAAAATGTAACAAAGCTCTCCCTTTGTCTTTGCCCCAATTGTTCCAGCTGTCTCTCTCTCTCCCTCCCTCTCCAGTCTTACCCTTCTCTCTCTCCACAGACCCTGCCCTCCACAAGTCCTAGCTCAGAATCATACTCTGACCTGGGTAGATATTCCATTCTCACCTACTGCCCCCTAGTGGCCAAAACTAGGAACCCTGTTTTCCATTCTGACTGGCTAATGCCTTCTGTCTTGTATGGATATCATCCACACTAACTTACAATAATTTTGTGAAGTGAACTTTACAGCTGTCACATTAATCATCCTACTTCTCAACTTTTGTTCAGGCATGCCTACCCCAAAATTTGCTTTCAGGGACAATACAGACAGAAATCAGGGACAATCCATAAAATCAGGGACAGAACAGTGTCAAGATGGACGAAACTCCTTTCCTCCCTGTTGTAGACAAGGCCACTTTTCCGAGAATTCTGTTTTGAAGACACAACCTCGCTTCACGGTCGTTTTCTCCTTTTCACTCCTTTCTGATCCATCCGAAGAGTCAGAATCCGACTTTGTGTCGACATAATGTCTCCTCTTCGACACCATGTTCTGACCTGAAAGTGAAAGCGAGGTTTTTTGTTGTTGTTGATTTTTGCACGCATGCGTATTACGTCTACTCACTCTAGCAGACGATATTCTTGGCTCTGTTTGTGCAGCACGATAAGAACAGCTTTTTAACTCCCGATGTCTTTTCCCCGGGACGCCCAATTTTTTTTTTCCAGGACGCTTGTTGCAAATCTGGGATTTCCGGGACAAAGGCTTTTAAAATCAACTTTCCGGGACAAATCCCGGATGGTCAGGGACGGCAGGCATGCCTGTCTGTTTCTCTTCTGCAAATGTTTGAGAAAGCTTGCTCTTGCCCAGAGGGCAGTGACAGTATTCACTACATGCCCAACACCATCAATGGACCTATGTACATATATGAATAACCTTAAACCTTCTAAGAAATTACTGATGTGCATGTCGGTGAGGAAGTGCATGCATATCCATAACGTTAATCTGAATGAAGGAAAAAAGGGAGCAAGTATTTCTGCACATTTATACCGACATGAAAAGTAAACAAACGATCGCGCCTACCAACATGCCAGGGGTCCTCGTCTTTGGGCTTGGTCTCTTGGTGGAACGACATGCCTGTGACATTGCATCCAGGCCCTGTGGGGGACGAATCGTATTCCTGGCCGCCTCTTGGGCCCTGGTCCTCCTCCTCCGGCCTTCTCAGTGGAACTGTGCCACAGAGACCAAAACACAGACATCAGTCCACTGGCACATGTCAGAAACTTCAGGTCAATAGCAAGTCACTGTTTTAACTGCAAGTCACTCTACAGTTCTTTACAGTCAACTGCAGCAAGTCATTTTAGAAGTCATCAAAAGCAAGACATTTTGCCATTAAAATCCTCAGGGAGGCATCACACACTTCATCAGTAACAAGTCTAAATCAATAAAATATGAAATAACAGCAAGTTTACTCTTGAAATTTTATTCATTGTTGGCATCAAACACTCAACACTTCCATTTTAAAAGTCAGCATTCAAATAGAGTATCTGCCTATGGGGGGGTTGCCACTGCAGACACAAATGAAACGGGAACTTTGTCCCAACAAGGAAACACCATTCATTGTCAAAGTTTTCACCTCATCTCCTAAGAATCTGTGGGGCTGGAAGTGAGAGAGAGAGATTATACTGCTTATAGCTCAGCCAACTACAAAGGGCTGTACCAGGGCTGTCACCATGTTGGAAGTCAACTCTCAAGTCATTATTGGAATAAAGAAATCCAAACAACTCATTAAAACACACCTAAAAACACACAGGATATTTAGTTAAAATCTTTCTTCTGTAAAATCTTAAATGAAAAATGTTGATTTCTTTCACAAATTAAAAAATCACATACAGTGAGACATCTCTGAACAGAGAGAGAGAGAGAGAGAGAGAGAGAGAGAGAGAGAGAGAGAGAGAGAGAGAGAATGCTGCTTATAGCCCAGCTGACCGCAGAGGGCCATCACCGTGTTGAAGTCAATTTATACATCACTGAAAAAAAAAAAAAAAAAAAAAAAAAAAAAAAAAAAAAAAAAAAAAAAAAAAACTCGTCACACAACCCCTTTAAAACACACCTAAAAAAAACATACCAGAAATTTTGTTGAAAATCTTTCTTCCATAAAATCTAAATTCAGGTGAAAAATGATCTTTGTCAGAAATTCAAAGATCACATCAGGTGGGACATCTCTGGCCAAAGTTTTCATGGTCTTTGCTGTATAGTTACGTCTCACATCATGCATGTCCTAACACTCTAAAAGAATGTTTCACTGTGAGTGGTACATGACATGGAATGCACCATAGAGCTTTATCATCTTTTTAAAAGATAAGAACAGGTATAAAAGGAGCGGCCTGTGCGCAAACAGCACAAGACTGTTTGTTCTTTATGATCGCCCCTGGAACATGGTGAAACCTTTCAGGTTTGAATAGATTTTGAAGAGTTTGTTACCCACCTGCAAGATCTATTCCTCTTGCCACAGGTCTTTAAGCCAGAGCTTTGGTTTAGACAACCTGCTTAATTAACTCTTCCTTTGTGGCACTCTTTGCAAGTTGATCGACAAACTCATTGCCTCAAATGCCCACGTGGCTGGGAAACTAAGCAAAAACTACACTGTATCCATCAGATGTCAGAAAGGTGCATAGTTTGAATAATTTCATTAGCTGAGGATGCTTGAGGTTACAGCCAGCAATAGCCTCCAAAGCAGAAAGGGAGTCTGACGAAGTGTGAAGAATCTTTTTGTTTGGATCTAGAGACTATTTCAAGAGCCAGAACCAAGGCTGTCGACTCAGCAATTTAGATGGAGCTGTCAGGTATGCTAAGATAACGTAGCTTGTCGCCCAGCTGACCGCAAAGGGCCATAATGGGAATGTATTAAGAACATCTCTAAGAAGAAATCTGTTGCACTAAACACTACAGAGGCAACCCCCCTTCTAAGATTTAGACCCATCGGTGAAAACTCTCCTGAAGGATGGAAACTTTTAAGACAGTTCTGCAAAAAAGGACTTGTACAACAAGGAGCTAGTGGTATCTTTACAACACGAGGCTAAATCAAACCAGATCTGTAGAATAAAAACTTCATGGTGGTCAACCGGAAACTTGGACAAATCACATACAACTCTAAAGTCTATTTCTGCTTTGTTCAAATGGGGAAGAATATGAATTCCCAAGGGTGGAATGGAACTGGGATGGTCATCAAATTTCTTTAGGAAAGTGGGGTCAAAAACTTGCTCCTATGCAGGGCTTTGGGGTTCAGAACAGAGATTTAACAATAGTTAAATAAGTTTCAGCCGACGGTTCGAGAGGGATGGTTCTCTGCCTTAGCATACAAGCTATAAACAGTTGAGGTGCAGAATGCACCCAGAGCTGAAGCCCTTGATGGTGGATAGGATCTAGACATTTCAGGTTGGAAGGTCTGACCGAGCTGTACACTGCACACCCTAATCCAGTGTGAAGCGGATTAGAGAGCCTGCAAATTTGTAGAGTTTTCTTGTCAATGCCCCAATCTGTGTGTGCCACAACTCTCAAAATGTTCAGTGCTTTCTGACATGCAGTTTTTAAGTGTTGGATGTGACTTTTAAAATTCAGTTTTTGATCATCCAGACGAATTTTAGGATTGGCAAAGATTTGACGAAAATCATGAAAATGAATGTACAGTGTTTAAGTGCTTGAAAAGATAAACCAGTTTTCCTTGGCCCACTGTCGAATTTTGTCCACACAAAGCAGGAGTCGAGGCCATATGTTGGCTTACGAGGCTTCAGCTGCTTTCAGTGTGAAATCATCAACAAACGGAGAGGCCTCGGAACCCTTGTTTACTGAGTTGACATCTCATTAATTTTGATACTGAAGAGAAGAGGAGGAGAATGCTCTCCTGAGGTACACCCAAATCCTGCCCATGGATGTCTGACAGTCTGGTGCCAATATGGACTTAGAACTGCCTATCAGCCAGAAAGTTTTGAATAATAAAAGCAGATGACCATGAAAACCAAGTTTATGAAGATATATAAGATTCCACATTTCTGACTGGTATCATACACTTTTTTCAGATAAAAAAAAAGAGAGCAACCACATGTTGCTTCTTGATGTAGACATTGCGGATGGTTTTCAGACGAATTAAATTGTCAACAGTCGAGTGGTACTTCCGGAACCTGCACTGTTCATTGGCCAAAAGGCCATCTGTTTCCAGCTTCCACATCAGATGGGAGTTGATCATCCTTTCCATTTGCCTGCAGAGGCAGCTGGTCAGAGCTATTGAAGGGTTGGTCAGGTCTTTTCCTGGCTTAAGAGTCAGAATGATCAGGGGTTTTGTGAAATGGGGGTGGGCTGGGGTGGAAGGGTGGGATCGGTTTTCATGTACAATGAAGGGGGTGGAAGGAAGGATTGTTTTCACCTTCTGTCACATACACGGCAGAAGACTACCCAATCAAGTAGCAACCACACTAAATAAATCCTAAAACTTATTTGCATATATTCTCAACCTGATTTGCCAGCATACTCTGGCACAAATTCTTCTCTTCAACGCTTTGGCACAAATTCTTCTCTTCACATTTTCATTTTTTGACATTTCAGGGCCTGTAGTCACCACCACAGCATGTTGCTGAGAATCGGACACAGACACCATTCCACACTGAGGAATTAGTGAAGTGTTTTTGCCCCATGGTTGGCACACCAAGACACCATGATCACATCCGCAAGTGTAATTACCATTCAAGAACATTTACTTTTATTTCTATTAACTTCATTTTCCAGTTGGTCAGTCATTATTTTCACACAAGTACAGCCAAATGGTATGGATCTGTGGGTTGCCACTTAGCAGCACCATTGCATTCATACACTTTTCGTGCAAAACAGCATTGTTACGCCAGAAACTTAATACACTTTGCATTGGGGCCCTGCATTTGTGCTGTGTGTGCGCACGCATGTATAAATGTGACCGACTGAACTTTAGTGTGTGTGTGTGTGTACGCATACACGCATGTGCATATGTGCATGCATGCATGTGTGTGTGTGTGTGTACACACATATGCACTTTGTATGCCTGTGTGTACACATGTCTGCCTGTAGTCCCTTCACCTCTCCTTGCATCTGAAAACCCCCTGCCCTCGGTTACTGTCCTCTTGCACTCCCCCAGCACTTTCAGACTCGACGCTGAATCAAACCTAATGATTTTTTTTCCCACACAGCACATATTCTGCATCTCTTGAATACCAATAACTGGTGTCAACTGCTAAACAGCTGTGAAAAAAGACATATGCATACTTAAACACTGTGCACTAGGTGCTACAATAAAGCTTTATTATGGGTACAGCCCTGTGCATGCCGCTGGTATCAAGCGCAAGATTGTGTCTCAAGAACTTCAGACTTTTTCGTCCACATGCTAGCAACCATAGGACTGTCTGGGACCTTCAGATTTTTTCAATCGTCATGGGACACGTGATCCCAAGCAGTTTAATTTGTGGGTATAAAACGCAAGTCAAGCTTTAAGTTTGTATCATATAATGTAGCTTTAACTAGTCATTGAAAATAAGCATCATGCACAAACTGCACTTTTCACACCCAAAGGACAATGTGTAGACTTTCATTGTGCCTGTGTGTATATAAACTGAGTATGTATGTGTCTCACACACACACACACACACACACACACACACACACACACACACATGCATACATGCTGAGGGGGGTGGTTGCGAAGGAAAACAATATGAACATTTTTGAGTACTGTCTATTCACAAGTATGACAATCACAACAAAGACGTGTGTGGAGAGGGGTGGGATGGAAAGGTGAAAGGAGGCATGGGAAGTGAATAGTGGAGGGGATGGGGTCCGGACTTAACTTTTGAGTACACCTTCCTGTATTGCTTCACAAAGGAAAATTTGTAATGACATTTGCCAAATATGTTTGGCTTGCTAAAAAGGATTAAAAAAAAAAAAAAAAAAAACCTTGTTCATGCTCTGATGGCCGATCTGAACTGCATGTCTCTGGTTCGCTTTGGGTAGCATTTTCGTCACCGCCGAATGCACAGCCCAATGAATGCAATGAATATCGAACCAACAATTGCAAATGGACGCTACTCATCTTCCTCGATTCTCTTACTCTTGTTCGTTTGGATTCCAAATCGCCGGATCAAAAGCTTATCTTTCACAGCCCTGAACGAGCTTTAGTTGCATTGACACGCACGATTTGTTTGCTTCTAATCCTCCACAAGATTAAGTGAGAGAGATAACGGCCAAGTCCTATGA